>CM021108.1:488364727-488839506 GCA_007115665.2 Sequoiadendron giganteum | reverse complement strand
AAATGTTTAGGCATTTTTTCTTTGTTTTAGCGCTTTCAAGCCGTGTTGTAGCGCTAAAGCACTTTCAGTACCTAGATTAGCACTTTGAGTTTTAGCACTTACGTTAAAATCTCTAGCGCTTCCATAGGATAATGTAGTGCTTTCGATTTTATAGCACTTAGGTTTTGAATTTTAGCGCTATGATGTCGGATTTTAGTGCTTTTAGAGTTCTAGCGCTTTGATTTGATAGATTAGCACTTTCATGGTCTATTCTAGAGCTTCTGGTAAAGTAGCGCTTTGACGGTCTGTTTTAGCACTTAGATGTGGCAAAACAGCACTTTGGGACTTTTAGCGCTTTAGACGCCTATTATAACGCATCGGAGTGCTGAAGTAGCACTTTTGAGATTTAGCGCTTTTGGGATTTAGCGCTTTGGGAGCCTGATTTAACACTTTCATGTCAGAATTGCACATTTTGACTTAGTAAACTCTGATTTCATTAATTCTGATCATGTCCATTCTTTGGCTTGGTATGATTGATAATCCAGATTCTTGATGTTGGAGTTTGATGATTTAAATAAGACTAACTTCTCATGATAGGTGAGAAGAAATCCTATTTGTGATGATCCTCATGATAGGCGAGGAAATGATTCAATATCTGATAAATCTCATGATAGGCAAGATTAGATAATGTTTGATGAACCTCATGATAGGTGAGGTTTGTTGATGTTCACCCATGAATTTTGATTGAAAATTGATACCAAATTTTTTGGAATAGACTTGATAGTAGAATGACTTTTTAGTTCTTGACATAGTTCACTAATTTGTAGATTTTTCATTATGATGATAGGAGGATTTGGGTACTCTCCAGATGCGAGAGAGATTTCCTTGGACCACAGACTCGATACCTCATCTGACACTAGATGAGCTTTAGATTATAGGTCGATGCAGCCTTACTAGTTTACTTGATATGCCCTAGATTAGGATTAATCGGGGTTTGTTGACTACTTTGGCTGAGAGGTGGCACAGTGACCACAACACCTTTCATCTACCCACTAGCGAGATGACGGTCACACCCGAGGATGTGTGGCAGATTCTGTGCATTTCGTTCATGAGGAAGATTGTAGCATATGATTCCCATGGGACTGGCAGTAGAGATCCTCTTCGTAGAGTATTCTAGGATCAGGATATTGAGGGTCCAAGCGTACGATGGAGGAGGATCGCCAATTCATATGCGACACTACCAGCAGTGCTTGCTAGATTTATTGGAGGTTTCCTTTGCCCTGATCGTAGGTCAAAGGGATTCCTCATGGGTTGGGGCTGGACATTAGAGAGCATGATGGTACATGGTACTAGATATGTGTGGCAGATGTGCATGCTAGCACATCTTTATCATGATCTTCACTCAATTGTGTACTTAGGGGCACGTAGCTTATCAGTAGGGATGACCATATTATAGGTATGGGCATGGGAGCATTTCTCTATTGATCGGTCATTTTCAGTTGCAGATAGACCAGCAGGTAGACCCTATGTGTTTAGATATAGAGGTCGGCTTACACAAGGCCGGATGGGCAAGTTAGAGCACTAGAGGCAATTTTTTTAAGACACAGAGACTGTTACCTAGCACCCATACTTAGACTATGAGCAGTGGGACGAGGATGATGCAGTGTTGGAATTTCTTTGCGATTTCATGTATCTGATCAGTCGGACACCATTTGTCTTAGAGAGATTTTTGTTGCGCCAAGTGTATAGACAGTATGGCATTGTTCAGTGTATGCCACAGGGGGTAGCCCATTATGCTAGGTGATGGATGGGTATTCCTAATTGGGGGCCCTATTTATTATATGATGCTTTAGTAGAGGGATACAAGGCACTGCAGCCATCACCGTGGGACATGCGAAGAGACATTGCAGAGGCGCCAGTCACAAAGGAGTATGTTGCATTCCTAGCCTTGGTTCCACATCCGCGTATCACTATTCTGGATGAACCAACGCTGCTACCAGTAGAGGAGGATGTGGTAGAGGGTTCTGCAGAGAGTGAGGGTGGTACTCTGGCAAGCAGTAGCATGGAGAGTGGTAGTGATGATAGTGATGGTGGCAGTGGAGGGGATAGAGGGGTAGGGCCAGCCAGCAGTGGTCCATCATCTAGTAGGCCTCGCAAGAGGTGAGCAGTGATAGTACCACCTGTGGACCATCAGAGATAGATTGCAAGTCTACAGACATAGGTCCAAACATTACAGAGGTAGTTGGTATAGGCTCGGGGTTTGCTCGTTCAAACCCAGACTCAAATGCAGGCCCAGGTGCAGGATCATGCTCAGGCTTTAGCGTAGGTTTAAGGATAGTTGGTTGTTGTGCAAACGTAGGTTGCTACATTGACAGGCGAATGAGACAGTGCTCGAAATATTGTCGACAGGGCACAAGAGACAATGGAGACCCTCCAGAGAGTGGCTGATAGTACCTCAGTGGGGGACTATATGAGAGAGGTTTTGTGGGCTGGCCGAGAGGTAGAGTTTTATAGAGGTAGATATCATGATGCAGTGCTTGTTGATTGTAGAGTCAGCTATGCCCTGTCAAGATCTGGGCGGACGCATACGCGGACAGTCAGTGAGGGTGTGACACAGCCTCCTCGAGGAGATCCCAAAGATCTTGGTCCTTACGAGGGTGGTAGTGGTACTGGTCCTGTTGGGCCCACACACTCTAGCAGTAGCAGATCATAGATTCTATTGTGATTCTCCTTTTGAGCCATGATGTATATTAATATGTAGCTCATTTTCGATGATGTATCTTTATGTTTAGACTTCATTGTATACTTGAAACTGATGATGATATATATATGAGATGCAGTTGATGCGATTTTATGACGGTTTATGATTTCTATGTGATGGATGCATTTATTATGTTGATCTATGCAATATGTGATGATTTTATTTCAAATGTGATGATGTAATGATAAATGCTTTTATTTGATGTAATGATTCCATGCATTTTGTAGAATATATGATATATGGATATGTGATGTAAATGTATGGATGGATGGATTAATTCTTTTTTATTTTTAAAATGTGATGATGATAAAAATGATGATCTTATGATGAATGATAATGGATGGATGTAATGAGAATAATGACATGACTTGCATTTATTTTAAATGTGATTTAATGTATGGATTAAAATGATGTATGCATATGATGTTTGATGGATGATAATGTAATGAATGTTTTTATGGTAAAATAAACATGATGTAACTATGACACAATTTAATTCATAATTTATTTTATGTATGATGAAATGCATGAATGATGAAATGATGAAACTAAATGATGAGATGATGACTCCTACATATTTTTGATGATTTTTGAATTTATGTCAAGTATACTCAGTCTTATTTGTAGATAAGATAGCCATTGATTGGAATCCTTTATGCAACAAATACTCTGCAGATAATGAATATGATGAATGCAATCTAATTTTAACATGCAACTATATGCAAAACGATTATCATTTTAACAGTACTTTTGTGCTTTTTGTCATCATAGAGCTTTATTGGATGTTGAAAGTGAGTACAAGCATCAAAAGTATATGTTAAACCAATGACGACCTGAGTACTACTTTCATGATTTTTGATATTGCAAGCGAACACAAGAATCTAGGTATGATTTAACCGAGATGACCTAAGCATTCATTGCGTAAACAGGCAGTGATTAATCATTTCAATGTGTGAATTCTGAATGTCATCGGTGATACATTTGCATAGCACATCCCTCGACAATTCATACATTTATATGATTAACTTATAGACAGCAGATAATAAAAACATCATTCTTCTTCCTTGCTTCTCTAGTTCAATACATCATTGAGTTACTCCAAAGAAATGATAATCAAAAATATAATGTATCCATTTTTTACTTATAGTGTTTCATTCATTATTCAGATTTTAGATCATCCATCCTGATTTTGTGATGTTTTTGGATTTTTGAGATTTTTGACCAAAGACCTAACCTACTAACGTATCCTAGGGGTCTTGGGGGCTGATCAAAGATTGACCTTTCCTACGTTACACACATAGAGACCACGTAGTTCGACTGACATAGACCTATGTTTTTGGATTTTTCCTTTTCAGTTTTAATGTTTTGACATGTTTTTGGATTTTTGATATGATATGGATGATTGATGCCTCTCTGACGATGATCGATGTTGCGCTTTGATCTTTGCTTTCATTTGTCTGCTATACTGTTGTTCGCCCTTTGGTGAAATCGATGTTTTTGTTGCCCCTAGTGATATCTGGATGTTGCCCCCAAGCTTTGGAGTGAGATTTGACTATTTGAGAATGATTTTGATATGGATGCAAAGATAGCAAGACTACTAACATGATATGAAATCGTACTGACTGCCAAACTAAAGATGCTAATATGTTTCAAAATAGATGAGAAAGCTTATCGTAGAATCACATATGACGCTTATTTCCAAGTTTTCACCATATGTTTTGATTACACTCTTTGTGTTTTTATATTTTTCTCATTTTCTTTCTTCTTCCTTTTTTGTATTTTCTATTTATTTTTTTGTACTTTTGCATTTCCAAGATGCCTGTGTGCCAAGTTTTCACCAAGGAAACCATTTTCAGAAGTTTGACCCATGCACAAGGAGATTCAAGCATAGAATTTTCTGAGATGGATATTGTTGATAGGTTCATCAAACAAATCCCCTTATGATGTTGATAGCTGATATGCTCCTGATCCATACACTGATATGACGACAAAAGGACCAAGCCAGTTAGGCTCAAATTTCCATTTCTACTCTCTATCCTACTGATTCCTAGAATTTTCCTTTAGTACCCAGTCACCAACCTGAAAGACCCTCGGTTTTACCCTGTGGTTGTAACTTCTTGACATCCTCTGTTGATAAGCCGTTAGATAGTTAATAGCTTATTAATGATGCTCATCCAACAATTCCAATTCCTGCAGTCTAGATACCCTATAGTCTTCATCAGAAATGATTCCTTTGAGTGATACACGAAGGGATGGAATTTCAACTTCAATGGGCAATATGGCTTCTGACCCATATACCAAGGCATATGGAGTAGCTCCTATTAGTGTTTTGATACTTGTTCTATAGGCCCATAGTGCAGGATTGAGTTGAACATGCCAATCACGTCCAACATCGTTAACTGTCTTTTTGAGAATTTTTAGAATGGTTTTGTTCGAGGCCTCTGCTTGGACATTCCCTTGAGGATAGTACGGTGTTGAAAAATTATGTTGAATATGGAACTTTTCACATAGTTCTTGGACATCTTGATTCTTGAAAGGTCATCCATTATCAGTGGTAATGGATTGAGGGATTCCATATCGACAGATTATGTAATTTAAGATAAAAGAGGAGATTTGCTTTCCAGTGATGGTTGTAAGAGGTACTGCTTCTATCCATTTTGTGAAATATTTTGTAGCTGTTATAATGAATTTTTTTCCATTGGATGAAGATGGATTTATCTTTCCTACCAGATCCAGTCCCCATTGACAAAAAGGCCATGTTGATGTGAAGGGATGCAGTTCTTGTGCTGGTGCATGAATCAGATTGTTGTGAATCTGATACTTTTGACATTTCTTGACAAACTAATAGGATTCTTTCTCCATGCATGGCCAATAATATCCCAAATGGAGGAGTTTCTTGGCTAGAGTTATCCCACTTGAATGAGTGCCACAAATACCCTCGTGAACCTCTCATAGGGCTGTTTTAGATTCGTCGTGTTCTAGACATCAGAGTAAGGTACCATCAAGACCTCGATGATAAAGTATGTCGGCGATTAAAGTATGTCTTGCGGATTGGCGGATGAAGTTTCATTTTTAGTTCCTGGAAAGATCAGGAGGAAGAATATCGTCTTTCAGGTAAGCATAGGTCTTTTCATAGATGGAGGTTTCAATGGTTTCTAGATGGCAGATGGTAGCGGATTCTGAATTATTATGGGAAGGACATGATACTTGTTCTACCATAAACTCATAACAAACATGCTTCTCAGGCAATTGTAGTAATGAAGCAATTGTAGCCATAGCGTCTGCAGCTTTGTTCTCTGCTCTTGGAATTTGATCAAACTTTATACTAACAAAGAACTGTTTCAGATCATCTATGTGTTGCTTGTAGGGAATCAAATTTTCATCTTTTGTTTGATACTCGTCATTTACTTGATAGATGACTAGTTGAGAGTCCCCGTATACCTGTAAGTCCATGATCTTCCATTGAATTGCTATTTTGACCCCAATGATTAATGCTTCATATTTTGCCACATTATTGGTACACTGAAACATCAGTCTATATGATTTTGGAATGGTGTGTCCTTGTGGAGAGATGAACAAAATCCCTGCTCCTGATCCTCGCTATGTGTATGATCCATCAAAATATAATACCCATTGTTGGGGCATCACTGTCAGAATGTCTGCATCCGGAAACTCCATTGTCATTGGTCGATCATCTGGTAAAGGAGCCTCAGCTAATTTTTCAGTGATTGCCTGACCCTTGATTGCCTTTCTCTCTACATATTGAATGTCAAATTCACTTAATAGCATGACCCACTTTTCCAGTCTACCTGTTAAGGCAAATTTACTGAGTAGATATTTTAAAGGATCGATCTTTGCTATTAGTTTGATTGTATGAGTTAGCATATAGTGTCTCAGCTGTTGAGTAGCGAACACCACCGTCAAGCAAGATTTCTCTATGAAAGTGTAATTTATTTCATACCCATTTGATGTCCGGCTGATATAGTAGATGGCATGCTCTTTTCCTTCATAATCTTCTTGCGCTAATAGTGCCCCCAAAGAGATATCTGTTGTGGCAATATACAATATGAGAGGCCTTCCTTTTGTTGGTGGTATGAGAATAGGTGGTGACATTAGATACTTTTTTATTTGATTGAACGTTGTTTCATACCCATTATCCCATTTGAAAACCACATTCTTATGCAATAGATAATTAAAAGGATGACTTTTGTCTGCCAGCTGGGAGATAAATCTTCTGATCGATTGGAGTCTTCCCTGTAGTGATCTGAGTTTACTTATATTCTTAGGAGGTGGCATCTCCATTATCGCTTTGACTTTCGCTGGATCCACTTCAATGCCTTTTTTCGAGACAATGTACCCCAATAGTTTTTTTGATGTGACCCCGAAGACACACTTCTTGGGATTTAACCTGACATTGAATTTCTCTAGCCGTGTGAAGATTTTGTCTAGGATATGTTGATGTCCTTCCCTAGTACCAGATTTTTCCAAGATGTCATCCACGTAATCCTCCATGAAGGTGTGCATCATATCATGGAAGATTATCGTCATAGCTCTTTGATAAGTGGCTCCTGTGTTTTTCAGACCAAATGGCATGACGTTCCAGCAGAAAGTTCCCCATGGACATGTAAAAGCCATCTTTTCCTGATCTTCTGGAGCTATTTTTATTTGATTGTATCCAGAGAAACCATCCATGATTGACAACATGGCATGCCCTGCCATCAAGTCCACGATGATGTCTATATTTGGTAATGGAAAATCATCCTTCGGGCATGCTTTATTTAGGTCCCTGAAATCTGTACATATCCTGATGCTATTGTTCGGCTTTGAAATAGGTACAATGTTTGATATCCACTCGGCGTAGTCTATAGACCTTATGAATCCAGCATCCAATAATTTCTTCAGCTTTTTCTTTACCATCAATGCGATATGGGGATGCATTTTTCTCAATTTTTGCTTGACAAGCTTGATTCCTGCGGGCAAAGACAAGTGATGCATGAGCAGATTTGGGTCTAAGCCTGGCATATCGGAATATGACCAAGCGAAGTTGATGATTCTTTCTTTAAAGAATTTGATGAATTATGGTCTCTCTTGATCTGTCATGGATTCCACCAGATGTAGGATTTTTGTCTTTTCTTCAGTGCTGATGTTCATAGACTGTGTTGGTTCTACCAGGACTGAGGATCGCTCATGATAATTTTCCAAAAGAGTGTCAAATCTCCCATCTTTCAGTGCCTCAGAAAGGTTTTCACTGTTAGATGTGTTCTTTATTTTTTCTTTTTCCAGATCTAATGCTGCCATAGAATGGTTTTCACCATTAGATCTATTTTCCTTGTTTTCACTTTTGCAATTGGAAGATTTGACACCCTCTTATCGAGTCGTGTTGTTATGAGTATTACAGATAGAACTTGTACCAGGTTCTCTATGACATAGGAAATTGATGATGGCATTATTGTCTGTAAATATTGGTATAGCCAAAGGTTCGACAGGCTTCCAGTCAATGAGTTCAAGATGGATTAATGGCATGAGGTCATCAGATTCATTTGGGTTGATGGATGTAAGGGTTTGGATGGCCATTTCATCATAGTTGCTTATTGGAATATCAAGGTCAATGATGGTACCTTCTTCAAGATCGTCTAGCTCACTTGAGGTCTGTTCGTCCCCACTTGAATCATCGATATTTAGTGACCCTGCCACGATTGGTCTAGACCCAGAGCCTTGGCCCTCCTCACGCGTAGGTGTATATTGTTGGATGACATCAATATGCATATCTGTGAAAGATACATCGAAACATGAATCCCATTCATATTCATTTGAATCTGTCTCAGAGCTATTTCTAAGTCGAAGGATTCTTTCTACAACCTTCTTTGTCATCTCTTGTTTTTCTTCATTAGAGTATCCTAGTCCCGACTTCTCTTTTGAATGGAGAGTGAGGGGTGTAATAGGCTCTATGATTCCATCCTTTCTTAATCCAATAGGTCCTTATCCTTTATACCCCATTTTTTCTAAAATAGCTTTTTCTTTTCCATATTTATCAGTGTTAATATTGACATTTTTGATACTGATCTCTGATGTAGAGGGTTCCTCATCTTTGTATAGCCAATCCGGGATCGCTTTGATGTCTGATTCATCCTCTATGGTACCTTTTTTGACAAACCTTTCTTCAAGAACTGTGACTGGTAATGATGTTTGAGATTTGATCATAGATGGTTGACCATATGTCCTAGGAGATGGCATTAACTGTGATAGGTTAAGCGATTGCTCCATAGAATATGTTCCCATTCCCTTGTCTGTTAGTTGGACTTGCTCTTGAAATTTTTGTGACAAATAATTTTGTGGATCCGTATTATCTGTTGATTGAGTTTCAACAGGACCTGTTTCTTTTTCTTTACCCTTCTTCTCTACCCACTTGGTAGTGATACTTGGTCATTTTTCTTCATTGGATGATTTTGAGCTTGATGCTTCCCTATTGTGTGGCACAAAGGTATCTTAAGAGATCCTAAGGGTTTCACAATGTTGAGGGTGATTATAATCAACAGATATAGTCACCTCTTGTCCATTTATTGGGAACTTCAAACATTGATGATATGTTGAAGGCACGACCTGCGTTTCATGGATCCATGGTCATCCTAAGAGTATGTTTTATGTTAACTCTTTTTCCAACACTTGACATGCTATATGTTTCATCATTGGCCCCACTTGAATGGGTAGCACAATCAAGCCTTTAGACGATATTTCTTCCTCATCATATGCTTCGATAGTTATTTTTCTTCGGGCATCAATAGCATCATCTGAATACCCTAGTGCACGGATTAACTTGAGAGTGCAAATGTTCAGACCAACTCCCCCATCTATTAAGACTCTCTTGATGTGATGATTGTGGATTAAGACTTCAATATGGAGTGCACTATTATGGGGATGGTTTAGTGAGATATCATCCTGTTCAGAGAATGATAGACAATGTGGGGTAGTCAAATATCTCACCATAGCTTGGAACTGGAAAACATCTAGATTCTTAGGTACTGTAGTGGCTACTAGTGCTTGTTCTAGAACCTCCTTATGTAGAACCTCCTTATGTGATGGTGATAATTTAAGGAGTTCTAGTATCGATATCTATGCAAGAATATTTTGTAGTTGATCGACAATGTTATAATGAGATGGAGGTGGAACTGCATGTGTAGACCCAACTCCCTTTAACACTACCTTGGATTTCCCCCTAGTCATTATATTTGTTGGTTGATGTTCTTGACTCTCTTTGATTTTTAAGACATTGATTTGATTATCAGAGTTTTGTATGCTTGGGAGCAAGTTCAAAGGGGTAGTGTTATTGATTTTGGGTTCGTCAATGTTGTGACTAACTGTATGATCACTCTCTATTCCAGATAGACAAAGGATTGTTGTGTCAAAGAAATGGTTGATGTTCTTCCCTTTATTGTTTGAAGATGATGATGCTCCTTTGTTATAGTTTGGTAAAGGATCCTTGAAGGCCGAATGATCATTATTGTTTTGGGGTGTTTCCACATATGCTTTATTATTGTCGATCAAATCTTGTATTGCGTGCTTCAACTCCATACAATCGTTGGTTTTGTGGCCTTTGTTATTATGGAAGTTGCAGTAATCTGCATCATTCCACCATGGTGGTTTGACCTTTGGATCCCATAATCGGGCTTCTGACTAATTCTTTCATTGTTGATTCTATCGTTTGGCCTAAAGGTGTGAACCTACGCCGATTTGATGGTTTCTGATATGACTGTGTTTTTACGATCTCGTTGCTTTGTATGACACTTGACTTGACAATTTGATCATTGTTTTGATTCTTTGATGTAGATGCTGTTAAGTTGAAAACCGGTTTGGGAATCATTTGTTGTTTCATTAGTAGTTGCATTTCGATTCTTTTGCCAAAATTTTGGCTTATCACTGTTTGAGTATTGATTGGAGGAGTTATTTGTGTTATTCATTTTATCATTGAAATGTTTGATAACTCCTCTTTTGACTAATGCCTTCTCAATTTTAAGACCATTTTCGATTACTTTTTCGAATGTGGGAGGACATTGCAATTCAAGCCTATAACTCATTTCCTTTGTTAAGTTGTCAATGAATAACTCCATCTTTTCTTCCTCAGGAATGGATCGAGGATATCTAGCGAACAGTCATCGCCATCTTTGTAGAAAAGACAAGAACGTCTCCCCTTTGTTTTGCTTTAGGTTATAAAGATCCTTTATTGTAACATCGTGTTGGATGTTAAAGGAATACTGGGAGATGAACCTATTGATGAGTTCCTCAAAAGTTCTGATACCCAGTTGTAGTTTTGAAAACCACTCCATACATGATCCTCCCAAGCTCCTTGGGAATAATCTCATTAAGTATGTTTCCTCTTGGGAAAACTTGAGGCTCATTGTTTTGAATTCCCTGATATGATCTATTGGATCCGTTCTTCCATTGTATTTATCATATTTTGGAATCTCACAATGTCTAGGAAAAGGTATCAGACTGACTGTTGCGTTGAAAGGATAAGGAAAAATGTCCTGTATCGCATATCTTTTGGTACTTCCTTTTGTCATATCTTGTATTTGTTGTTGTAACATTTGCATTTGAGATGTCAAAGTGGCAACTAGATCTATTGTTTTTGTAGGTTGCAATATTTCAGTCTCACTTGTTCCAAGTGCTTCCTTCAGACAATTCACGTCAAAGTCCTTGGGAAGTTTAGCACCCAATTCAGCCAACATCAAAAGATACTTCTCCATATCTTGTTCTAAAAGATTTTCCATAAATTTATGGAACTTGGGATCTTGTTGAGCTGTCTGAATATCCTTTGGAGTTATTTCATTCTTATCGTTTTGGTTTAGATTGTTCCAAGGATTTTCTTCTGCCATTGTTTGGGATGTTTCAAGTTCTTGCTCTAAGAGTCTTTGCTTTTGGGACCTAGTGAAGATTGGCATACAAATTTTTACCCTTTCTTCCGAAATGTTGATCTTCTATGCTGGTAAAATGTCAATTGAACTTTTAACACAGTCAAATAAAATGACTGATCTTATTGATGAGACTATGTTAAAAATTTGATTACTATACTTGGTTTCGTGATAAAGGATGATAGTATCCTGATGATGAAACTTCAGTGTAGTAATCGATTGTGTATTTGATTTTGACACTTTTGATTTGCAAGACCTTGTTCCAGTTGATAAGATTGGAAATTTGTATAAACCTATCTATTTTCGGTCACTAAACAGTGATTCTGATAGAAAGAAACTTGGTTCTGATAAAAACTGTGGATAAAATGATAGACTGATTGACTGGTAAGATTTTTGAACTCTTTGTTTTGAAAGCGCTAAAATAGAGGACAGAGGCGCTATTTCACAGAAGTGCTAGAACAGAGTTTTGAAGCACTGAAACAGGTGACAGAAGCGCTATCTTAATAGATGCGCTAAAACAGTGCTTGAAAGCGCTGCAGAAATTGATGGAAGCACTATCTTGACAGAAGCGCCGAAACAGTGCCTGAAAGCGCTGAAATAGATGATGAAAGCACTGTTTAATGGAAGCGCTAAAATAAAGACTGTAAGCACTAAAACAGTTCCTGAAAGCGCTATTTCACAGAAGCACTAAAACAGTGACCCAAAACGCTGAAAAAAGTTTCCAGAGCACTAAAAACAGGACTTTTAAGACTCTCTATTGTAAAATTTGATTTGGCCTTGTGGCATACTGTATCATGGATTGTGAAAGATAAGAATGACATATGCGCTGACTATGGTTGTGATACTTTGTGAGAGCTCTCCTTTGGAAGAAGGCTCGTGAATAGAGTGGTTCTACTGCATAATCTAAAGTGTGACCCCTAGCAAAATCATGATATCTATGGATGAATGTTCTATGTTGTAAAAAGAGTTTTCGATTTTGATATAGAAAATGCCCTCTTCTTAATTTATCTTGATAACTGAAAGGTTTCTTGGGTTTTGTGATTTTGATTTTTCTCTTGACAAATGTGGTGGACTTCCACTTTCAAAGCATGGATTTTATGATCTAACTTGACTTTGTTGCTTTCAGGATGATCTTTAATCTGATTTTAATGAATTGTGAAGACACAACAAGCAATTGTGAATAATTGTTTTAAACTGAATAGATCGTGTATGTTCAAGAACCAAGAATGGTCGTTATTGATTTTCACGGGTTGCTTTGACAATTGTACACAAATCAGATAGACTCACACTTAAGGACAAATAGGTCATCATTATACTCACAACCCACATCTTGAATTGCGTTGACGCACACAACCGTGTCACCCCCTAGAAGGCGCTCGTGTTTTTGTCGTTTCTAGGCGCGTACTCAGAGTTGGATTTCTCATCCTTTGAGCAAACGGTCATTGAAAATTATATGGTGAGTTTCTTGGGGGCAGATTCTTTCCTCCCCTTACACCGTGAGTATGACAGTGTATGGATACTGACTCGACGGGATACTACTCTATGGTTCGTAGATAGGGCTTCCGTGCGGTGCGACAATTGATAAACTCCCTCAGGAGACCTCCCAATCTTTAGAAACAAAGATTTTGGGGATGTTTATCTTGCTCACTATCGTGAAGTTGGACTTTCATCAACAACTTGCATTTTTATTATAGTGGGTTGGAATCTTTAGCTTTAGGCGTTCCCACTTAGGTCGTTCTCGTAGGGTGAGTACTTTTTCCCACTACAGCAGGCCTTCTAAAGGATTTAATAAAGCGTAAATAGCATGAAGTAAAAGTGAATCTGGCACTTTGATCACCCAGTTAATGGGAGAGCATAAGCCTAATCACCACAAGCACAATATATAAGTTGTTCTGTTTTAAGCCCAAAAAGAAATTTTCTAATCTATGTGAAGGTGTTGTTTTTTTTAACTTATACTGTAAAAATGTGATGACTATCCTAGGATTGATAAATTTTCTTTTAAGAAAACAAAAAGTGGCTACCCTAGGATTGATACATTTTAGAAACCAAGAAGTGACTATCCTAAGATTGATAATTTTTAGAAACCAGAAGTGACTATCCTAGGATTGATGAATTTTAGTCCAATTGTGAAAAAAAATTAAGATCTGGCCGCGATCGCATCGGATCCATACTGATTTTACAAAAGCGCTGGAACAGTCCATCGAAGCGCTATAACTTTTACCTGATGCGCTATAACTCGAAAGCACCGAAACAGGACACCGAAGCGTCGAATTTTGCCACAAAAGTGCTAAATCACTGATGCACCAAAATAGGAAATGGAAGCGCTAAATCTGAAAGCGCTGAAATGTTTGACGAATGCGCTGTAGTAACACGGAAGCGCCAAAACAAAGCACGGAAGCGCTGTTTTTTGCCACGGATGCGCTATAATTTTTGACAAAAGCGCTAAAACAAAACACGTCGGGAACTTGCGTGACACTTTTCAAAAAAATTGATAAAATTGGGGTTAAGGCCCCACGGTGGGCACCAAATTGTAAGTGTGAATAAGGTGTAAAGAACAAAAGACACTTCTTAATACAACATTATATCAAAGACAAAGCTAATGAATCATTCAAAGCAATAATCTATTGAAAGCGTCATATTGTTCTCTATCTCCAAAGATTTATTAAATCACTGTGGCTCTCAGATCGTGTAAACAATGTGACTGTTAAAATGACTATCTGAAGAACGAGATAGATGCTAATGCAATGATATGGAGCTTAATGTGATAATACTAGATGATAAAGAAACTAAACTAGCATGAATTGACATGGAAACAGATAAATGCAGCTACAGGAGGCAACCATGATATGAAAGCTTGATTGCTGGATGCCGGAGGCTTGATGCTTGATGCTTGATGTGCTTGAATTCCTACAGAGTAAGAGTGCATAAGTTAGATTATCTGGATGCTTTTCTTGGTTCAATGAGGCTTTATTTATAGATTTCCTGGCTATAGAAATGCACAGGGATGGCATTGAGAGGCTTGGATTCAATCTGGAGGATTGAATGGTGAGATATGGAGGAGATTGAGAGAATTTTGGTGATTGTCTCTACCCATGAAGACACCAGGCAAGAGAAGATGAAAGATTGATAGAGGAGGATTGAGAGAAGAATTTGGAATTTGTCTCCAATTTGTCTCCAAAACTTCCTGTGAAGTTTCAAAGCATTAATTTTGACATAATTTAGACATAAATTAGACATAGGATATCTAATTCAATTTTGCGGAAATATAGATAGAATATTCTTTATGCTTTTATTCAAATATTTTGATTTATTTAAATTAGCAAAAGATGAATAAATAATTTAATAAAACGAACTATAGAAGTTGTTTATTAAATTAAACATAAGAATACGACAATTAATCAATAAAGTGTTTTAATCTTTATTTAATTAATTTAAGATTGATGTGATAGAATGAAATAGGAAAATGATAATTAAATCAAACAAAGTATTTAATTTTGTTTATTTAATTAAAATGAATTTAAATGTGAACTATATAAATAAATATTTCTATTTATTCAAACAGTAGAAAAAATTAGGATAATTAATCAAATAATTCGTATTTAATTAATCGGATGTTCCAGACCATTTTAAGGTGTATACAGTACCAATTTTGATCCCACCTTCAAGAAGAATGGGAGATTGATCAGAGATATGGCCCTCTAGGATCTAAAGGTCAAAGTTCCATTTAACAAAAAAATTCCTCAAAAATTAAAAAACTATCCACCTTCACTTTCCTAGAATGTCTCTCTTCTCTTATTGGTCCAAGTGAATTTGAATCTTGCACTTTGGATGTCCACCAAGTGAACTTGAGCAACCATATATTGATCTCCAAGGTCAAGAGTCAAGAATCCACCTAGTCTCTAGAGGATAATTTAGCATTAAAATTGCCTACGACAATCCAATTGAGCTCTTCTTTTGAAGCTCTCATACTGTGGACATGTATCCATTGGCTAATCAAACCAACCAAATTTTGAGCAATGTAAAAATTAGTAATCAAAATCTGCTCAGTTGTCACATTATTCTTAAAAAGAGAAGTGAGAACATCTTTACTAGCTATATGGTCTATAGATGACCATTCAAGGGAGTTCTAGGAGGTAACTGCCCCGCCAAAAGCTCCATAGGAAGCCACAATCTTATGGCCAACACCCCTCCAAATTTTATTAATAGTGCTACATGTGGAGTCTAGAGACATTTTTGTCAGCTTTATTTTCTTCTAGCAACCTATGAACAACTTGATAGGATATGCTGTTTAAACCCCTTTATGTTCCATGATTGTACAATCATTGATTACCTTCGGGTAAGTAGGAGTCTTGTGGCTGTACTGTTGCTTCAATAATCATTTTCTCTCCTTGAGATGCAATCAATTCCTTGACAAATTTTCTGCCCACTCCTTAGAGAGTTCTTGAGTTCTTATTCTTGGGATGCTTACCCATTTGACTGATTCCTAGTTGTGGCTTTTCTTTGTTATTTTCTGGTATGCCCATACTGACATCCTTTATCATTGATTAATCTAATTTATGCACAATCAAGTTGCCTATAATCTCTAGTTGTGGTTGGACAGTGCACTTTGTTGCCTGCTCAAAATAAGAGAATTAAAGAAGAGGGACATTAGATTGGGTAATATTTTCTATCATTATTTCTACCATTGGTTCCATAACATATTCTTCTTCTTGGTCAACTAATGTATTAAATATCTCATATCTATTGGATGATTTGAGATGGGGTTGCTCTTAACCATCTTTTTTCTTTTGTCTCTTATTTTTGTCATTCAAAACCATCATTTTGAGAATTCGAAGCAGAGTTTACAGAATCTCTTCTAGCTATATGCTTCTACTCCTTAGGGGGAATTGGAGTCTCAAGAGGGGCTTCCATTTTTTATTTTGAGTGATTTGGGTAGAAGCATGCTAGGTGAACGTGTTTATAGCAGACTCTACAACGAAAGGGTAAGGCCTCGCAATCAAGTTGTTGAATTCAGGAGAGGTTATTGACTTCAAGCTCTGATAAGGGCTAACTAAGGTCCATTTCCATACACACTCCAACATAGATAGGAAAATTTCCTTCTATTGTGTCTCTAGAAACACCCAAAAATATTCTAGTGGAGTTACCAATGAGCGATAATATATTTTTAGACTAGAATTCCATTGAAAGGGCATAAGTTCGAATCCAGATTGTAATTCTAGTTGGTTCAATTGATGGGTCAAATCCCATTCTCTAGGGTTGCACAGAAAATCCTCCATGGCCATAGTTTCTCTTTTTGGATTTGAAATCCCTAGCACAGTCGGCAAGGGAAGAGAAGCTAACAATAAAATGACCATTACTGATAAAATACAAGGAATACTCACCAAAGGGCTCCCAATTTTGATGAATCCATGCATGCAGGAAGTTTAGCGATGGACGAACTCTGGTAAACTTGTAGATTAAGTCATGATTTTCCCTACAGATGATGGTATCTTCTATCATCTCTTGATCAATACTGATTTTCAACTGCGGTGAATTTTACTTGGTGCTGAATTTTTCGTCGGTAAATTGTTGGCGGTGAATTTTACCTGTGCTAAATTTTACTTGCGCTGAATTGTTTGTCCATGAATTTTCCATGACAGTGAATTTTCCTTGGGTGAATTGCTGGCAATGAATTTTCCTAGAGCCATTGACTTTATGACCTGAAGAGGAAGACCTAGTTGTTGAAAAAAAAATTGCGACCATTTTTTGGGCTTCTTTCGTTCCAGCAATAGGGTTCTCTTTCATCAAATCTATAAAAGAGGGTGGCTTCCAAGTTCAGAGATTTAGGGACTGGGAGAGACTCCATTTGAATCTCCACTTCCCATGGAAAACATAATAGATAAGGTTTACACTCAGAAGCCAACAAGGCAAAAAAATGGGGTTCTTTTAGAGGAGAATTATTAAATTTATTTTATAAATAATAATATATACAAATTTTATTCAATTATAAAATGGTCTAAAACTTGTCACCTTCCATCCACACTTATTATAGATTTATTAGATTAGAAATAGAGCCATTAGTGTTTATCAATTCCTTGTAGATGTCATTCAACACTTTCAACATTTTTCTTCAACTCTATAACTCCATTTAGACTTTATTCCTTTCTCATTGACTCCTTGTCTAATTTTTAGCCTTTGCCTTCCATATCAATGATCATGTCAAGCTCTTGCACTTGCCTCTTGAACACTTGATGAATAGAGTCGTGAGTGTTATCATGACTCAACTTACCAATACCTTGTAGATGTCATGAAACACCTTCAATGTATTTCTTACACTCTATAACACCACTTAGACTTTATTCCTCTCCCATTTCCTCCCTATTAAATATGTATCCCTTGTCCACCATGTCAATGATCATGCCAAGCTCTAGCTCACTTACCTCTTGAACACTTGATGAAATTATGCACAATATATATTATTATTGTAACATTGCTTGCTAAAAATAAACATATTAGTGCACCAAGTAAAGGTCATAATTTTCTAAAAATGCCACTCTATTTTGTGAGTGGTTCTCATCCTTAGTCACAACCAAAAAAAACTTCTTATCCTCTTACTCTACTTCATTTTGAATAGAATTTATCTCGTAAATAATTAGTAACAACACCAAAAGGTGCTATCAAATGAGAAATATACTTAAATATTTAGTCTTATTATTGATCATTTGTAAGTTTGTGTTGAATCATTGTCATTTGATTATACTTTTACTAATTTTTAAGATGTTTATGAGTGTGATAATTTAAAATATTTTTCATAATCTTATAAGAAAGAAATAAACGTGAAAGTATTTCAATTTATTAGAATTGATGGTGATTTTTAAAAATACTAGACATAATAAATATTAATTTCAAGAACGATTAATTTATTATTTTTTAAAACACATATTTATCTATATTAAAAGAGAAAAACAGAGGGGTCTTACATCCTCCCCCCTAGGGTCAGGCTTACTCCTGGAAGCCTGCAACTACCCCTAGTGCAAACTCCATACAATCACACATAACCAAGGGTTCCAAACTGAACCACTCCAAACCTCAACACAAAACAACAACCCGTGCCATATACTATCCAACCAGGAACACTATCAATCCAAATCAGACAACATGGTGAAGCAACCACCAACCAAGTCTCCAAAACACATAACCATGGATTATCACACATAATACACATATGTACCAATACACATCACTCAGAAAGCGACATACCCAACCAGGATAGAAGAATCCAAGAACCAAGAACAACTAACCAACTCAAAATCCAACAAGACCACCATGACCTGTCTCTTGTTGTATAAGGTGATCAACCTCCAAGAGATAGTCATCACACAAAGGTGAGTAGTGGGTCCTAGCTACAAAACAACTTCACATACCCCCATCATCAACGTTTCCTGCATCTACTTCCTCGTACACACTCACCAAGTCCGTTTCATACGTCCTTGGAAAGGAATAGCAACACAACACATAGCCGACATTGAAAACAACAAAGATAACTAGCTTAGCCACCAAGTTCATAGAGAAGATAAAATTAAAGTTCCATTTCAACAATAAAGAAATAAATACGCGTAATTTCAACATTGAATCAAATTTATAACCACTAGGGTTATAAGAAAATAAGATCACAAGTTGTGGCTAAACCTTCACAATCAAATATAACCAGATGTCGACCCTCACAATCAATCGAAAATAATCATCAATAACTGAAAGAAAGTTCACAATCTTTAAATTTTACTATACAACAACTGTGTGACTAGTTAGTAGCCACAAAACGAGGAAGGAGAAAACAACGTCCGACAAGAATGATAACAACCCTCATGTGATGTGGAACGAGCCCGCAAACCACATGACCCAGAGTGTATCCACGACTCTCAACATGATACAATTACTGGTTTCTTTCATGCTACTCTTTCCACATAGTACATCATGCCTAAGTAAAAGCCATGAACACGTGATCACTTAACAATTCCACTAATAATTCACAGGGACAACACAGTGGACACAACTGTACCCAGAGAACCCAGTGTTTAAACCTAGGCTCTGATACCATGTGTAACGCCCCGCCACGTGACCCTAGAGGAAGTTGCAAACAACTACTTAAATAGGCTAATTTTTATTTATTTTTACTTTAAGTACAATGAACATGTAGTTCACTGCCCATTGCAAACAACCTCTAAGGTTACGAGACTGAAACAACTTATTAACCCACAAACAACTTAAATGAATCCATAACATTTATCTACTTAAGATAATAAGTACGCATACATTCCAAACAAGATAAATACATCAAAGCATACTAGATAACTTCAATTTCATAATCCATGGTTAAATATTACAATTACAACTCTCATTCCCCGAATGAGGCAAGTCCAATAAACATGATTACATATTATAGCTTTCCACCTCGATTACAAAGAGGGGTACAATAATACAAGATCAACTAAAAAGAAATAAAGCAAGAACTGATACTGAATCCCACGAGCTCTCCAACTAGAAGTCTCGTCCACACGAACAATGAAGAAGGCCCAACGGATTTAGGTGCATGCTACCCAACCAAGTGGAACCCAAAGGCCCACCCCCCATGCTAGGAGATAGTAACAAGGAATCCTAGCCAAGACCATCTACCTCTAGACACAGGCTAACACCAAACTGAACCAAACTGAAACAACCAACCACATGAACAATGCAAGTACAACTCAAGAGCATCATGAGTACACCACAAGTACAACTCTATATGGTCACATTGCTTCCAGATAACAAGTAGATCAAGTATGTTAAGAGAACCATACACATAATAATCAAATACTGACTATGGTCACATCAAGTATGTTAAGGAAACCATACCCATAAAATCGAATACCAACTGTGGTCATATCAGGTATGTTAAGGAAACCATACCCACCAAATCAAATACCAACTGTTGTCCTAGACAGAGTGTCACCACACAGCTCGTCATGGGTTATCCTTTAGGATTCTTCCTAGGCTTCGGCCCGCACTATGGGTTATCTTGGTGGCCTCTACCAAATCCCAGCCCCCATACCCACTCATGTGGAATCAAATATCTCTCGTACATACAAGATAGATGACCTTGCCATTCCAGGCCTTCCCACTCATCCCAAGTCTAAAGGATCCCTTGCGTCTATGAGTGAGGCATAATTATCTTGATTAGTGAGAAGTACCACCTAATCTTCTAAGTTTTTTTTAGTTATCACTTGATTAAACCACCTCCAAAGGTTACCCAGTTTACCTCTTCCGGGCTCTGGCCCCTACGGAAGCCACTCTTCTACTTGACAACACACATACCATCCAAACACCAACAGTACTGAAGTGCAACAACCAGGATAACATGACCACTCCTTTCTCAGGAGGCGACATAAGATAAATCCATCTCCAAACATTGGAGGTAACAACAATAACAAAACCTCTCCTTACAAGGAGACACGGATCCCATGATTCACTCCTTTCTCAGGAGACAAAAAACATCTCGTTCGTGGAAACCGGGTAAATATCGAATAACTTACCATGCACTATCCAAGGGGTTAAAAACAAGTTGACTACATGACATGACAACCCTCATAAATAAAACCTCATTTGGAAGACTTACAATAAAAAAAGTACTCAACCCATTCCGCAAAACATGCACACCGAGGAGTATAGCCACATAAGGCAATTGTGAGGAAATAAACTGATTTTGGATATATTAAATCCATTTCCCATAATCAAATTTAGTATTATAATGCCTCAATTAAACTTAATTTAACAACGTCTTGACAAGACCAAGGACGAACCTTAAGCCAAACATTTAATTTCCTAAATGCCTTTAAATAATAAAATGAGCATTTTCATCTATAACTCAAAACATATCGTTTTAAAAATGAATAACCATTCGCCATTGCATACTAGATCATTATAAAATAAATCAATTAATTTCGTTATGATCACATTAATCAGAAATCCAACATTTTCCCTTTTCAAATCTATTGTTTGCAAATAAGATCAATAATTTGACTAAAACCCAATATTTTAAAGTTTTACAATTAGATTTAAATCAGATAAGAAATTGGACCTTTGCACTTAAATTTAAATTTCTCAACTACATTTAAGTCCAACATCATTTAAAAATAATACTTTAATATATATATATTTAGAAAATATATACATATATATTAAAATAAAAACACAACTAAATAAATCATATTATAATACTATATAATATAATATTAATTATTTACTACATATTATATTGGATATAATACATATAAATATATTAATATTATAAATATAATATTAAATATTATAATAATAAAAAATTTGACTTTATATTAAAATTTATTTTTCATCCCCCATAAGGCCTCGGGCCGCGCGCCAACCCTTAGGGTTGAGTCGCGCGGACCTCGGGGCCCGTGCGTTGGACGAGGGCGTTGAAGGAGGCCGCAAGTTTTATCCCATGCAGCGGTGGTTTGACAGTGGGCGGTTGTAGGAGGTGGTGCCATCGGGAGGAGGAGGCACGGGCGGAGGGTTGGCGTCGCGGCTGAAGGAGCTGCTGCGGTTACCGTGGGGGCGACATTGGCAGCGCTGCCACCAACAGTGGTGGCCGCTGCCTACGCAATCCGCGTGGGCCGCAGACGGAGGGGACTGGGCACGACTCCCCCACTCCGCCCCCATGGGAGCAGGGGTGGGGTGAGCCCCCAGCACCCTCAACAAAACACTTGCCCCTTTTTTTATTTTTATTTTTTAAAACAAGAACAACCTGCCCTGCGGATTTTTAATTTGAATTTTATTTTATTTTTTTAAAATTCCCAATTCAAACCAAAAGGAATATATAAAATATATATATATATATATATATATATATATATATATATATATATATATATATATATTATATTCACAAGGAATTAACAAACTAATTGAGGAAGTAAAAACAAAAGAACATTTTCAATCCAAAGCTCCATTGATTTTCTTGAAGAAATATTTTTAAGAAGAGATTTTTTTTGCAACAAACTCAGATTTCAACATGGGTTTTCTATTTGTAATCCACAACCAAAACTTAAATGATTCCAACAACATATTCAAACTATATAACTTTTCAAAATGAAACTATTAATTGAATGAACCTGATTTCTTGAGTTTGAGGGGATACAGAAATGGTGCTCAACTCCCAACCTCATCTCCACAGATTTTCACAGCCTCAATCCAAAACCCACAAAAAACAACAGTTCTTCCTCTCCTCCATTTTTAATTTTCCAAAAACTTCATAATCCAAAATTGAGAAGAAAAATTTTAATCATAAGGAAAAAACCCTAAAATTCCTACAACCACCCCCATAAATTCCCCAAAACAGAAAATGCAAAATATCTCAATTTCTTCAATTTTTGAATTCAAACTTTCAAATTTGACTTTTAAATCATTTTTCTTTATTTTCAATTTCAACAATTATAACAATAACTTTAACATAAATAAATTAACTTCTTTCAACATCATAAATTTAATTAATTAATAAATAGATTTAATCAACGATTAAATTATTTATTAATTAAATTAAATTAATAATAAAATAAATTATATTTCAACATAATCTCCGAACAAATCAATCCACAACTTAAATACATTAAGCCATTTAATTACCCTTTTTAACTTGCAATTAATAAAATCCAGGCAAGATGATCAATCATAAAAGCAACATAACTCGACTAACACTAGACAACACACTAAGACTAGGGTGACGACTTGGTACGGAAAACCTAACTACTATCTCCCAATTGAATACCGTTGGGCAATGGACACACTCACACCTATGAAGCCAGGTGGAGTCGATGTCCGGTATCTGTCAACCTGCGAACACAGAGTATATCCACATGAATATATATGTGATAATCAAAACACACCGTGAAGAGGAAATTTCGGAATCGCAGGGCTCTCACAAGCGAGTGATGCAATCTCGTCCCCTTCACCAATACCATATTACTAACTGACGAATCTAACATCATTAATATGATAAAAAACATAAACATCATTAATGCAAATGTTCACAATACTAATCTAAAGCATGCCATAATAACATCTGAATAAAGTACCATCACATCAAAATATCACATTCACATCGCTTACAGATAGCGACCAAAAGCAACTGAGTACAAGTCAAAGAAGAAACATAAAATGAGACATAACCAAACATAACACTATTCGATCAAAAGAGCAAAACGGAGGGGTCTTACAAATTTATTATTATACAATTATAATATATTGGTGTAATTGAAACACTACAAAAAATGTTATGTTGTCAACCATGTTATGATTGCCTTGGAGTCAAAACTTGAATTTTGCAAGGGCAAGATTTTCCCATTTATTTAACAAAGAATAATACTACTTAAAAGGTCCATCTTAATTTTTGTTCAAGAAAGTGAGGTGGTTTTTTTAGGCTATTAGTTCATAGTTGTGTGTGAATTTTTTTCAAGTTTGTTTTTCAATGCATGATCACACTGTCTTTCATTCGTGTGTCATAAAATTGTTGAAGGATGAGCTAAAAGAAGTTAATAAAATTAATAAAAATGTTTTGTTTGAAAATATAGTTTTTCATGTTTTGGAAGCATTTAGTTTGATACAATATTACATTTTATTTTTTTAATTTTGAGGAAAATTATTTTATATGATTTTATATTTTAAACTTTTCTCTCAAATTTGAGATCATAATTATATTTTCTTTATGATTAAATTCTTCAAATTTATTTAATAAAAAGATTCAAATGAACACCTCTTTTGTAGTTGTATTTTAAAGTTCATGAGGTGCTATTATTATTTCAAATATGGATCCCTAATATATTATTTTTGGTTATGCAACATTATTTCTCTTAAATTCATTCTCTAAAATTAATTATCTACCTTTTCTATTACCAGAAATGTAAAAGTTAGGTCTTATTTTTATTTAAGTAAAAAAATAATAAAAAATAAATCAGTTATTACTAACATTCTATTGTAGTGTTAGTCTTATTATTTTAATATCCATTGGATTTCTTACGTTGAATATCGATCCCCAACTCCACACATATTGAAATTGAACATATATCCAAATTCATATTAAGCACACACTATGTCACTAAAGCCTTAAAATGACCTTAATAAATAAGCCTTACCATGTTCAAGTGATTTTTATGATTAATTACGATTAAGTTTTATATATACCTCCAAAAAAATCATTCTTGTGTCTTCTCTCTTTGTAGAACATGCACTTGAGATATTGCTTCAAAATTTATCATTAAAAAAATAATAAGTTGATCACACTCTATAAAACTTTTTGAAGAATTCTAACACATTACCAAAAAAAAATTCATGACATATTTTTGGTGGTTCTAATATTAAAAAAAAAAAACCATTACTTGAAGATGAGGTAAATAATATTGTGGCATGTATATATAGAAAATAAAAGTTTCAACATACGCGCATAGATGTTGAACATACACCAAAATACTGAGAGGGGGGTGAATTAGTATTCAAACAAATCTCAAACCCTTCGGAGTAAATTGAAACTTAATCTTTACATCATTAAAGAAACATGAAAGATCAATACAATACAAAACACCACATAACATCAAATATACGTGGAAAACCCAAAAGGGGAAAAGCCACGGTGAGAAAAGCTACTAGGAGCTACTATCCTAATCTAGCCACACAAATGAATCACAGTTACAACTTTGTTTTAGGGTTACAAATCAAAGAAGCTACTACTCCCCATAGAAAGGTTTTAGGGTCACTCCCAAGGAAGCCACAACTCCCTATAGACTTTGTTTTAGGGCTTCAACCCAAGGAAGCAACTACTCCCTAAATTGAGAATCAAACTCATAAAAGATTACAACATGAGAGTCCTATTTTATGAATATGACAATGAAGCTTAAACCTTTTGATGATTGAATTTTTTCATTTTTATTTCTCTTTTGATGATTACAATTCTACTTTGACAATACTTCTGCAACTTCTTCAAATGTCCTCTTTAGCTTACCGACTCTTTGCTTTTAGCCTTCAAGAAGTTTTGCCTTTGGTTCACCGCCTCTAGCAATCAGTTAGGCACACTCTTTTCTTCCCTTCTATCTTAGATATATGATCAAATTGAATCTGGGGAGGATCTATAACTTCTACTCTTTCTCTTTCAATCACTTACATATACATCATAATGCATTACACATCCTCATTCATCTTCTTGCTCTTATAATCACTATCACACACCACCTGGATCAACTAGGTTTATAATATATACATGATATTACATTGATTTTATTACATGTTGACCAAGAAAAACAAAAATATTACAATTACAAGTCGGCCAGAGATCAAACAATAACATGAAACATGTAGAGGGGAAGCCCTAAAATGAACTACACACAACACTAGGAAGAGGAACACACCTTGCAGATTCCAAAACACACTTAACCTAGTCCTAAACACTCTTCACAACATCATTCTTCAAGGAACAACATCTGCATGCTTCACACATTTGAAATAGTTCGATCTTAAGCAAGAAAATATGAAACTTGTAGTATGTCGACCATTACAACTTGGTGGTACACATGAAAGATAAAAAAATACTTACATTTCTCCCAAATGAGTCGACATGACCCATGCAAAATCTCCAAACACTATTTGAATTCCACACAACAAAGACTTTATTGCGCACACCTTCAACATACCTTAGTCAGCCAGGCAAAAGCATAACCCAACAACACCTTCATTCTAGACCATAACATGTTTCGAAGAAACTAGAAAAAAACCTTGCAGAGAAATAGGAAACATCACAAGATCTTTAGGATCATTCACTACCAACCGATTCACCACTTCATACAACACCAAGTTGGAGCAAACCAACAAACACTGCAACTAGCCACCAGGCAATACAGTCTTGCACTCTATCACTTACAACTTTCTCTATAGAGGGAAAAATGATATGAAACTTTGGATACAACATATTCACAACACACTGAACTTAACTTCTAAGCTGCATGACCATATCTACAAACATGAAGGAATGTAGAGCCAAACTTCTCACCTTTGTAAGCAATCTCATAGAAACCAATACCTTTCATGTGATCGAACCAACATGAAACTTGGATCACACATGCCCTAACAACATATGAAGCTAACTTCCAAACTGCAAGATCAAAACATCACTAGTAGAGAAATGCAAAGCATGTCTCAGAGACTCTAGCAACCAAATAGCTAGTTTGCAACACAGGTAACCAAACTACAACCAACTTCTAACACCAAATACAAACAAACTTATACTTTTGAAATCAATGACAACTTGACTAAAAAAATCTCCCCCTTTGGCATTCATGGAAAAATAAATCTGATATGCACTCTTCTCCCCCTTAGGGCACAAAATCCCCCCTAAGGTGCACATTCTTTCTCCCTTTTTTTGAATCAACCACTACCTGCTCCTCCTGAGAGGTAGCCACCATTGGTCTAAGAATAAGGAAATGCCATGAATTACTCCCCTTGGATAGATGGACCAACTATGCATCTAGAAAGGAGGGGAAATCACCCCTAAATTTTGTCGAAGATACTCAAATTTATCCTTTACAAGAGACTTTACGAAGATATCTACAATCTGATCCTTTGTTGAAACATATTCCAACTTCACTTATTTATCTACAACCTTCTCTCTCAAAAAGTGATATTTGATTGATATATGCTTGGTTCTAGAATGCATCACTAGATTCTTAGAAATATTTATAGCACTTGTATTATCACATAAAATAGGAATAAGCTCATCATATTATATCTTGATATCCTTCAATGTTTGCTTCATCCACAACACTTGTGTACAAAAAGATGTTGCAACAATATAATCTATCTCTACAGTTGATAAAGATATTGAATCTTGTTTCTTACTATGCCATGAAACCAATCTGCTTCCTAAAAAGAAATCACCAACACTTTTACTTCTTCTATCATGCATACATCTAGCCCAATCAACATCAGTGTAAGCACTTAGATCAAAGTCATTACCTTTTGGATACCATAAGCCATAATCTAGAGTACTCTTCAAATATCTAGAGATTCTTTTGAACTCCTTGACATGATTTTCTTTAGGATTAGCTTGAAATATTTCAACTAAACACACCTAATGCATGGTATTAGGTCTTGAAGCATTTAAATATAATAGGCTTCCAATCATAGATTTGTATAGCTTCTGATCAACCAAGGGAGACTCATTATAATTACTCAAATGACAACCACTAACTATGGGAGTAATAACTAGTTTATTGTCTTCCACCCCAAACTTCTTCAACATCTCCTTGACATAATTTGGTCGAGAAATAAAGATACCATCATCTAGTTGAGAAATTTGAAAACCAAGAAAGAAAGATGACTCACCAATCATGAACATTTTAAATTCCTTCTACATCTCTTTAACAAACTTGTTGCATATTTTATCATTTCCACCAAAGATAATATCATCAACATACATAACAACCATCAAAATTATATCATCCTCAATCTTGAAGTAAATATTACTATTTGTGGTACCTTTCTTGAATCCTTGCCTAAGCAAGTCCTTTTCCAACCTTACATACCAAGCCCTAGGAGCTTGTTTGAGACCATACAATGCCTTTTTGAGTTTGCACACGATGGTTGGTTCTTCTGACAATTAGAATCCATTAGGTTTCTCCATTCAGGAAGATTGACTTGACATCCATTTGATGAACCTTGAAGTCCTTATAGGCCGAAAAAAGAAAGAAACATTTTGATAGCTTCCATTCTTGCTATCAGAGCAAAATTCTCCTCAAAATCAATTACTTCTACTTTTGAAAGGTCTTTACAAACCAATCTTGCTTTATTTATTATAACTTCTCCATCTTCATTTAACCTATTCTCGAATACCCACTTAGCTCCTATTACATTCATGTCTGCAGGCCTTAGAACCAAATTCCAAGTATGATTCTTCTCAATTTGATTCAAATCTTCTTCCATTGCTTACAACCATCCTTCATCCTTGCTAGAATCAGCAAATTTTTTAGGTTCTACCTTTGATAACAGACAAAAGTTAACTTGTTCACTTGCCTTTTCAAACCTTCTCCTGGGCAACACTCCTTCATTCTTGTCACCAATGATATGATCTTATGAATGATTTATTTTAACATACTTTGTAGGAGTCTTGCTGAGCTTTTTCGGTGTTTCTTCTTTCTCTTCAACTTATTCTTCATCTTCTTCATCTGAGCAGGGAGGTGCATCAGATTTGTAAACCTCAATTTCATTCATATTCTGATGGATATCTTCATCAACCTTCACATTAGTGCTTTCAACTATCCTTCCCAACCTTTTTTTGTAGCATCTATATGATTTACTCTGAGATGAGTATCCCAAAAATACACCTTGATCATCCATTGAATAAAATTTTCCCAACACGTCTTCATCTCTTATGATATAGCTTTTGCTTCCAAAAACTCTAAAATACTTGATAGTTTCAGGTCTTCCATACTACAACTCATATGGAGTCTTACTGCTATTCAATCTCAACAATCCTTTATTCTGAACATGTACTGTAGTATGAACTACTTCTCTCCAATAGACATCAAATGGATTTTATTCCATCAACATGCTCTTTGCTATATCTTGAACAATCCTATTTTTCCTTTCCACAATCCCATTCTAATGAGGAGTTCTAGCAACAATTAAATGCCTCTTTACTCCATATTTTTCAAAAATTCATTGAACTCATTTGATGTGAAATCACCTCCTCTATCATACCTCAAAAATATGATCTTTGCATTCAATTCATTCTCAACCATTGATTTGAAAATCTTGAATCTACTAAAAGCATTAGATTTATCTTTCAAGAATGTAACCTGTGTCATCCTAGAGAAATCATCAATAAAAAGAATGAAATACCTTTCTCATTTTAGACTTTTTATTTTCGTAGGTCCACACAAATTAGTATGTATCAACTCCAAAGGACTAATAGAATAATATTCTTTAAAATTGAAACTTATTCTTGTCTGCTTATCAAACTGGCATTCCTTCCACACTATACTTGTAGGCTTGACTATCTTAGACATATATCTTACCGCATGCAATGAGTTGATATTCACAAGATTGTCAAAGTTAATGTGTCCCATTTTCTTATGCCACAAATGGAATTCAATTTATTTTCCTAGAAGATAAGTTCTTCCATTGACATCCCTTAGACTATATATATCATTGCTTGTTCTAGATGCTTCAACAACCAATTGTCCAAATTTTTCTTTTATGATTTTACATCCACTTCTATTGAATAGGAGATTGTAACCATTTTTGCACATTTGAATCACACTAAGAAGATTATTTTGGAGACCTTTGACATAAATAACATATTATATTATACTCTTTCCATTAATACTAATTGAACCTTTTCCATAGATTTTCATTGAAGTATCATCCCCAAGCTTGACTATGCCACCATTCCACTTTACAAGTTTGATAAAATTGATCTTGTCTCCTATCATATGGTTGGAAGAACCACTATCAATCACCCATGAATTAGCCTCATCTCTTTCATTAAAATCAGTACACACCATACTTGGATCTTTATCTTTATCTTTAGTCTTCTTAGTAGCCAAAAACAAGACTTCATCTTTATTATCTCGACCACTAGATTCACCATCCTTTGCAAAGCAAGAATCTTCCATGGAGTAGAGACTCTTCTTCACCTTATTCTTTCTAGGCTCTTTAATTCTCTTATTAAAATATTTAAAGGGAATTTTTTAAGCAAAATGACCAACCTCTCCACACTTGAAACATTTGAAAGGCAGTTTACCTTTGTACTTGCTAGTACTTCTCTTCAACTTCCTTACAAAATTTTCTTCTTCCTCATCAATGTTACTGTCAAGATCAAATTATTCATATGTTTCTTCCTTACTTTCTTTGAATTATCCTTCCGTCTTTGGACCTTCTTTGTCAAAATATCTCATTTCAAATGCAATAAGGGCACCATACCATTGATCCATTGAAATTTTATCCAGATATCTAGCTTCCTCAATAGAAGATACTATAGAACTATAATACTTAGGAAGAGATCTCAGTAGCTTTTTTACCACCATAAATTCTTCAAGATATTCACCAAGACCTCTGATTGCATTGACCACTTCATCAACCCATATCAGATAACCTACAATATCTTTATCCTTTGGCATCTTCAAGTTCTCAAACTTGCCTTTGTAGATCTTCAACTTGTTTTGATTTACTTTGACATTTTCTTCATAAATTCCACCCCTTTTCCCAAACATCCTTTACAGACTTGCAGTGCATCACCTTTACTAGGTCAGAATATGATAGCCCACTCAAGATAGCGTGCTTTACCTTTCCATTATTCTCATAGGCTCTTATCTTAGCTAGATCAACTGGAGGAGTAGCAAGAAAAACATAACCATCTTTGATAGATTTCCAAACACCAAAACCCAAAGAGGATAAATGGGTTTCCATCCGGTTATCCAGAAAGAGAAATTTGTTCCATCAAATCTAGGCACTTTTTAAGATCCTTCTTTTGCCATCACAGATCTTCCTCAAGATGTTAAACTTCTTCTAACGAACCAAGCTCTCATACCAATTTTTGAACATACACCAAAATACTGAGAGGGGGGGGGTGAAACATTATTTATAAAAATCTCAAACCCTTTGGAGCAAATTAAAACTTAATATTTACAACATTAACAAAAACATGAAATATCAACACAATGCACAACACCACATAACACTAAATATAACTAGAAAACCCCAAAGGTGAAAAACCACAATGAGAAGATGCTTGGAGCTACTATCCTAATCCAACCTCACAAAGGAATCATACCTACAACTTTTTTTTAGGGCTACAACCCAAGGAAGCAAATACTCCCTATAGAAAGGTTTTAGGATCACTCCCAAGGAAGCTACAACTCCTTGCAAACTTTGTTTTAGGGCTTCAAACCAAGGAAGAAAATACTCCTTAACTGAGAATAAAACTCAAAAAGGATTACAACATGTCAGTCCTCCTACTATCTGAATCTGATATAGAATCTCAAACATTTTGATGATTGAAATTCTTCTTTTTCACTTCTCTTTTGATGATTGTGATTATGATTTGACAACACTTCTACAACTTCTTCAAATGTCTTCTATTCAGTTTACTAACTCACTACTTTTAGTCTTCAAGAAGTTTTTCTTTTGGCTCACTACCTCCAGCAATCAGTTAGGCACACTCTTTGCTTCCCTTCCATCTCAAAGATATGATCAAATTGAATCTAGACAAGATCTATAACTTTTTCTCTTTCTCTTTCAGTTGCTTACATATACATCATATGCATTACACATCCTCATTCAACTTCTCACTCTTAAAATAATAATCACACACCACCTAGATCAACTAAGTTTATAATATATACATTATATTACTTTGATTAAATTACATGTCAACCAAGAACAACAAGAATATTATAATTACAATCGGCCACAAATTAAACAACAACATGAAACGTGTAGAGGGAAAGCCCTAAAATGAACTAAATGCAACACCCAAGAAGAGGAACACACCTTGAAAAATCCAACACATGCTTAAGCTAGTCCTAAAAACTATTTATAGCATCAATCTTCAAGGAACAACATCCGCACACTTCACACATTTGAAATAGGTCAGCCTTAACCAAGAAAATATGAAACTTATAGTATGTTAACCGTTACAACTTGGCTGAACACATGAAAGATTAAATATTATTTGTTCTTCTCCTAGATGAGTTAGCATGACCCATGCAACATCTCCAAAAACTCTTTGAACTCTGTACAACAAATACTTTATGGAGCACACCTTCAACATACCTCAATCGGTCGGGCAAAAGCATTGCCCAAAAACACCTTCATTCCAAACCACAACCTATTCTGGAGAAACCCAAAAAATACCTTGTGGAGAAACATGAAACATCACAATATCTCCAATCCTCTATCTAATTCATCACTTCATATAACAAAAAGTTGGTGCAAGCCAAAAAATACTGAAACTAGCCATCGAACAATACAACCCTGCACTCTGTCACTTACAAATTTCTCTATAGAGGGATAAATGATATGAAACTTTGGATACAACATCTTCATAATACACTAAAAAATTATAAACCACATGACCATATCTACAATCATAGAGGAATACAAAGCCAAACTTCATACCTCTGTGAGCAATCTCACAGAAACCACACTATGTTCAAACTATAATTTGCAAAAAACCTTTCATGTGATACAACCAATATGAAACTTGGATCACACATGCCTTGACAATATTTGAAGCTAACTTCCAAACCGAAGGATAAAAACATCACAAATAGAGAATGTAGAGCATCTCTTAGAGAATCTAGCAACCAAATAGCCAATTCGCAACATAGGCAACCAAACAACAACCAACTTTTGACACCAAAGATAACCAAACTTACACTTTACTTATACTTTTGATATCAATGAAAAGCAGACTGCAACAGTAACATCGTTTTTTCCATAAAAAACAAAGGTGATTGAACATTCACATACCACATAACTATCTTCAAGAGTATGAAATATGTTAGAATGATCAATTTTAAAGAAAATATCAAATACATCTCTGTTACCATAAGAAAGCCCACATCTACATCCAAAAATGTTGTGAGTGTTGCAATTATATGTATAAATCATCAGACCTTGGAGCTAGTATGCTTAATTCATTTATTATATTTTGGTTTCTCCTATAGAAAATAGTCAATCTCCAAAATTAATTTTATTTAATGAGGAGAAGGGCTTATGTTCAATTCACATAATCACCATTACTTAGAAGGGAATTGTGATATATTTCTATAAAGTCAAAAAACAAATAGAAAAAATGAATACCATGATAGATCTTATTTTCTATTAACTTAGGCAAAGGTTTAACATTGTTCTTCTATTAAAGGAAAATAAATATAAGCATTTAAAATAAAACTTATGATTGCAATTAATCTTAAATGGTTAGTGATTATACATAAATATTTTATGTTGTTGCACACTATTTAGAATATTCTTGGTAGAACTCTAGATATTCTAATAAGATATATTTAATATTTATGATGTCATGTAAATGCAATGAGGGAATCTTACCATATAAATATTACATCAGAAATCAAAGGAAAAATGTTGAAAAAGGAATTTAGCCATCAAATTTCATAGACATAGTCTTCATCTAATTTATATATAATATATAGATTGAATATTGTAAAGAAAAACTATTTAGAGATAAAATGGATACACAACTTGTAATCATAAAAATTTAGAAAATAAATTAGAGAAAGAAGAAAGTTTGATCTAAGAATTTGAACTAAAATCCTAAAGGTTGGAAATAAGTTACTAATTAAAATTTATAGATAATTTTCTTGAATTAATTCATTTTGTGATCTTTAGAGAAATGCAGAGGTTGATATCACCATCATATTTTTTGTTGGAGAGTAGAAAGAGAAATTCAACCATGAAATTCAAATTGGATCCTACATATATAAGATTTCTAAATCTAAAATCAATGTGAAACAAATGATTTTTTTTTAATATTGATAAAAATATACCTCTTAATAGTGTTGAAATCGATTTAGATGTCTCATTGACATCTAAGAATGATTGAACACAATTATTTTTGACTTTGGATACGCCTTTATGAATAGTGGCTTCTCTTTCACTATCATTAGCATGGAAACAATTTTCAATCAATAAATCAATCATATATATTTTTCAATGAGCTTTAGAAATTACATAAATAGATTCAATCTTAGAGCTAAGTATAAATTAACTTAAACAATATTATAGGCTCCTAATTAAAGGTTCCTAAAGAGAAACAAAAATTCAAAATTGAGGCTATAACAAGCCTTTTGTTTTCCTATGATAGGTACAATATGTATAATTTTAACACTTTCCCAAATGAGTATAGAGAGAATATACCATTGATTAAGAGAAGTAAGAAGATAAATAATGGCATGCTTATTAAGTTTATTTCAATTCCATATCTAGTACACAAACTTGAGATTTCATGGGATTTGAAACATTTTGTATTATTAGTAATGATTCTTGTAGGAACACCAAACTTGGTAATTATATTGCTTAGAAATATGTTAAATACCAATTTAGATGTAGAATTACACATTGGGATAATTTTGACCCATTTGGTGTAGTATCCAATGGATATACAAATCCATCTATATCCATTACTTTATCTTCTTGGGTTTCTCTTATGAAATTAGTAACCCACTGTTGAAATCAAGCTTCAACCATCAAATATATGAGAGTGAGAGCACTTAAATACTTCAAATTTATTGTTTTTTTTGGAAAACATCATAATTTATCATTCTCAATAAAATCCTTGAATAATATAGGAAACCAATATCCTACTTTATGAATCTTGTGGATAGTGGTCTTTGCTTTGAAATGTCTATCACAAACTCCTTGATAATACTTATTCATTGCCTTATTCATTTGTTGTTAGTTTAATAGTTTGAGGATTGTTCCACTTTGATCTCTCCACATTTAATCATTATGCACCAACACATACCTTTATGAATAAAAATTAAGTGTTCTCTACTAGTTATCACTCATTATATGAGGAAAAATCATGATATCTAGGTAGGATATAATATCATTATACCATGGATCATCCTTCACATGATAAAAGGTGGATGCACAATCAAAATTTACCTCATCAACCTCAATTGCATACAAATTTGCATCTACCATTAATTTGGCTAAGCCTTTCCCTCCAACCAAGTTTGTAACATGTACCTCCATATCATAATCTTGGATCATATTGTCCAGCCACATATTTTATCTAAGTCATCTTGTTAATCTAAAAAAAAATTATTTCATAGTTGTATATGGCACATATGTAATGATCTTTTCACCTATTATATATGATATAATTTTCATATATTTGAAAAGGGTATACACAAGTGTTCTATAGTTGAATACTTCAATTAAACACCTTGTAAATAATTAATGAAAATTCATAGTTTTTTCATATCCATATTTATTATTTTGAAGCAACACAATAAAAATAGTATAAAATGAAGCAAATGAGAAGAGCTAGAAAGGCTTAGAATAGTATAGGATAATTAATACTATTTCTTCTTTAAGATTTTCCTTGATTTTATAAACACATCAGTTGGCTCCTCACTATTGTGTGATTAATTTTTTATTTCTTAAAATATTTTATATATCCTTATTTTTCTCACAAATTTAGGGATGAACCTCCTAAGAAAGTTTATTTTCTCAAAGAAGGATTGCACACCTTTGATAATTTTAGGCATATGAGTGAGATCAATCACCTGTAATCTCTCTAGATCTATCATTATCCCATTCTTTGATACGTCTCCCAACAACTTACCTTCTTCCATGTAAGAAATATTTTTCTTATGATTTAAGGAAACTGAATATTCAAGGAACTTTTTGAAAATTGCCTCAAATTAATTTTAATTATCTTTACTTTCCTTGGAGTAAGCTATTAATCATTCTAATACACCACCATGGTTCCGTTAGTTATTCCTACAAAGGAAACATACATTTTTGTTTTGGAAGTTGAACCTAGCATTCTTTAGTCTAAATGAAATTCTAATGTAAACATGGATGCCCCAAGTAGTAGTAAATGTATGTGTCTCTCTAAATCCTTGATCATAATTTAATTATATAAATAAATCCATCCATCATAGCCATAATTTTTTCTCCAATTACCTTATGCAATAGATAATCTGGAGTAGGGTAGCTATCATTGATAGATTTAATGTTTAACTTCCTAAAATTGACATGCAACCCTATCTCTCCATTCTTCTCCATAATTGGAACTGGGTTAGGCACCCTTTTATAATGTTGGATATAATTCATATAACTCCCTTTAATCTCTTCAACCCCTTTTACATTTGAGGAGTAAGTATAGGGTTTTTTGGCCTCTACTTTTGTTGAAAGGGTTATTAGGCTATAGAGAAATTGTGTGCTAAAAATAAATATTTCTTATGAGTCTTGAGTTCAGCACATGAAAATACAAAACACTTCTTAAAAGTTTGCAATAATGAAATAAACACTTTATTTTTAGTAACTTTCAACCACTTGAGAAAAAATAATTTAGGGGTTGCATTAGCATGTATATATACACCTTCAATGTTATCCTCATCAATGGGCTTAATTTTTCTCTTGTATAAACTAAGACTACCAAGCATTCTTTCTAATAAATACCAATCCTTAGGTAATGGTGTTGGATTTTAGCTATATATTTTATTACCCAACATCTCCTTACCATATTCTAACTCAATTGTCAATATAGACATTCTTTGTACTATCTATACATGTAGATGTCCCAAACCTTTTATCCTTCACTACATGACATTCTTTACTTACATGACAATTATCTTTGAGTATCCAAGAATCCTTAAGCATTTAGTTCTATAATGGTGAGAAGTATTTAGTCCTAAAATGAGAGCTTCATACTCTACAATTATACTAGTATATTTGAAGTTCAACTTGAATGCATTCCTAAAATTTTTATCATTAGGTGAGACTAGGAAAATGCATACACTTGAACCATCCTTTGAACATATACCATCAAAAAACATGGTCCATGGTTTTTCAAATCATTAATAGGGGTAGTTAAAAGGGGATACTTATCAATTATATAATATTTTTAATCACAATATCCAATAAAATGGTCAAGACCAACCTCTTAGTATAACTCCTCATTGGTGGCCTCTTAACAATCCTCAGTAAAGTGCAAAATATTATTTTCCCTGTACAATTTGACCTCTTGCATATGCAATGGAATAGTACATCTAATAAATCCATTTGTATACTACTCCCCATTGAATCTACCCACTTTATGGATAGAAAAAATACTCATTTGGTAGGACAATCCATAATGATTATATCCATTAAGAATGAATTATTTTGGTATGCAAATGATTGGACTTCCACATTGTTCACAATTCACACAATATTCACTTCCTCAAAATCCATGGGAAAACATTGACCATAATAATTAGAAACTTTTACACCTAATTAATTCATAACCCAAAGAGGCATGAAATTACTTGAAGCTTAGAAGTCCAAAATATAGTTGTGAACTTACCATGTGTTAATATTGAATAACATTGTGTGGATAGGCTCAACAATAATTTGGCTCTTAACTAGGGATGTTTTTAATTAAACTTCAATATTATCTTCGGAATCATTATCATATGTTATAGATCATTAGGAAAATGAGAAGCATGTTCTACCCCTTTTATAGTATTGTGTAAGAATTTTATTTTATTTTATTTTTAGGAATTATAAGGAGTTCTCCAATTGGTTTTGAGATTATAATCTAGGTCATGACTCGATATATAAGGTTATTGGTTGAGAGGGATATATAACATGGGATAGTTAAGTTCTTTGAATTAGGAACAAAAGACATGAATTGACCATGATAATTAATATCCTTAGCTCTTAATTATTTCTTCTTTTCTTTGTCTCCATCTTGTTGTTTAAATGGCTAGGGTCAAACTTATTGTACTTTATCATTTAGGTTTTCCTCTTTTAGAACATACAGGACACTTGAAGGTATAATATGTTCCTAAAATTTTACCACATGTTTTTTATTGACCATCTACTACCAGATTAGACTTTTCCTTTTCCCCATTAAATTATTTGTAGCATTGCTATTCCTTGTCTCATTATTCCCTTTAATTTATTTGTTTAATACTTAAGCCAAAAAAATTTGGCCCATAATAGTAATAGCATTGTCTTGAGTAGGAACTTTTGTATATCCACTTTGGGCTTGTATTACTACTGTTTCTATGTGGGATTTTATGTCTTCATTGATCATCTTAGACCTTTCGTATCTTTGTTACACAAGCCCCTTAAGTGTTCAAAATCACGAGTAGGAATTTTTTACTAATTTGGACTTGCACTATTAACATATTAGAAGATTAAATCAACAAAATCATAGTCATAATATTCATTTTCTTCCATGGATTCATACTCAAATGTATTAAGATGATCAATTATATCTTCATAATTCTTAGTTGCAACTTCCCCGTTAAAGAACTCATCCTCCATGCTCACAAATAAGGAAGCTACACATTTGAGAGAATCATGTGGGAGATAAATTTTACACCATAATGAGATGTCTTGGAAGCACACACAATCCCTTCAAAGTGATATAGAGTTTCTTTGTCTCACTTCTTAAAATTCCATTTCCTAGAAACCATTTTTCTATCATGTTGTTATGAACTATTAGACTATAAGTATTATAAGGCCTATCATGCAAACATTAACCCTCATTGAAATGTGTTGTAAAATTATGAGGTGGTATATCTTTTTCATTTATTTCTACCTCGTAATATATGTCCTTAGTTACACCCATTACCCTATTTATCTTCTCATCATCCATGAGAAGCTTTCTTGAGCCATATTTGTTTAGTTTTGAGATTTGACATCCAACCTCTCTAAATATTTTCCAAATTCCTACATTTTTCTCTTTATTTTGATCATGGTAGCATAATATTATCTCAAGGTTTGTGAATTCTTGTCTATAACAAAATAAACAATCTTAACATTAAAGGTGTCATGATGAACCATTTATCCACATATTAAAATAAAATACCATCTCATTTATCCCTTGATGGTTACAACCTAATGTATAACAAATTTGGGATCTACTTTAACCCCATATTGTAAAAAAACCTCTTTTAAATTTTTTCCATAAACCAATACTATTGTGTAGAAGGATCATTCTTTTGCACTCTCTTCTAAGGAATATAAAAATAATCCATCTTGACATATTGATCTTGAATACCATATTCTCAAATAACATTGAGGAATTATCTAAGGTTATCTTCCCCAATCATTACATAATTATCCTAGAATTTTGGTAACTTCTCCTTAATTTAGTTAGGTATCTTTCCAAGATAATTATGGATACCATAAAACTCTTGTTGCATATATCTTTCTAGTCCTAATGGTTGTCTTGGTGGTGGGAATCTTTTAGCATATAATCAAAATTTAGGCCAAATATAGCTATAAAACTACTATTCATATTGATGATGTGGTAATGGGTCTAGAACATAATGAGCATGGTTTTATTTTCTATTTTTTTTTGGGCTACTTGAGCGTATAATTTATCTTTCCTATTATATTATTATTTTTAACTTATTTTAGTACCTGAAGTTGTTGTTATAGCTATCAAATGTAATTTTTCATGTCTATACCCTGATCAATACCCCTATCTCTTAGGTAAAAATGTGAACTAACAAAATAACCACAATCAACAATGCCCTCATTGGGATACTCAAAGATGATTAATCAAATAACCACAATCAACAATGCAATCACCAATGGAACCCCACAGATGAATACCATCCCAAGAATGTCTAATTTGGCGTATGGGCCATTCATTGAGATACACCCCTCACTCCAACTGCCATGGCCTACGAATGGAAATAATCACACTCAAGCCAACACAACAGCAACCTCTGAGAGGATAGATTTCCTTCAACAACATCATTCCAAAAAACACCTAGGGGGACATAATCCTCAAGAGAATCTGCCAACGATGCAAAAAATTAACTCAACTGGGATAACTATAGATAATGAGAAAACTGAATGTAGATCATCATAGATGGAAACATTGAAGAAGACTCTATCCCAAGTTATGAATGAGATGGCCCAAATCAGGATCAACCCTCTACAAAACCAAAACCAATGCTAAAATTAGGGGGGATATCAAAATAAAAAAAACTATTAGAACCAGAACAATAATTAGAATCAAAGGAATTTTCAAAACCAAAACAGAGGTTATAACCATAGACCTTACAATAGGCAGTGCGATACAAGGCCAAATAATGTTGGGGTCATGAATAAAAACAAGACTAATGATGATCAAACCCACACTGCTAATGTAGTAGACTTGAACTTTATGACCAACTAGTGAATGTTACATGATACTTCTGCCCATTCTAAAGTAAACTGTTCAAAAATGAAAAAGATGTCAAAATATCTCAAGCTGATTCTCAACCTGCTCAAACCAATACAAGTGGGAATGGTGGGCACTCTAATATAGCCATGGAATTTGATATGATTCAAGATTTTGGATTCCTGTTTAAGGATGGGAACAAATCTAAGGTTGATACTTATGTTTCTCTTGAGCCCTCCAAACCAAGGGGAGCCAATTTCTAAGGAGTCAAAATAAGGGACCATTCACTACTTCCAAACCAACAAACAATGGTCTAGTTCCACTAAACCCAAGAGAAGATAATAAACCTCCACCACATAAGGGACCAACTAAGGGTCCCAACAAAGGGAATCCCCTCTTCACTCCTGAACAACAGTATAATAATAATATGAATTATGACTTGAACAAGGAAATGTGGAAGTCTATGACTACCCTATCTTTCTTTGATGTTATGAAATAATATCCCGCTTAATGATAGCTCGTGATGAAATCTTTAGTCGAGGAGGATCAACTGAGAGGCAAGGCTAAGGTAACTACCACTACATACATGAATGCAACTATATATCAAGGAAATACAAGTGTCCCTCCTTTCCTACTTATAGTCTAAGGATATTCAGAAAGAACTTGCACAATTGCTTAATAGATTCTAGTGCTTAGGGAATGTCATGTCGTATTCTATGTGCAAAAAAATAGGCTTGACCCCCATTCAGACTAACAAAAGAGTCATACAATTAGATAAAAAAGAAGTCAATATAGTAGGAGAGTTAAAATATGTCCTTATGCAATTGGGATCGGAACCAAGGACCCAACACTATATAGACATCCAGTTTGTTGATATCCTGAAAATGTAGATTCTCTTGAGTATGGATTGGGAAAAAGATCTTGGGAGGATATCTTACAATTGATTTCTCCCACATTTGGTTTCCATGGAAGGGTTTGGATAATCAAATTAGGATTGATAGTGAACCTTGTTTGAAACATATGATAATGGAGTATGAACATCCCAACAAGGTTGCTTACTTTGAAATTGAGTCGGGTGTGTATAGGATTGACAAAATCATGACCTTTACAACTATCATTGATAAACCATCATCACCACATTTAGAATATGAGGATTGTGAGGTCTCAATCAACCGAAGCATGTTGACAAAAATATTGCACCAGGATAAACTGGTTCTTGGACAGAGGGAAATTTTTTGGGAGCTACTACTTCCCAATTGGTGTCGGGTTCACTATCAAAACCATTCTGAATTGACTTCCCAACCTTATGGATATAATGTTGGATATAATTCATAATAACTCCCTTTAACTTCTTCAACCCCTTTTACATTTGAGGAGTAAGTATAGGGTTTTTTGGCCTCTACTTTTATTGATAGGTTTATTAGGCTATAGAGAAATTGTGTGCTAAAAATAAATATTTCTTATGAGATTTGAGTTCATCACAAGAAAATGCAAAACACTTCTTAAAATTTTGCAATAATGAAATAAACACTTTATTTTTAGTAGCTTCGAACCACTTGAGAAAAAATAATTTAGGGGTTGCATTAGTATGTATATATCCACCTTCAATGCTATCCTCATCAATGGGCTTAATTTTTCTCTTGTAGAAACTACTACTACCAAGCATTCTTTCTAATAATACCAATCCTTAGGGAATGGTGTTGGATTTCAGCTATATATTTTATTACCCAACATCTCCTTACCATATTCTAACTCAACTGTCAATATAGACATTCTTTGTACTATCTATAAATTTATATGTCCCAAACCTTTTATCCTTCACTACATGACATTCTTTACTTACATGACAATTATCTTTGAGTATCCAAGAATCCTTAAGCATTTAATTCTATAATGGTGAGAAGTATTTAGTCCTAAAATGAGAGCTTCGTACTCTACAATTATACTAGTATATTTGAAGTTCAACTTGAATGCATTCCTAAAAATTTTATCATTAGGTGAGACTAGGAAAATGCATACACTTGAACCATCCTTTGAACATATACCATCAAAAAACATGGTCCATGGTTTTTCAAATCATTAATAGGGGTAGATCAAAGGGGATACTTATCAATTATATAATATTTTTAATCACAATATCCAATAAAATGGTCAAGACCAACATCTTAGTATAACTCCTCATTGGTGGCCTCTTAACAATCCTTAGTAATGTGCAAAATATTATTTTCCCTGTACAATTTGACCTCTTGCATATGCAATGGAATAGTAACATCTAATAAATCCATTTGCATACCACCCCCCATTGAATCTACCCACTTTATGGATAGAAAAAATACTCATTTGGTAGGACAATCCATAATGATTATATCCATTAAGAATGAATTATTTTGGTATGCAAATGATTGGACTTCCACATTGTTCACAATTCACACAATATTCACTTCCTCAAAATCCATGGGAAAACATTGACCATAAGAATTAGAAACTTTTACACCTAAGTAATTCATAACCCAAAGAGGCATGAAATTACTTGAAGCTTAGAAGTCCAAAATATAGTTGTGAACTTACCATGTGCTAATATTGAATAACATTGTGTGGATAGGTTCAACAATAATTTGGCTCTTAACTAGGGATGTTCTTAGGTAAACTTCAATATTATATTTGGAAACATTATCATATGTTATATATCATTAGGAAAATGAGAAACATGTTCTACCCCTTTTATAGTATTGTGTAAGATAATTTTTATTTTATTTTATGTTTAGGAATTATAAGGAGTTCTCCAATTGGTTTTGAGATTATAATCTAGGTCATGACTCGATAGATAGGGTTATTGGTGGAGAGGGATATATTACATGGGATAGTTAAGTTCTTTGAATTGGGAACAAAAGACATGAATTGACCATGATAAGTAATATCCTTAGCTCTTAATTATTTCTTCTTTTCTTTGTCTCCATCTAGTTGTTTCAATGGCTAGGGTCAAACTTATTGTATTTTATCATTTAGGTTTTCCCCTTTTAGAACATACATGACACTTGAAGGTATAATATGTTCCTAAAATTTTACCACATGTTTTTTATTGACCACCTACAACCAAATTAGACTTTTCCTTTTCCCCATTAAATTATTTGTAGCATTGCTATTCCTTGTCTCATTGTTCCCTTTAAATTTTTTGTTTAATACTTAACCCAAAATGTTTTGGCCCATAATAGTAATAGCATTGTCTTGAGTAGGAACTTTTGTATTTAAAAACTATATCCACTTTGGGCTTGTATTACTACTGCTTCTATGAGGGATTTTATGTCTTCATTTATTATCTTAGACCTTTCGTATCTTTGTTACACAAGCCCCTTAAGTGTTCAAAATCATGAGTAGTAATGTTTTACTAATTTGGACTTGCACTATTAACATATTAGAAGATTAAACCAACAAAATCATAGTCATAATATTTATTTTCTTCCATGGATTCATACTCAAATTCATTAAGATGATCAATTATATCTTCATAATTCTTAGTTGCAACTTCCTCGTTAAAGAACTCATCCTCCATGCTCACAAATAAGGAAGCTACACATTTGAGAGAATCATGTGGGAGATAAATTTTACACCATAATGAGATGTCTTGGAAGCACACACTATCCCTTCAAGGTGATATAGAGTTTCCTTGTCTCGCTTCTTAACATTCTATTTCCTAGAAACCATTTTTCTATCATGTTGTCATGAACTATTAGACCATAAGTATTATAAGGCCTATCATGCAAACATTAACCCTCATTGAAATGTGTTGTAAAATTATGAGGTGGTATATCTTTTTCATTTATTTCTACCTTGTAATATATGTCCTTAGTTACACCCATTACCCTATGTATCTTCTCATCATCCATGAGAAGCTTTCTTGATCCATATTTGTTTAGTTTTAAGATTTGACATCCAACCTCTCTAAATATTTTCCAAATTCCTACATTTTTCTCTTTATTTTGATTGTGGTAGCATAATATTATCTCAAGGTTTGTGAATTCTTGTCTATAACAAAATAAACAATATTAACATTAAAGGTGTCATGATGAACCATTTATCCACATATTAAAATAAAATATCATCTCATTTATCCCTTGATAGTTACAATCTCATGTATAACAAATTTGGGATCTACTTTAACCCCATATTGTAAAAAAAACCTCTTTTAAATTTTCTCCATAAACAAATATTATTGTCTAGAAGGACCATTCTTTTGCACTCTCTTCTAAGGAATATAAAAATAATTCATCTTGACATATTGATCTTCAATACCATATTCTCAAATAACATTGAGGAATTATCTAAGGTTATCTTCCCCAACCATGACATCATTATCCTAGAATTTTGGTAATTTGCCCCTAATTTAGTTAGGTATCTTTCCAAGATAATTATGGATACCATTAGACTCTTGTTGCATATATCTTTCTAGTCCTAATGGTTGTCTTGGTGGTGAGAATATTTTAGCATATAATCAAAACTTAGGCCAAATATAGCTATAAAACTACTATTCATATTGATGATGTGGTAATGGGTCTAGAACATAATGAGCATGGTTTTATTTTATTTTCTTTTTTTTGGGCTACTTGAGCCTATAATTTATCTTTCCTATTATATTATTAATTTTTAACTTATTTTAGTACCTCAATTTGTTGTTATAGCTATCAAATGTAATTTGTCATGTGTATATCCTAATCAATACCCCTATCTCTTAGGTCAAAATGTGAACTATCAAAATAACCATAATCAACAATGCCCTCATTGGGATACTCAGAGATGACTAATCAAATAACCACAATCAACAATGCAATCCCCAACAGAACCCCACTGATGAATACCATCCCAAGAATGTCTAATTTGGTGTATGGGCCATTCATTGAGATACACCCCTCACCCCAACTGCCATGGCCTACCAATGGAAATAATCAAACTCAAGCCAACACAACAACAACCTCCAGGAGGATAGATTTCCTTCAACAATATTATTCCAAAAAAAACCTAGGCGGACATAATCCTCAAGAGAATCTACCAACGACGCAAAAAATTAACTCAATTGGGATAACTACAGATAATGAGCAAATTGAATGTTTATCATCAGAGATGGAAACATTGAAGAAGACTCTATCCCAAGTTATGAATGAGATGGCCCAAATCAGGATCAACCCTCTACAAAACCAAAACCAATACCAAAATTAGGGGGGATATCAAAATCAGAAAAACTATTAGAACTAGAACAATAATTAGAATCAAAGGAATTTTCAAAACCAAAATAGAGGTTATAACCATAGACCTTACAATAGGTAGTGGGATACAAGGCAAAATAATGGTGGGGTCATGAATAAAAACAAGACTAATGATGATCAAACCCACACTGCTAATGTAGCGGACTTGAACTTTATGACCAACTAGTGTATGTTACGTGATACTTCTGCCCATTCTAAAGTAAACTGTTCAAAAATGAAAAAGATGTCAAAATATCTCAAGCTGATTCTCAACCTGCTCAAACCAATACAAGTGGGAATGGTGGGAACTCTAATATCGCCATGAAATTTGATTGATTCAATATTTTGGATTCATGTTTAAGGATGGGAACAAATCTAAGGTTAATACATATGTTGCTCTTGAGCCCTCCAAACCAAGGGGGGCCACTTTCTAAGGAATAAAAAGAAGGGACCATTCACTACTTCCAAACCAACAAACAGTGGTCCAGTTCCACTGAACCCAAGAGAAGATAATAACCCTCCACCACCTAAGGGACCAACTAAGGGTCCTAACAAAGGGAATCCCCTCTTCACTCCCAAACAACAGTATAATAATTATATGAATTATGACTTGAACAAGGAAATGTGGAAGTCTATGACCACCCTATCTTTCTTTGATGTTATGAAATACTATCCCACTTAATGATAGCTCGTGATGAAATCTTTAGTCGAGGAGGATCAACTGAGAGGCAAGGCTAAGGTAACTACCACTATAGACATGAATGCAACTATATATCAAGGAAATACAAGTGTCCCTCCTTTCCTACTTAGTTTAAGGATATTCAGAAAGAACTTGCACAATTTTTTAATAGATTCTAGTGCTTAGGGAATGTCATGTTGTATTCTATTTGCAAAAAACTAGGCTTGACCCCCATTCAGACTAACAAAATAGTCATACAATTAGATAAAAAAGAAGTCAATGTAGTAGGAGAGTTAAAATATGTCCTTATGCAATTAGGATTGGAACCAAGGACCCAACACTATATAGACATCCAGGTTGTTGATATCCTTAAAATGTAAATGCTCTTGAGTAGGGATTGGGAAAAAGATCTTGGGAGGATATCTCACACTTGATTTCTCCCACATGTGGTTTCCATGGAAGGGTCTGGATAATCAAATTAGGATTGATAGTGAACCTTGTTTGAAACATATGATAATGGAGTATGACCATCCCAACAAGGTTGCTTACTTTGAAACTGAGTCGGGTGTGTATAGGATTGACGAGATCATGACCTTTACAACTATCATTGATAAACCATTGTCACCACATTTAGAAGATGAGGATTGTATGGTCTCAATCAATCGAAGCGTGTTGACAAAAATATTGCACCAGGATAAACTGGTTCTTGGAGAGGGAAATTTTTTGGGAGCTACTACTTTCCCAATTGGTGTCGGGTTAACTATCAAAACCATTCTGAATTGACTACCCAACCTTGTTTAGATATCTTAAACCAAGTTTTCCAACATGAGGAGGCTCAACCTATTGAGCTGATAACAGATGATCATCATCAACTCCTACTAGAGGTCCATGTTATCCCCATCCTGGAAAAGGCTAATGACACACCCAATGTCCCAAAATTAACAAGCCCACCATAAGAACTTGCAACTGATTCACCACTAAAGGTTGATGAACCACAAGAGATTGTTCCCACTCATTTGCCCATTCCAAAAGAAGTACCCAATAGTTCAAAGGTGTCGAAGTATCATAATATCAACATCCTCGATAAACGTAATGTAAAGCCTGCTCCTTGCATACAACAACCTAAAGCAGATCCCAAAAGGGAGTGTTCACCCCAAAACCAATTATGGACCCTTAAATTGATAGATCTAAGTCCAAACAAGGGCGTGGAGCCAGAGTTGAGTTAATTAAACCCAAGGGAAAAACATATTTTGCTTCCTATAGGTTGCAGTTTGAATGCACCAACAATGTGGCAAAATACGAAGCATTGGCCAAAGGACTCCTGTCACGTGCTACCATAGTAATGGGTTACTCTTTTTGGGACATCCTGATTATTGCCTAAAATCACATATTTTTAGAAAATATAATGATTTAAGCCTAGAAAGGTTCCATTTAAAGGATTTTAATTAAAGAGGGTTTGATATAAGGGGGTTTCATCTAAGTATTTTAATTAACAAGGGTTGGATTTTAAGTATGTAGCCCTTATTATAAGCTTCCCAACAAGTATAATTTTAAATATATTTAATTTGATTATTATATTTTTTTGTATTTCTTGTGAATGTAGGTTTCTCAATGAACATCAAGGTCTTTGTTTCACACATACGAAAAATAGAAAAATAGAGATTTTTTTTTATAAAAAATACATGTCCCCTAGGCATTGATGTCCTTATTCCAACAAAAAAAGAATAAGTTAATTCAAACGCATACAAAAAAATTTAAGTTGTACACAATTCAACTCTATCCAAATTATAATTACTCTGACTTAGAAAATTAATTAAAAAAATATGCAACAAAAAATTATGAAAAAATATCCATGCCCTAGATATTGGTGTGACAAATCTATATTTTAAAAATTAGAATTATATCCTTTCTATAAAAATGGTTATGTGTTACACAGTAACCATCACTTTTTAAAAGTGTTGTTTAATAGAAAAATAAGTTAATAAAAATTACATAAAAGGATTCACAATTTTTTTTAAAAATATAATTAGAATCTATGACAGAGATCAAGAGATTGGGAGTCAAAATATTTGGATGCATAGATCATTATGAATCTCAAAACAAACATTATGAACCAAAAGGGATGGTAGCTAGTTAGAGAGGATCTTTGATTTAGATCCTAGAGCCCAAGAGAAATTGTCTATCAATGTCGATGGAGGTAAATATGAAACTTATAATCTAGCTAATACTAGCCCAAAAAAGAATATCCTTATCGAAAAAACTTGCCCAAAAGATATTTGTGACAAAATCATAGAAGTCTTGAAAGAAGATATTGATATGATTGCCTAGGGGTACAAATATTTGAAGAAATTTGACACCTCGGTAATAACACATATAATTCCTCTGAAACCTTAGGCTAAGCTATTCCAACAAAAGCAACAACCCGTGAATTCTTTGATTGAACCACTTATTCTCAAAGAATTACAAAAGTTACTGTCAACCAAGATAATCTTCCCATTTAGGCACTCAACATGGGTGGCTAATCTAGTACTCATACACAAGAAAAATTTATGACTATTGAGGGTTATGGTTTAAGGGTTGAGGGTTTAAGGGATGACTATTGAGAGATTAGGGTTGAGTGTTGAGGGTTTAGAGTTTAAGGTATAGGGTTAATGGATTAGGGTTGAGGATATAATGTATAGGGTATAGGGTTTACAATTGAGGGTTGAGGGTTGAGGGATTAAGGGTTTAAGGTATAGGGTCAAGGGATTAGGGTTGAGGTTATAGGGTTTAAGGGTTGAGGGTTGAGGTATGGAGGGATTAAGGGTTGAGGTTTGAGGGTTTAGGGTTTAAGGGTTGTGGGTTTAAGAGATTAGCATTTAAGGGTTGAGGGTTTAGGGTTTAATGGTTGAGGGTTTAAGAGATTAGTGTTTAAGGGTTAAGGGTTTAAGGGTTGAGGGTTGCAGAATTACAGTTTAAGGTATACTATCAAGGGTTGAGGGTTTATGGTTTAAGGTTTAAGGTTTAAGGGTTGAGGGTTGAGGATAGGGATAGGGTTAAGGGTTAAGGGATTAGGGTTTAAGGGTTGAGGATTTAAGGGTTTAGGGTTTAAGGGTTGAGGGTTGAGGGTTTAAGGGTTGAGGGTTGAGGGTTTAGGGATAGGGATTAGGGTTGAGAGATTAGGGTTGATGGTATAATGTATGGGGTAGAAGGTAGAGGGTTGAGGGTTGAGGGTTTAGGGTTTAGGGATAGGGATTAGTGTTGAGAGATTGGGATTGAGGGTTTGATGTATAGGGTAGAAGGTAGAGGGTTGAGGGTTGAGGGATTAGGGTTTAAGGGTTGAGGAATGAGGTATTAAGGGTTTATAGATTGAGAGAATTAAGGGTTGAGAGTTGAGGGTTGAGGGATTAAGTGTTGAGGGTATAGGGGTTAAGGTTTATGGGTTGAGGGTTGAGGGTTAATGGATTAGGGTTTATGGGTTTAAGGTTTAATAATTTAGGTTTAAAGGATAGATGGTAGAGAGTATAGGGTAGAGGGTAGATGGATTAGGGTTTAAGGGTTGAGGGTTGAGGGATTAAGGGTTGAGGGTTGAGGGTTGAGGGATTAAATGTTTAAGGGTTTAAGGTTTGAGGGTATAGGGTATAATGTTTAAGGTTTAAGGGTTGAGGGTTGAGGGTTGAGGGTTTAGGGATAGGGTTTAGGGTTGAGAGTTAAGGGATTAGGGTTTATGGGTTGAAGGTTTAAGGGTCAAGGGTTTAAGGGCTTAGGGTTTAAGGGTCAAGGGTAGAAAGTAGAGGGTTGAGGGTTTACATTTGAGGGTTGAGGGATTAAGGGAATATGGGTTGGGATTAAGGGTTTAAGGGTTGAGCGTGTAGGGTTTAGGGTTTAAGGTTTAAGGGTTGAGGGTTGAGGGTTTAGGGATAAGGTTTAGGGTTGAGGGATTAAGGGTTTCTAGGTTGAGGGATTAAGGGTTTAAGGGTTTAAGGTATAGGGTTTATGGTTTATGGTTTAAGGGTTGAGGGTTAAGGGATTAGGGTTTATGGGTTGAGGGTTTAAGGGTTGAGGGTTTTAAATGTGTACTCCTTTTCTCTTGGTTATGGCTGTGAATGGTGAGAAGATTTCTTGCTTATCTTTGTAAATAGTGACCATGTTTAAAAGACCATAAAACATGATCACATTTTATGGTCTATAATTTTTTTTGTGTTATAGCTTGATATTTTCCAAGCCATAATGTGATTGCATCATTTCTACTTTTCAATAATCCAAGCACATTATAGCCAAATTAACTCATTTGTCCACTTTTTTGTCCCTCATTTTGATGCACATACCTAGCTCATCGTCAAGCGAATCCATATGTACAAAAAATAAGAAGAAATATTCTCTACCCTAGTTTGAGTTTTGATCAATTTCATCATCAAATTTTGGACCATCAATTGCAAAGGGTGGGTTTCTAGGAAGGGAACACAAACATGTTCTTGAGAGATAGGTTCATGTGAATAACTACTCATGAAATATGAGTAAATGAGTTTGGCTAAACAAATACACAATTGAATCTTGATAAAATATCATAATTTGATATATACTACAAAAAATACCTAATGGATGAGCTAAATGGGATCTATAATGAACTTGAATAATAAGGAAAAATACCTATTAGGGGTTTTGAAAATTGGGTAGCAAGCTAAGTGGCTTTGATCTCAAGGAAAATTTCATTGTAAGTGCACTTGAGTTAGAGTAGTATTAGGATGGGAAACCTCTTGGGAATTATCGATGCTTCACCCATATGAGAATCACCTGGATACAATGAGTTCCAAGTGGATCATTCATGCTCATTAGAGATGAGTTCATGTGAACCATTGCTCATGTAATATGGGTTAATAATTTTGACTCAAAAATACATAGTTGGATCTTGATATAACATCATAATTTGACACACTAAAATATACCTAATGGATCAACCTAAACAAAATTTATAATGAATGGTTCATAAGGTACACCACTTGTTGAAGGTATTCCAAATGGAGTAGCAAGCTAACTAGGTTTGATCTTGGGAGAAATTGGTTTTAAGTACAATTGAGGTAGAGTAGTGGTAGGATAAGTGACCTCGTAATAATTTTGTTGTTTCACCCCTATGAGGATCAACTAGATGCAATGAGGGCTAAGTGGATCGTTCATGCTCATTAGAGATGGACTCACATTCCATGAAGCTTAATAGTGTTAACTTTAATACTTCTCCATTCCCATGGTGGCATCGACTCATTCTTGTTGGTATATATGCTTGCACAAAAGAGTGATACGATCCCAAGGTTAAGGTCTTTCCTAGACTTACGACCTAAGCCTCGAGGGTTCATGATGACCCTGCCTACATATCCCCTTGTGGGAATCAGAGGTATCGTAGTTCAACCCACAATGACAGGGGGAGTTCAAACTTACCTCTTGTGTGAGATCCTTGATCTCGCCTTGAACCCATGAATATTATTTAAGTACATGTAAGCTATCAACTTAACCAATTACAGTATAATGATAATAACTTGCCATCAAGTGTCGGGTCCATACCAATCATTACCAAACATTAGTGTACAAACATCCACAATATTCACAAGGGGTCATTCATACCGTAATCTCAAAGATTATACATAATGGCTATCACAAGCATACCTCCATATATGCAAGTTGCTTCGCTCATACACATCATAAGTACAATAGTGTCAGGATCATACATAGATCCCAAGTGCAACCACAACTGGATCATACACAGATCACAAGTGCAAAAATGGTTGGATCATACATAGATCCCAAGTGCAACCACAATTGGATCATACATAGCTCACAGTGCAACAATGGATGAATCATACACAGATCCCAAGTGCAACCATAACTAGATCATACACAGATCACAGGTGCAACAGTGGCTAGATCATACATAGCCCACGAGTAGAATGGTGATCAACTTATATGTACCTCACAAGTATAACAGTGTCTGGCTCATATGCATATCACGAAAAAATTAGTGGCTGGCTCTAGCATACATCACAAATACATAATGATGAGCTCCAAAATACATCACATACATAGTGACAAGCTCCAACATTCATCACAAATACACAATGATGATCTCTACAATACATCACATACATAGTGACGAGCTCCAACATTCATCACAAATACATAATGACAAGCTCCAACATACATTACAATGGCTAAAACATGTCCATTATGCATCCCAAATAGAAAGAATATTGGTGCATTATGCACTACATTGCAGGTCCTATCCTGACAGAGACAAGCTTACACATTCAATGGCTAAAACATGTCCATTATGCATCCCAAATAGAAAGAATATCAGTGCATTATGCACTACATCGCGGGTCCTATCATTTCCTTCGGTCTTCTACACCACTAGAAAAATGGGAAGAGGATTCAATGCATCTCATACTACACCATGGGTTCATCCTCAACCCCACAAGGCTAGGTATATAGGTTGACAATTGGGAGGGGATTCAGTGCATCCCATACTACACCGTGGGTCCGTTTGCCATCCCAAGGGTTTCCCCAAGCAATGAACCTACCAAACCTAGTGGATTTTGAATTCAATCTCTTATAGGCCACTGATGGCAAGTTTGTCCACCTAGGAAGAAGTAGCTCCCGACATATACCACCTTGTGACCTTAGTGGTACTGTTAGCTATCTTCTTCACAATCTCTGGTAACACTGGCCTCAGTCACTTATGTGCCCTCAATGACAGCCAATGAACCCCCTCGATACAACGGTTAACTCCATATTACCATTACCCACAGAGATGAATCCCTACTCGTGCAACTGTTACCGTATCTTAATCATAACCAAGGTAGCTTGCTACCTTCACCTCCGCGAACCAGGTGAATGCTGACTAATCCCTAACAGTAGCCTAGACATCGATCATTGGTGTGGTCCAATGACTACCTGTCACTGATCAAATATCCCAGAGGTTCACACTTGGGCAGGTCATACATAACATGAAACACAATCACAGTCAACATATACATGGGCCTATACATAGAGGCCTCTAGATGTGGAGTCAGTTTTCACAAAACATAAAGTCACATGGAACCAACACGAGATGGACTTGCCAAAACTATACATTTATTCAATTACTAATTTGAAGTAGTTAAATCACTTACCTTATTCATTTACTATCTAAAACACATCATGCATTAAATACAAATTATTAGATTCCCTTAACTCATTTCATACCCATTTCAGCTTCAACTGAAGCTCTTATGGAGGAGGAAAATTATAACCATCTAGAAACAACCCCAACCCTTAGAGTTGTCCCCCGCTAAGCCCTCCCCCTACGGACTTGAAATCACAAGGGCATCCTTCACCCAAGGACTGCCTATGTTCCCACTTCCAAACGGGTCAAATTCACACATAGTTCTCCTCACAAGGTCTCTCAAAGGACCTACACATAGCTTCCCATAACCAAGGTTTCGCTTCCCTTTAAGCATATCGAGATCTTGGATCAAACTCCACCCAGTTTACTTGTAATCTTATCTGAACATCCCGAATCTCTTATATTTTCATCTCATTGACCTAGCCCAATTAGGATTACTACCTAATACCACATTACCTTGGTTCACACAACCCATAGGGAATCATTTCCATTTGAAACTTATATAATAAGTTCAATATTGAGGTTCTTGTACTCAAGAGGTCAATAGATCTCTTTTGAAGGACATCCAATAGTATTTATAAACTTCTTTTAGATATAATCATTGCCATAATCCTACATAGGAAAGTTGGCAACACAATATCCATTAAACCAATATATAAAAATCTAATCCCCTTGGTAATGTTACTAACAATAATCTTGATCTTCTAGATTCCTTTATCTTATGGTGCAACCCCATATTCTTACGATAGTCTAGTTAATAGACTAGATAGTTTATTCATACTAGCCATTCAGACTAATCCCGACTTTAATGGTCATTAGTAAGGTTTCAAGAGACGTTACATAGGATTTATCTCATGACTCAATCTCAACCACATTGTCACATTAACGTTAGTTGCCTTCCATTTGGTATATAATTTATATTGCGATTCATTATAAGTGTAATAGTAATTTCAATATCAAGGTTTGTGTATCTAAGAGGTTGATAGTTATCATATAAAGCATTTACCATGGTTTCAATGGATTATCCAAAGTATCGAGTTTCAATATTAAAGATATGTTTAATAAGGTAAGGTTTTTGTGCTAATAAACGAAGTCACCCTTGCTCACAATATAATGCAACCTAGTTTCAAGACTCATATTAACATGGTTCATATTATAAGGTTATCTTACAACTAAGACTTGATCTCAGACTCTTGCCACCTTGGTTCAGCTAAAGTCTCAACAAAGAGATGTAATGAACTTAATGTCTACTTGAAATTCCAACCAATGGGATATTCAAATAATTTAACCCCTTAGTTATAGTAAATTTTTGGTTTGAGGACTTCTCATAATCTTAACTTTTCAAGTTCTTGAGCACCATACTAATATTGGTCACATCTAGGTTTTGAGTCCCAATTGCTTATAAAGAATATTAATTCCATTTAAAATCATTAGAATGTAATATTTAATTTTACAATTATTCAAATTTGCAAACAAACATAAATCACTGTTATTTAATCATTTTTAACTACAACATTAGACAATTCCAATTTCATGCTTCAAAGCTGAAAGAAAATGTATAACCTTTTGAACATATTCAAGAGAGTTTGGGTATGAATTCTTCTTCATTAAATTCTACTCAAAAGCATGTAAATATGGTGGTAATAGAAAATGGTTAATGTCATTTATAAAATCTAATAGAAATCCCCTTTAGTCATTCTTTACTATGCATTGCACCCTCTTCTCAAACTGCAATCGAGTGCAAATAAATAGGAGGCTAGTTTTCATCCAATCCCATATTTCTGAAGTGTATCTTTTGTAGCTTATTTGGAACATACCCTACTCGAGGCAATACTCAAGGCCATGTTTCTTGGAGAAGAGATTGTTTTATTATTATTATTTGAATTGTCACTTAATACACCCTGATTGATTGTAGCTATATGGAACTATCTCTTAAACATCCTATAAAAACCCTGAATTAGTCTTCTTACCTCCAAGAATGGATATCTAGGAATTTAATGCTACTCCTGTTGAGTGATTGCGAAGGAGTATACTTAGCTTCAAGAACGATGCTGAAGAAGTTTATAGTGTGGTCACTAAAATCAACCTTCCATTGTCTTGAATTTCCCTCCTCTGCAAACGGTACCCCAAAGGGATCGCCTATGTTCCCACGTAGGTCTGCCTTTCTTTGTTCCTCCAATATAAGTTGAATTTCTGCGTTGGCAACAATCCTCTGTCTTCTTTTGCTGTTCCTCCTCTTTATGTGGTATGACTTCTTCCCTTCGATTCTTCCATAAGTTCTATCTCTGGCCTCTCTGCACTCCTGCACATTGTCCATTTCTATTATCCTTTACGTCGTACACTACCTAAGTTTCCTCACACATTGCACTCTCTGTTGCTCGCGTTTTCTCCTCCTTTCATCTCTTCTGCTCATGTCCCCTCCAAAAATGTCAAGCAAATGATTGTAGACTCTCCTCAATCCTCACTTCCTCCATGCCCTTTTCTTTCAGTTCTTTTCTTTTTCCTGTGCATGCCCCTCTTTGCCTTCTAAAACTAGACTTCATGAGAGACTACGGGGTTGCAATACTTTTGAGGTCTTCTTTTTTGGCCTTTTTTTTCGTAGCCTGCCATCTAGAAGGCTCTCTAACTTGTACGCCATGCCTCTTAATGGCACAAACGCCCCTTCGTTTCACCCAATCTCCTTCGTGCATGCTACACCATTCTCATTAAATGTTGTTTGTCTCTAACGTTACTTCTTTGACCACACATTGCTAACGTCAAAGGGTCCCAGGGTCTCTTTCACGGGATGTGACTAATTTTTTAGGAAATCACAATGTTTCATCCTTATGAGCATCACTTAGATGTAATGAGTGTTAAGTGGATCATTTGTGGTAATGAAAAATGTGTTATGGATCACTACTCATGAAATATGAGTCAATAAATTTGACTAAAAATGTATGCAAAATCTTAATAAAACATCATAATGCAAATTTAGTGAGAAAATAAAATGTTCCATAATAGTCTTATGTTTATAATTTAAAAAAACTCAATTATCATAAGTCTCTTTTAATTGCCTCTTTGATAAATCTTGTTCCATTAAATCATCTTTATCTACTTCTTTATCTAATCACATATTTTAAATAAAATTAAAAACAAAAATACAACCTAAAATCTCACATTTCTTTTTTGTCACCCACATTAGAAACACTAACTTTATCAAAGATTAAAAGCTATAGTTGACAAGGTTATAAGATATGGCCCATAAGATTAAGGCTTCAATCTAAATGGACCATCCAAAAGTAAAATAAATGTATCCTTCTTAATTTTCATGATGAAACACATTTTTTAAAAGGATGCCTCATCCACTTTATTTAAACATCATATTTTTAAATGATTAAAGAATTAATAAAAAAATTATGTGTTATCTCTATTGAAAAGTAGTAAATAATTATATTGCTATCAGGATTCAACCGTGTAGTTTTCGAGTCAAACTCATTGACCCATGATTCATGAGTAGTGGTTCACAAGAACCCATCTCTCATGATAATGAATGGTTCACTTAGCACTCATTGCATCTAGGTGATGCTCACAGAGGTGAAGCATTGCTCTGTCCCGAGAGATCACCCATCCCAGTACTGCTCCAGCTAAAGCGCGCTTAACCACAGAGTTTCCCCCAAGGTTAAGTCCACTTAGCTTGAACAACACTCGCTGAAGGTTTTGCAAATGGGGTAGCAAGCTGAGTGGGCTTAACCTTGGGGGAAACTCTGTGGTTAAGCGCGCTTTAGCTGGAGCAGTACTGGGATGGGTGACCTCCCGGGACGGACCAATGCTTCACCTCTGTGAGCATCACCTAGATGCAATGAGTGCTAAGTGGACCATTCATTATCATGAGAGATGGGTTCTTGTGAACCACTACTCATGAATCATGGGTCAATGAGTTTGACTCGAAAACTACTCAGTTGAATCCTGATAGCAATATCATAATTTGACACGCTGTGGAAGAAACCTCCTACTTATCAAGTAGTAAATAGTTTTCATCCTTATAAAGAAAATGATAAATAGTATTTCATTCCTCCAAAAAAAATAAAATATAAATAATTATTACTTTAATCATTGAATTAGATGACGTTTAAGAACATCCTTGTCCAAATGATTTTATTATTTAATTTAATATTGACATATAGTGATTGCCTTGGCTTTGCCTGCCTCCTCCCGTGAATAATTGAAATTATTAAATTAGTATTTAGAAGAATAACATAATAGGATAGGTATGTCTTTCGGAAATTTATCAAACCCAGAATGACCAAGTCAGTATGACTGAGTTATCTCAACGCAGACTAGATTTGATATACAACTTTCTGACATTCGTAATGAGTCAGAGGTACACTGATCGATTCACTGAGCCTTCCTGGGTATAGTTAAGGGCATACCTAAGAATTCAATGTAAGCTGATTTTGCTCCGCTTAAGGGCATTCAAATTGATCACCATTATATTGATCTTTTCGTAATGGTGAAGTAGCGGTTGGGACTTGTTCATAGTATTGGTAGTGTTGACTTTGACCCTTGGGCCTTGGGGCTCCTTCTTAGAGTATTGAATTTCATCTCAGAATTAAGCTGAGTAATTTGTGAGTTTGAGTTCCTCTGCTCGACTTCTGAGTTTTGGAAGAGGAGGGTATTCAATTTGCTGATCGATTACTAGAGGAAAAAGTTGGGACCAGTTTGGGGTATTGAATATAAGCATTACGGTTGAACTAGCAGTCCTGAAAAGAAGCCAAACATGGCAGAGGCTACAGGGGAACGGTCTTTGCAGGAAACTCCAACTTGGGCAGTAGCACTTGTTTGTCTAGTATTTATAGTCATTTCCATAATGCTTGAACAATCTATTCATCATGCTGGGAAGGTGAGGTTTTGTTTCCTATCATCAGTCTTTTCAATTGACTGGCCTAGTTGAACTCTGCACTCAACTAGACGTCTTTGCTATTTGGAAGTATGGAAGTAAAACTTTGGACTCTGGAATTAATTGTATTACTTTTCATACCACTCCTCTAGCCTACAATACCCACCATCCCTTATTCGTGCGCTATTTTCAATTCAAAGACCAGTTCAAGGATTTTGGGTTACTTCTAGGTGTCCCCCTTTTTAGCTTCCAATGTGACAGCCTCTGTAAATCAATATTGTTCTTCCATTTATATAAATGTAATGTTTGAATTCAATGCCTATTCTGTACTAACACAATCTTCTTTTATCGTGCTGTATTTGCAGTGGCTTTTGGCGCGAAATAAGAGGCCCTTGTATGAAGCGCTTGATAAGATCAAATCAGGCAAGCATTTTACTGAAACCTTACCTTTGAATTTGATGCAGACATCCCAAAAATACACTTATCTACTTTGTTGAAAGTTTTTTTTTTTTTTTTTTCTGTTTTTGGATTGTTAATCTGGGGGTTTATTTTTTCCCAAAACAAGAAATTCTACTTACAAAAGGGATTATTCATATAGAGACGCGTCTTCAGCAAAGATCAGAAAACTGTTTCTTGGTTTTTTAGATACTTCCTAATATCCTATATAGAATTTCTCAATAGAACTTCCCATGAATAATAAATGGGTTGAAAATATATATCTGAAAATAGCCCCTTTTTGGTTGCAGAATTGATGCTTCTGGGGTTCATCTCCCTCCTATTGACAATCGGACAGCAGCCTATTTCCAAGATTTGTATATCGAAAAAAATAGCGTACTCTATGCTTCCCTGTGACAAAAAGAAAGTTTCAGAGTTGAAAGATGAGGATAATTCAGGTGATGAAAACCGCCGGAAACTACTCTGGGCATCCATGTCTTCTAATCAGGAAGTCCCATGGAGGCGTGTCTTGGCTTCTCCTCCTGGGGCTCTGGATCACTGTACAAAAAAGGTAGTCATAAAATCCCAATTCTTATTGCCTTCTGGTTCAGGGTCTATGATGCTTTTGGGGAATGTTTGAAACTAATTAGCCCATTTTGAGTTTAGCTTATGACACAAATATCAAATTCTTATCTAAGTAAGACGTTTGATGGTCATTTCTTTGTGTATAGGGCATGTATCCTCTTGTCTCCCAGAGTGGCATGCACCAACTCCACATCTTCATCTTTATATTGGCAATTTTACATGTCTTATACAGCGTCCTAACCATGGCCTTAGGAAGAGCAAAAGTAAGCGCAATGGAGGGAACACTTTTTTTTTCCCACTGTCAATTTAATGATGTTTATTGGAATAATTTATTGAGAATCGGCTTAAGATTCTAGTGCATTAGATGTCTATATGCGTTCAACACATTTTTTAATAAACAAGAATTTTCAATGCTCAGATGAGGCGTTGGAAATCATGGGAGAAGGAAACCCAAACACTGGAATTTCAATTTTCAAATGGTGAGTACTTTTCGGTTTTCTTGCTTTTGAGTTAGTCTAGGACCTTGCTAAACCCTGGAAGCGGGTTTGTCCTCTTAAGTTGAATATTTAAATATTCCTCGTATCATCCAATAGTCCTGTATCAATTTACTTCAGTAGATGTATCTGTAGCAAACATGCCTGATAAAAAAGAAACTTATCTTTCAGACTTTTTCATTAGATATACCATTAAACTTGAATTGAATAGAATCTATTTGTTTGCTTTTTGGTTCAAGCAGATCCTGCAAGGTTCAGATTTACCCATGAAACTTCATTCGTAAGGCGTCACACAACTTTCTGGAGCCGAACTCCTGTTCTTAAATGGATTGTAAGTGATTCACCTTCAAAAAAATCAGGGAATGCATATTGTCGTCCCATCTGTGGTTTAGAATTAACTTTCCTTGAATTTCAGGTATGCTTCTTTCGACAATTCTTTAGGTCGGTACCTAAAATTGATTACATGGCTCTGCGCCATGGCTTCATTGTGGTAAGGCTCACTTACGTAGACTCGTCTTTTACATTTTCTTAAAAGTCCTCGCCCAATTCATGCCAACGATTAATTTGTACTTAGTCCCTCAATTTTTCATCCATTGAACTGTACAGGCCCACTTGGCTCCAAATAGCAAGTTTGATTTCCAGAAATATATAAAAAGATCTTTGGACGATGACTTCAAGGAGGTAGTTGGAATCAGGTTAGTAAGCATACTTTAGAAACGTTCCTCCTTGGAAGTCTATAATGGGTTTTCCTGTGCTGCCCTGATACTCCCTTTTCATTTAAATTATTACACTCTTTCTTTGAGCTGTATGCAGCCCTCCTTTGTGGGCATTTGCTGTGGTCTTTTTGCTTCTTAATGTGTCTGGTAAGCCTTCATCATAAAAAGCACCTCTGCAAAATCTTTATCCTTCGTGCTCTTATAGGGATTGTTACTGCTCTATTAGAGCCTAATATTCTTTTGTTGATTTTATGGACTGTCTCTGGGAACAGGGTGGTATGCCTACTTTTGGCTCTCTTTCGTGCCCTTATGTGTAAGTTACGAAAGTTGTGTGTGTAAATGGAAGCATCAGCTCATAATTTTTCTCGTTGTATTTTTGGTGCTCATTGGCAATTTGTTACCCAAATGTGTAGATAGTTCTGTTCGTTGGAATGAAATTACAAGTCATAATAACAGAGATGGCCTTAGAAATCCATAAGAGACATGCTGTAGTCAAAGGAACGCCAGTAGTGCAGCCGAGTGATAAACGGTTTTGGTTCCATCGCCCAAAGTTGGTTCTCTTTCTGATACATTTTACTCTCTTCCAGGTATCAAAATTCTTTACAAGCTAAAGTCTCGATGTAAATGCTAGTTCCTGTTATTTAGTGGAAGATATGCTAACAGGTCAATTTTACCTTATTTTGTGCAGAATGCTTTCCAGCTTTCTTTCTTTTTATGGATATGGGTAAGCACCATGTTACTTGGTCGAGAATAAATAGTTATCTAATTACTCTAAATAAAATTTAATACAGTTGAATAGTTTACATCCTCATTTATAAATGCAGCTTATTTAGACTTATCTTTTGGCAACTGCAGTATGAGTTTGGCCTGAGGTCCTGTTTCCATTCAAATTTTACATTTATCATCATCAGAGTTGCAATGGGGTGAGCGTACAAATGATGTTATCTTCAAACCATTGTGTTCGTTTACATTTTCAGTTACCATTATAACTATTGACAAACAGTAAAGTAAATATGATAGATTCAGGATAGGTAGAAAATCCTTTGAATTGGGTTTTTGGCTTCTATTCCCCTTCCAATTTGTCAGACAAAAAATTGAAGTCTCTGTTTTTAGAGACAAATGTAGACTAACGTAGAATTCTTGTGCATGTGTGTAGGATCGCTGTGCAGTTTTTGTGCAGCTATATTACACTTCCTCTCTATGCACTTGTGACACAGGTTTGTCTTTCTATGCACCCAGAAGATTGAATTAAACCTGGGTGTTTTCTTTAATGTACATTCAATTTTAAAGCATCATGCCGAATCCCATGAACAAAAACCAAGGTGGTTATACTGCTAGAAGTTTATTCCAATTTCTTACCATGTAAAGATGTGGGTTTTATTGTCCTTAATATTCTACCCACTACTAAAGTTTGAGAAACAATTGAAGTAGAATACTTAAGTTACTGGAATATAAGGAATTGTTCCCTTAAGACCATTGCAACGGTTTATGCAGATGGGGTCTCACATGAAGAAGGCTATATTCGAAGAGCAGACAGCCAATGCACTAAAGAGATGGCATAAAAATGCTAAGAAAAATAGGAAGAAAAACAATAAGTCTGAGTTATCTGGATATCGAAGTGGTGAAACAACTCCCAGCCACGGGTCATCACCAATCCACTTGCTCCACAAGTACAAAACAATGGGAGATATTGAAAGTCCAGAAATCTCTCGAAGGCATTACTATTCAGACTATGAAGCATCAGATTATGAGATGGAACAACTTTCTCCTTCTCCTCCTCCTCCTCCTCATCCTCCTTCCTTCCACCATACTCAGCCAGTTTCTACTTCATTGACAGAGAACAACACACAGGCAAGAAGGCAGCACTCCACTGCGAAAGAGACCGAGGTTAACACCGCAGATTTCTCTTTTGCAAAAACCATCCAAGAAGGCTAAAACCATCGTCTAACCCATGGAAAATCATGCTAGGAAACTCAATTATTGCAGTTGCTCTCTGTTATTGTACCATTCATGCCAACCATCCAATTCCAAAGTCTTTGGTATCCTTGTGAAGTGTGCATAGCCAAATTCGGGAATGATGAGCTATCCAAAGGCAAAGGTTACTGTCAAAAGTCAGTAGGGCAGGAATTGTGTGTCCCTTGCTATGGTTTAATATTGTATATCGAGCAGGTAACAGCCAAAGAAAAACAGAATAATAGAACGCTTCTGCTCAAGTCAAATTACCAATTATCCTCAAGAAACTAAAAGATTCTTGTTGAGAAAGAATTACTTGACTGCTTTGTATATTTAAAACAGTAACATGTACTTGTTAGAGTTTGGGGATTTTTGTTTTTAAATTTGAGTAATGTTTTTTTGTATTTCTTTTAATGCAAATCCATAACCATTTAATTCTAACACTTGCACCTCATCTATGCACATGTATGTTCTATTGGGGCATAAAAGTATCGATGCGTAGATAGGAATGCTTTTGTAGACAAAGAACATCCGACGTATAGTACAAATGCAAGTTGTATTGTGCATGGACAAGAATGTAAAGTTTAATAATATTGAACTTAATTATAGATGCAAGTTTTATGGTCCAGGGATAAGAACATTTAATTTATTACAAGTTAGAGTCTTTTTCAATAATAATAATAAAAAAAACATTTAATTTAATTTAATTATAGATGGAAGTTGTATGGTATATGGATAAGAATATGATATAAATGCATCTTTTGTCATATCTTTTAGACATTTTGATAAATTTCTTGCATGGCTCCTAGTTCCAATGTAATTTGGATTAGGAATGGAATTTCATATTTTATTATGTGGACATATGTGTGTGTGTTAATTGTGAACTTTGATGTTAAATTATTGAATATGATTATTAATCTTATTAGGTTATTTTAAGTTTAATGCATTAAAATGTTTAGACTAACACAGACTAACGACTTGGTTGTTGGATATGTGTGAGGTTTGTTGTTGGTTGCAGGTACCCGAGGTGCAAGGTGAGGCAAATTTTTTTGGACCCGTTGGATTCAAGACAAAAATCAATAATACCATATTAGCATTAAAACCTTGGAAGTAGTTTTCATCAATCTGAGGTTCATTTAAACCTAGGACCTTAGACGTATATTGCCATAGTTTATCTGTTTCCAACTAGGCAAAGATATCAAGATAACCTAAATTGATTCTTGATAATTAATGATATTGCTTAATATGGTAAATTTATTAAAGATTGATAATAAACAAATTTTAAAATAAATGAATAAAAGTACGAAAATAAGTAAATGAATAAATAATAAATAATAAACTATAAAAGATAAATAACTACAAAGTAATAATTTTTTTTTAAAAAAATTAATAAATAGTTGAACATTGATAGGACACCTTATTATAATGTAGTGGCAATTAATGAAAGGCTATGCTATTGAACCAAAGGAGAACACAAAACAATAGTAAGAGAAAAAGCAAATGAAGTAAGAGAATAAAAAATTGCATTCACAGGAGAAGGAGGACGATGGAAGGACAACAAGAATTAATGGAGGAAGGAAAACTCAAGAAATAATGGACCAAGGAGATTAAGAAGCTTGGTGTGGGTGAGGAAGGAAGATAGGGACATAACATCAATGGTATTATGAGGCATTGCGACCCCCTGCAACCTCAGGAATGGCAGGAAGTAACCTAATTGGTGCGCCATGGAGAAACTCGACCCTCTCTTCTTTAAATTGACTTGCAAAGGTCTCATTTTGGTAGAGAAAATTTAGGGAAAGAGAAGAAGGGTGGCATGGTTGAAACTAGAGGCATGGACGAGATTTGAAGAGAAGATCTATGTAGGAGGTGGAAGGGAATCCTCCATTGCTACTACAAACGCCTTAAATACCTTTGGACACAGTCAATCTAGGTTCTTAGTCTCTGGTTTAGTTAAAATTATGATTCATAATGTTATCTTCAAAGATAAACTTAGATAAAAGTATTTTTAAACTTCTTTATTTTGTAAGTTGCAATAACTCAAAAATATGGTTGTCATTATGCCAGTTTAAACATAAAAAATATGTTAACATTCAAGAAAGGAAAATGAAATAATATTAATTGGAAAATAACATTTCGAGTGAGGGTCAAGTTGGGATGCTTACATTAGACAGCAAACCTCTACCCACATATAAATTATGAATCTAGCCCAAGACATTGTTGGGTGTTGCAAATGAATGAATAAATGGTCACATCCAATCAAGTTATAGGAGATAAATTTGTATTACATTCTTATTTGATTAAGACATTAAGAAGCTAGGAGTGGAGGATAACATAGTGTATGCAATAGTTGGCAAAAAGTTTTGGTATCTTGGATAGGTATCTAGGAGGATAAATAATGTAGAAAAGATAGTTCATTGCAATGGAAACTTGGCTTCACTCTCCTTCTCACCCAATTTCTACGTCCACCTAATTAATGCCACCCTAAACTAACATGTTGCATTCATAGGAAAGAAGAAGAACTCAATAGGTGTAACTATTTGACATCTAAACCAACACGGTCCTATCACCTTGTCACAAGTAATGTAATGAGTATAATGGTGCATTAAGGAGAAATCAACAGAAATTCTTAAAAAATATAACAAATCACTTCTAACTATTGGCATTGTAACCAAATAAGTCTTAGAAGATAGTATTGGATGCCACCTTGTGAAATTGCTCACATGTGGTGGAAGGATTCAACTAACAGAGATATTTAATGAGGAAAGCAAGGAACATTAATTTAGAGCATGAAACCAGTGATAAATGGGTTGCTCAGTTCATCCCAACTGTTGCTAGCTACAAAATCATTACCACATATAATATATCCCATTAAGTTGTTCTTTTCTCACCCAAAAAATGAAAGGAGGGATAGGTTGCAATATTATGTTGTTGCACAATAAACAATTAGAGAATTGGGAATTGCATACCTCTATTAGTTTTATCATGCACTTATAAGATTGCTAAATCTACACCTTATTGTCATATATTGCTAACTGCTAGGACAATCATGCTTAAACTCATGGCTAATTTATGTCATGTGTTGTTGGTTTCTAAGACAACCATGCTCAAACTCATGGCTAATTTCTATCATGTATTTCCAACTGCTAGGGACAACCATGTTCAAACTCATGCCTAATTTCTATTATGTTATGTTGGCTACTAGCATAGTCAAACGTAAACATGTGGAAAATCTTTGTTATGTTATGAGAAAATAGTCACCTATGAGTCCATGTCTGCAAATATATATTGAGGGATTAAATATAAGTAGGGTAATCAACCACAAACTATCGTCTAGGATGACTAGTTACTGTTAGGAAAAATAAGGTGTCTCAACCTTTGATTTTTCCATAGATTTGATTTTTCTAAATATTAAATGTTGTTGATTTTCTCACTTTGTCTTTGTGAGTTACAACTTGCAGTTTCTATTCGGATGAGTCAAGTTAGAAAGTTGATATTTATAGGTGGAGTTATGCATAAAAGTTTTTCTATTTTCATGTTGAGTTTACATGGAATGTGAGTTTTTGAAGAGCAATTATTTTGGCAAGTGCATATTTTATAGATTGGCATGTGGTGACAATTGGAAACTTACCATTGTGCGTCTGCAATGTTTCTAGCACTTTCCATGTTGCACGTTCAACCTTTGGCAGCTGTTTTAGAAATTTATATTTTATGCATTGTAAACTCTTATATATTGAGCACTTGTGTATTTTGGAGAAGTATGAAGTTGTGTTGAGATACTGTTATGCTGCCATATTTCTTCCAGAATTGTTTACTGGTGATACTCCTGTAAAAGACTTGCTCTGCAAGTGTGTGTAATCTTGTTGTTGGATTTGAAATACATTGAGCAAGCTTTGGAGTGTAGGGTTTTTTTCTCGAAAGGGTTTTCCCTACGTATATCTTGTGTTCATTGTTTATTTTCTATTATGAATGTGGTTCTAGATTTTCTGTAACTGTTAGAATAATTTTGAAGTTTGCATTATATCTCTTCTCAAGATTGGTGTAGGAAATTGTTTTTGCAACTCTAATTTCCTTACAAGTGGTATTAGAGCTTGATCACCTTTGGTTTCAGTTGTGTGTTGTTGGGATTTTTGAGCTAATCAAGGTTTGAGTGGGAGCTTGTGCAAATGATACTTTGTGATCTTGTTGTAGATATCTTTTTTGAATGGAGGGCATATTTGGGAGGATGGAGGTAGAGAATTTTTCTGGAATGAACTTTCAAATGTGGAAGCTGAAAATGGAAGATTTGTTGATTGATCGGGATTTATGGGATGCAGTGGATAAAAATTTCTAGAGGCCTATGAATCCAACTTTGGCTGCAAAATATGATGTAATGGGTAGAAAAGCTAAAGGTCTCATTAAACTATGTCTTGCAGATTCAATCTTGATAAATGTCCATGAAGAATCCACTTCGAAGAATCTTTGGAAGAAGTTGGGTGAGATATACCAAGCCAAATCCCTAGTAAATAAGATTTTCTTGAGGAAGTTGTATTCCTTGAGAATGGAAGAAGGTGGACGAATTTTTGAGCATATGGAAACATTCAATATGTTGGTGACTCAATTGACCTCAGCTAGGGTTAAGATGGATGAAGAAGAAAGGTGTCAAACTTTGTTGTGTTCACTACCAGACTCATGGGACAACCTAGTCATGGCCATTGGGAACACTTCTATCATCTTGAAGATGGAGGATGTTGTTGGTTATCTACTCTCTAAAGAGATGAGAAGGAAGGTATCTCTAAATGCCAAAGAGGCTTTGAGTGTTCGAGGAAGACAAAAAGAACGAGGCAAATATGAGAAGCAACGTGGTCGTTCCAAGTCCAAAAATAAGGGGAGATCAAAATATCCTAGTACAAGTTCAAGGTAATATGTTGGAACTATGGAAAACCTGGACGTACTTCTGAAATGAATAAATTTCCTTTATGCTATCAAAATACTTGCTCTTTGTAATCAGTTTTACCTGTTGCAAATTGCATTTTGTTTAAACGCATGCACTACCTATTTTGTCGCATACTTTAAATGTATTTAGCATCTTTTTTTATCTCATAGTTCTTTTTAAATGTATGTATACACTTATTTCGAATTCCTATCTTTAAACTGGAGTTAATTGTTGTCCATGAGCAATTGCAGTTTATCGCATGTACTCAAATCAAAATTTCCTTAATCGAATATCTTCTATGCCCGCTATATTCGATACTGCATTTACCTTGTGAGTTTTAGATTTATCTTTGCATATATGTCTTATTTGAATAATATATTATGTGGTTAAACATGCTACCAATATAATGCCTTTGATATATATAGATAGGATTTTATCTTTGTTATAACCATGGTGAGAGATGTATTTGAGACCTTTAGTCTTTCTGACCCGCAGAATGTAATGTGTGGTTTGGTCGACATATATATATATGTATGTATGTTTATATATTTTCACAGTGTTATGTATTATATATATATATATATGTATATCCACTATGTTTTATTTGGATGTGAATCTGCATCTTGTTTATTAATACACAAACTTGATTAATATTATTATTTCTAGAATTAGTTTATATAGATAATTGGGGTGAATAAACGTTGGTATATTTTGAATTCATCAAATAGATATTATTGCACTTGTTATGATTGGAGAATGTATGTACAAGAAGTTTTTGATTGGAAGTTAAATCCTATGGTGTAAATTATTTGTTCTATAATGAGGTTGAGTGTAAATGTCTTTTAATGGAGCCCTTTTGTGTTTGATGGATGAAGAGTTTTCTAGAGGCTAGGAAAGGAAATTTGCATTGTTTAAAGTTTATTATGATTGTACTTTATTGTTCTATTGCAATGATTTAATTTGGGACTTAGCCATGCACGTTATGTTATTACATTGGAGGTTTTTGAAAGTTATTTGGTCTGTGTCTTGATTGAAATGTGTATATTCATGGTTTTGCTTCATGTGCATGATGGCTATCCTATGTATTTGTCTATAAGTTATTGTATGTAGGAAGAGTGGCTTGCGATAGGGGCTGAAACCTTAAGAGGTAGCCAAGGTAAACTATTGGGAGTTTATGATTAAGTGAAAGCCTTAATTAATGTATTAGAGGTTGGGTAGTGTTCATTAATATTTTAGATAATTGATCGTCTCGCCTTATACCTTAGTTCTTGTAAAGATTAAGGGTAGGTTGAGATGGCTTGGAATGGCATAATTGTCTACTTTATCTTCTTGAAAGGTATTTTGATTCCACATGAGTTTGTTTAGGGGCTGGGAATCGGTAGAGATTGCTAGGGTAACTCGGTATGAGGGCCGGTAGTCTAAGAAGATTCACCAGTGTAACCTAAAGTAAATTGTGTGATGACACTCTTTTCCTAATACATATTATGTGGTCCCTTGTGTAGAGTTACCATTTTTTATGATGTTTCCTTTGGGAGATTTGTTTGTGATATTGTGATTTAGATATCGTTATGTTATTATGTGTACATCAAGCCATGTGATGTTATGTTATGTCTTCATGTTTGTTTATCTTTGTGGACCTGATATTATCTCCTAGCACGGGGGGTGGACTTTCGAGTACCACATGGTTGGGAGGAACATGTTCTATCCTCCATTGGGTCCCCTTGCAGGTGATCCAGCACGTGATGATATTGTCCTTATGACAAGTTCTTGATTTTTCATTGTTCGTGGAGTTGGACGTTGAGCGTGCTCATGAACAAGATTGACAAATGTGTTATGACCATCATCTATATTGTATACATTCCCGATGATTATGTGAGACGTTATTGTAATATTACTATGATGTAACGAGATTTGTTATAATCTCACTTGATGTAACTTGAGCATGTAACTTGGCTACATTATGAAATTATGTAATTGGATCACTCACCACTGATGATTTATCCCTATGTTTTATGTTTATGGTTTAATGATGTGATGTTCTTCTTTTGAATGTTTAAGTGATGTTGTCGTGGAACCTTGAGAACGTATGTGTAGATGTTTACTATATACTTGTGTTGTAATCAAATGTCTTTTAAAACCAAATTGTTCGGTTATTTTGTTACCTTGTGTGTTGTTCTCTGGGTTCCATAGTGAGGCGTTACAAAAGTATTCTTGTTAATACAATGAGTTAATGATATAAATCAAAGAATGAAGCTAAGAATGGAGATGATCTTGACTTAGTAGTATGTTCCTCTAACATTACTAATGTTAAAGACAAAATAATCATAGGTAAAAAGAAACAAGATTCTTGTTGATACATGGGTTTGCCACTATCAACTTATATAAAATTCATTAATGAACTTATCTCTCTTGAAATATAATTCAACTTTCAAACAAAATGTAACTATCCCAAGGCTTCAAATGTCGGGTCTCAACTTGTAGTTCAACTTAGTTGTTCATTATGAAGTTATTTAAACATGGAAACTTACATGGTTGGAGTTTGAATATAAGGGTTCAATTTGGAAGATGATAACATGATTTATGTATATTACCATAAATAAATGCTTTATGATCTCTACAATTTGATTAAACTTATTCTTATTACAACTCTTTGTGGCATCTAATATTTAGTATTGCAATGCCTTTACTTAAAATTTTGGATTTTACATTAAAAAATGAATATGAGAGGGTGAGAAAGAGAAGGGTTACAAATTCTAATTTGGAAACTTACTAGAATTGACATATAAATCAATAGAAAAGTATCATGCAACTATCCTACATACTTCACCAAATATTATCACAATTACACATAGACACGCTACAAACTTCTATGAGAATTTCAAATTACAAAAGGGATCACGAAATACCTTGGGAATGGTGCAACCTCATGATATTTTATAATGAGAAAATAAAAATTTGGATAATCTTATGTTCTTTAAAGTTTTAATAACATGAACTAGACATTCATACATACTAAATTATTATAATTTTTATTAAAATTCTACTCAATGAAAGGAAACCATGGAAGAAACCTTACAATAACAATTTTTTATCACTAAGTGAACAATAATAATCAATAATTTTCAAGGGTAAGTGTAGAAAGATGGGGGACTAAAAAGTGGCCACAACCACTTTTTGGTCCATCTAAGGCATAACACAAGCAATTCCATAACACATTCACATTATGGCTTGGTAGTGATCAAGGTTAACCATAACTTTATCATGCTATAATGAGAATGTGTTATAAAATGAGCATGTTACAACACACTCACATTATGTTTGTCATAAAACAAAAAGGAATAGAGTCTCCCTCTACCTTCTCCCTCTACATATATCTCTCCCTTTCTCTACCTCTATCTCTTTATATCCCCTCCTCTATCTCTCTTCACTATCACGGTACATAGCCATTATACTATTTTACAATAAATATTTTTTTTAAAATTATCTTTGGGGTCATTGCCCTTAACCCCCCCAAAGGGCTCCAAATATTTTTGCCACCCATTGGTGATAAAAGTAGGAGGGGCAAGACCCCACACCCCTCACCAAGAATTAGGATCCAAACATAACTAAAACAAAACCTTTGAATCAAGAAGATATCTAGGCTCCATTAAGTTAACACCCTCTAGCTATCCCTCCCTATTGCTACCTCCTTATCTCTCTTATCTTTATCTTTCCCTCTACCTCTCTCTATCTCTTTATAGATATTTCCCCCCTCTTTCCCTTCCTCTATCTTCATCTCTACCTCTATCTTCATCTCTACCTCTATCTTCTTGTCTTCGTCTCTATATCTAGATAACTCTCCCTCTCTCTCTCTCCCTCCCTCTCTCCCTCTTTCTAAAACCCTATATCTATTTATCTATCTTTGTCCCTATCTTTGTCTCATCATATTTCCCCTTCTATTTCTCCCTCTCTTTATCTCTATCTCTATCTCCTTAACTTTCTATCTCTCTACCCCTATGTCTCTCCCTCTCTCTACCTCTTTCTAGATACACCTTACTATCTTTATCTTTATCCTTCTATCTCTATCTCCCCTCTTCAATTCTCTCCATCTCTCTTTATCTCTCCCTCTTTCTATCATTATTTCTCCTCCATTTTCCTCTCTCCCTCCATCTCTCTCTCTCTCTCTATTTTTCCCTCTCCATCTCTCTCACCTCCTCTATATCTCCTAAGTTATACCTATATTCTCTATCTCTCCCTCTCTCCCTAGCATTCCCTCTATCTATACATATCTATAGTTATCTTCTATCCTCTCTCTCTTTCTATATATCCTTCTCTATCTCTATCCCTATACCTTTCTCTCACTCATACACACACACTCCACGTTTCTCCTTCCCTATCTCTATCTCTCTATGATACATGAGCATTCAAGGTGTAAGAGGATTTTGCATCCCAAAAAAATTATTTATTTTGATTTATGTTAGGTTTGGTGAATAAATTTCCAATAAGGGCTAAAAATAGTAGGGTTACTATTTTAGTAAGTTGGCATTTGTGCATGTATGGACATGAAATCTTACATAGAAATAAAAAATGGTGAAATGAGGCCAATGGTGAAGAAATCACTTCAACCATTTTTTATTTGTGATATATTAATGTTTTTGTCTTCAAAATTCCTTTAAAAATATTCAAAGTCGATTTTGAGACACCTAGAGGTTCCAGATGGGCCCGAAAAAATGGTCGAGTATTTAAAGTCCCTTAAAGGCACCTTTGGTCGACCTTCAATTTTTAAAGAAATTTAATGGTGTAAGCAATTTTTCAATCTGAAGCTTGAGTCAAAAGCTATGGCTCTTAGAAGTTGGACTAAATTTTAGGAATTTTCCTTATCCAGTAAAAGGGACAACTAGATTTGTTTGGCACCAAAATGGAATTCACAGTTCATTGCCAAGTGGAAAAATCATATTAAGTGGTCACAAATGGAAAGAGATTCATTTTGGATGAGAGGATGGATTAATTTCCTACTTTTGAGCACAAAGCGAAGGTTGAGGTTTAAGTGGCCATTATTGTCATTCGCAGACTTGCATGTCTGATTTTTTGCATGTATTTGCAGCCCATATTTCTATAATAGTGATCCTGTGACCGGATAATTGTATTAATTTTTATTGCATGTTTGTACGCAACTTGATGAATATGTAATTAAATTTGTATTTTTTGTTCCTGAAATTTATTGTTTATGTAAGGTTGTGTTCCAGGGAGAGTCTCCCTCTACTACTCTATCTCTCCTTGTCCTCCTATCTATATCTAATTATCTATACTTCTCTATCTTACTCATTCCATCTCTCATACTCTATATCTCTATATCTCCCTTTCACTCCTTCAATATCTATCTCTTTTTATACATATCTCTCTCTATCTCTATCTCCCTATCTCTCTATCTCTCTATCTCCCTTTATTTATATCTCTCCCTCTATCTATGTATGTTTAATATTTATATACTTATACTCAACTATTTTTATTTTATAAATATAACATATAATATATGTATATTTATTATTATATAATTTTTATACAATGTAAATTAATAAATATATTTTAATAATTTAGTATATTATAAAATTATATATTTAATATCATATCAAATATCATCTCAAATATTATATATAATTTAATTTGTAGTGTATAAAAAATATATTATTCATATAATATATAATAATAAATATAAATTATAATATTATTTTAAAAATATCAAATTTAATATCTAATATTATAACTTCAATATAAAAATATTTTACTTTGGGCTAAGAAGGGGATATTAAAACATAAAAATAAAAAAAACAGAGTAAGCTTGGTGTTACGGTTAACTGGAGTGAAAGGTAAGTTCAATTTGCTGAAGAACAGAGAACGACAGTTATGATGTATGGGATGGCATCCATGCTCTGGTGCATTCTAAGGCTGGATAGCCGTTTCCGTGAAGTAGTGGTTGGGACTTGTCCATAGTATTGACTTTGAGTCTTGGGGCTCTTACTATTGAAAGCATTGTATTTGATCTCAAAATTAAGCTGAGTAATTTGTGAGTTTGAGTTCCTCTGCTCGACTTCTGAGTTTTAGAAGAGGAGGGTATTCCATTTGATGATCGATTCATTTGGTGTAGTTGATTATACTCAAGAGAGGAAAAAGTTGGTATCAGTTTGGAGTATTGAATATAAGCATTAAGGTTGAACTAGCAGTCCTGAAAAGAAGCCAAACATGGCAGCAGCTACAGGGGAACGGTCTTTGCAGGAAACTCCTACTTGGGCAGTAGCACTTGTTTGTTTAGTATTTATAGTCATTTCTATAATGCTTGAACAATCTATTCATCATGCTGGCAAGGTGAGCTTCTGTTTCCTACCATCACCCTCTTCAATTGACTGGCCTAGTTGAACTCTCTACTCAATTAGACGTCTTTAGTATGCGGAAGTATGGAAGTAAAACGTTGGCCTCTGGAATTGATTGTATTACTTCAATACCCACCATAGCATACTAACACAATCTTGTTTTGTCGTGCTGTATTGGCAGTGGCTTTTGGCGCGAAATAAGAGGCCCTTGTATGAAGCGCTTGACAAGATCAAATCAGGCAAGCGTTTAATTGCAACCTTACCTTTGAATTTGATGCAGACATCCCAAAGATACATTTTTTTTTTAATTTTTTTTGTTGGTTTTGGATTGTTAATTTGGGGCTTGTTTTTTCCTGAAACAAGAAATTGTACTTACAAAAGGGATGATCTCCCAGGAAGACTTTCATCCGAAAAAATGATTCGATCAAATGGATTGATTTATGATGATATATATTGAAATTGATTTGGTTTGGATGATGGTTGTATTGGTGATTGATTTAGCAACTCTTGATAGTGTCAAGATATTCATATAGAGACGCTGAAGAATCTAAAACAGTCCCAGAAAGAAATTTACCAGCAAACAGAAATTAAACAAAACACTTGCAGCAGAGCAAATTTTCACAGAAAAAAAACTTAAAATGTCTTATATTTTATTCATAATAGAATACTGTATACATGCTTTTCAAAATTGCTGTTTATAACAGCCAAAACAAAAAGGAGTTCGCAGACTCATAATAGAAACTACTAAAAGAGAGTAACAAAACAGAGTTCAAAAAACAGAACGCAGAAAGCAACAAGGAAAACTTCTAAAAGCATAAAATTAAAAACCGCAGGATGGCTGCGTGTGAAGTGCAGCACTGCAATTTGGTATCAGTTACCAACAGACGCGTCTTCATCAAGTATCAGAAAACTGTTTCTTGGTTTTTTAGATACTTCCTAATATCCTATATAGAACTTCCCATGAATAATAAATGGGTTGAAAATATATATCTGAAAATAGCCCCTTTATGGTTGCAGAATTGATGATTTTGGGGTTCATCTCCCTCCTATTGACAATCGGACAGCAGCCTATTTCCAAGATTTGTATATCGAAAAAAATAGCTTACTCTATGCTTCCCTGTGACAAGGACAAAGTTTCAGAGTTGAAAGACGAGGATAATTCAGGTGATGAAAACCGTCGGAAACTACTCTGGGCATCCATGTCTTCTAATCAGGAAGTCCCATGGAGGCGCGTTTTGGCTTCTCCCTCTGTGGCTCTGAATCACTGTTCCCAAAAGGTAGCCATGAAATCCCAATTCTTATTGCCTTCTGGTTCAGGGTCTATGATGCTTTTGGGGAATGTTCGAAACTATTTAGCCCATTTTGAGTTTATCTTATGACACAAATATCAAATTCTTATCTTAGTAAGACGTTGTTTGATGGTTATTTCTTGTGCAGGGCATGTATCCTCTTGTCTCCCAACGTGGCATGCACCAACTCCACATCTTCATCTTTATATTGGCAATTTTACATGTCGTATACAGCGTCCTAACCATGGCCTTAGGAAGAGCAAAAGTAAGAGCAATGGAGGGAACACTTTTTTTTTTTCACTGTCTATTTAATGATGTTTATTGGAATAATTTATTGAGAATCGGCTTAAGATTCTACTGCATTAGATGTCTATGTGCGTTCAACACATTCTTTAATAAACAAGAATTTTTAATTCTCAGATGAGGCGTTGGAAATCATGGGAGAAGGAAACCAAAACAATGGAATATCAATTTTCAAATGGTGAGTACTTTTGGGTTTCCTTGCAATTGAGTTAGTCTAGGACCTTGCTAAACCATGGAAGTAGGTTTGTACTGTTAAGTTAGAATATTTGAATATTCCTCATATCATCCAATAGTCCTTTATGAATTTACTTCAGTAGATACATGCCTGATAAAAAAGACACTTATCTTTCAGACTTTTTCATTCCATATACCATTAAACTTGAAGTGAACAGAATCTATTTGTTTGCTTCTTGGTTCAAGCAGATCCTGCAAGGTTCAGATTTGTCCATGAAACTTCATTCGTAAGGCGTCACACAACTTTCTGTAGCCGAACTCCTGTTCTTAAATGGATTGTAAGTGCTTCCCACCTTCAAAAAAATCAGAGGATGCATATTGTCGTCCCATCTGTTTAGAATTAACTTTCCTTGAAATGCAGGTATGCTTCTTTCGACAGTTCTTTTGGTCAGTACCTAAAGTTGATTACCTGACTTTGCGCCATGGCTTCATTGTGGTAAGGCTCACTTACCTGGAATCGTCTTTTACAGTTTCTTTTGTTTAAGTGCCTACCCAATTCATGACAATGATTAATTTGTACTTAATCCCTCAACTTTTCATCCATTGAACTATACAGGCCCACTTGGCTCCAAATAGCAAGTTTAATTTCCAGAAATATATAAAAAGGTCTTTGGACGATGACTTCAAGGAGGTAGTTGGAATCAGGTTAGTAAACATACTTTTGAAAGCCTTCCTCCTTGGAAGTCTATAAGGGGTTTTTCTGTGCTGCCCTGATATTCCCTTTTTTCATATAAATTAATACACACCTTTTCTTTGAGCTGTATGCAGCCCTCATTTGTGGGCATTTGCTGTGGTCTTTTTGCTTCTTAATGTGTCTGGTAAGCCTTCATTAGAAAAAAAACACCTCCGCGAAATCTTCATTCTTCGTGCTCTTATAAGGATTTTTACTGCTCTATGAGAATCTAATATTCTTTTGTTGATTGCATGCACTGTCTCTGCGAACAGGGTGGTATGCTTACTTTTGGCTCTCTTTCGTGCCCTTATGTGTAAGTTATGAAAGTTGTCTGTTTTAATGGAAACATCAGCTCATAGTTTTTCTCGTTGTATTTTTGGTGCTCATAGGCAATTTGTTACCCAAATGAGCAGATAGTTCTGTTGGTTGGAATGAAACTACAAGTTATAATAACAGACATGGCCTTAGAAATCCATGAGAGACATGCTGTAGTCACAGGAGCGCCAGTAGTGCAGCCGAGTGATCAACGGTTTTGGTTCCATAGCCCAAAGTTGGTTCTCTTTCTGATACATTTTACTCTCTTCCAGGTATCAAAATTCTTTACAAGCTAAAGTCTCAATGTAAATGCTAGTTCCTGTTATTTAGTGGAAGATATACTAACAGATCAATTTTACCTTATTTTGTGCAGAATGCTTTCCAGCTTGCTTTCTTTTTATGGATATGGGTAAGCACCATGTTACTTGTCGAGAATATATAGTCATATAAATACTCTAAATAAAATTTAATACAGTTGAATAGTTTACATCCTCCTGTATAAATGCAGCTTATCTAGACTTATCTTTTGGCAACTGCAGTATGAGTTTGGCCTGAGGTCCTGTTTCCATTCAAATTTCAGATTTATAATGATCAGAGTTGCAGTAGGGTGAGCGTACAAATGATGTTAACTTCAAACCATTGTGTTCATTTACATTTTCAGTTACCATTAGAACTATTGACAAGCAGTAAAGTAAATATGATAGATTCAGGATAGGTAGAAAATCCTTTGAATTGGGTTTTTTTTGCTTCTATTCCCCTTCCAATTTGTCAGACAAAAAAATTAAGTCTCTGTTTTTAGAGACAAATGTCGACTAACGTAGAATTCTTGTGCATGTGTGTAGGATCGCTGTGCAGTTTTTGTGCAGCTATATTACACTTCCTCTCTATGCACTAGTGACACAGGTATATCTTTCTATGCACCCAGAAGATAGAATTAAACTTGGGTGTTTTCTTTAATGTACATTCAATTTAAAAGCATCATGTCGAATCCCATAAACAAAAACCAAGGTGGTTATACTGCTAGAAGTTTGTTCCAATTTGTTACCATGTTAGTTTTATTGTCTTCAATATTCTACCCACTACTAAAGTTTGAGAAACAATTGAAGTAGAATAGGTAAGTTACTGGAATATAGAGAATTGTTCTCTAAAGACCATTGCAACGGTTTATGCAGATGGGTTCTCACATGAAGAAGGCTATATTCGAAGGGCAGACAGCCAATGCACTGAAGAGATGGCATAAAAATGCGAAGAAAAATAGGAAGAAAAACAAAAGGTCTGAATTATCTGGATTTCGAAGTGGTGAAACAACTCCATCACCAATCCACTTGTTCCACAAGTACAAAACAATGGGAGATATTGAAATCTCTCGAAGACATTACTATTCAGACAATGAAGCATCAGATTATGAGATGGAACCGCTTTCTCTTTCTCCTTCTCCTCCTCATCCTCCTTCCTTCCACCATACTCAGCCAGTTTCTACTTCAAAGACAGAGAACAACAGTAACACACAGGTAAGAAGGCAGCACTCCACTGCAAAAGAGACCGAGGCCAACACCACAGATTTCTCTTTTGCATTTTAAACCTTCCAAGAATGCAAAAACCATCATCTAACCTATGGAAAATCATGCTACTAAACTCGGTTATTGCAGTTACAAACTACTATTTTAGTGTTCATGCAAACCATCCAATTCCAAAGTCTTTCGTATCCTTGTGAAGTGTGCATAGCCAAATTCGGGAATGATCAGACATCCAAAGGTTACTGTCAAAACTCATATTCGATAATTAATTAGGATAAAGAGCTAGTCAATTTTTCTTAATTTTTCTCTTGCAACTCTTTTTCATGTTGATGGTGGATCATAAAGGTTGATCTGAAATGTTGATGCAAATAAATCATATGCAGTTTAATTTAAAAAATAGCATGCTTTCAAATATTTATTTTTTATAAAATTTGTATAAATTTATAATTTTGTTAAAAAAATATTAATTATATATTTTATGAATTATCTCAAAAATAATACATTAATATATAAATTTTGACTTCCATTTTATTTTTATAAATAGTTTATTTTAAAAAAAATATTGGTATATTCAAGAGTATTTATTGTTATTAGTAAAATGATGATTACTTTAAGTCCACCTATAATTTTTTTATAACAAACGAAATCAAATAATAAAACATAACTAATATAGATTTCAACAAACTTGACATTTCTAATTTCTAATATATTATTGAATAGTTCAAAGAAGAAGCATCTTATTCAAAATTTTAACTGAAATGAAAATATTTCTATTAATACAATGAGCTAACGATATAAATCAAAGAATGAAGCCAAGAATAAAATCCCTCCATAGACATGTGAATGGAGATGATCTTACTTAGTAGTATGTTGTCTAACATTACTAATGTTAAAGAGAGAATAATCATAGTTGAAAAGAAACAAGATTCTTGTTGATGTATGGGGTTTTTTGCTATCAATTTATATAAAATTCAGTAATGAACTTATATCTCTTGAAATATAATTAAACTTTGAAACAAAATTTAACTATCTCAAGGCTTCAAATATCAAGTCTCAACTTGTAGTTCAAGTTAGTTGTTCATTGTGAAGTTATTTAAATAAGGGACTTACATGGTTGGAGTTTGAATATAAGGGTTGAATTTGGAAGATGATAACATGATTTATGTATATTACCCTAAATAAATGCTTTATGATCTACAATTTGATTAAAAATACTTATTAGAGAACTTTGTGACATCTAATATTTATTATTGCAATGTTTTGCTTAAAATTTTGAATTTTACATTAAAAAATTAGAAAAGGAGAGGGTGAGAAAGAGAAGGGTTAAAAATTCTAATTTTGAAACTTATTAGAAGCAATATATAAATTAGTAGAAAAATATCATGTAACTATCCTAGATACTTGACCAAAAATTATCACAATTACACATAGACACTACAAACTTCTATGAGAATTTTAAATTACAAAAGGGATCATGAAATACCTTGGGATTGGTGCAACCTCATGATATTTTATAATGATAAAATAAAATTTTAGATCATCTTACATTCTTTAAAGTTTTAATAACAAGAACTACACATTCATACATACTAAATTGCTATAATTTTTATTAAAATTCTACTAAATGAAAGGAAACCATGGAGAAAACTTAACAATAACAATTCTTTATCACTAAGTTCAATAATAATCAATAATTTTCAAGGGTAAGTGTAGAAATATGGGGGACTAAAAAGTGGCCACAACCACTTTTTGGTCCATCTAAGGCATAACACAAGCATGTCATAATGCATTTGCATTATGGCTTGGTAGTGATCAAGTTGAACCATAACATAAGCATGCCATAATGAGAATGCATTATAAAATGAGCATGCTATAACACACTCACATTATGTTTGTCATAAAATATAAAGGAGTAGAGTCTCCCTCTCCCTCTCTCCCTCCTCTACATATCTCTCTCCCTTTCTCTACCTCTATCTCTTTATATCCCCTCTTCTCTCTCTCTCTCTCTCTCTCTCTCTTCACTATCATGATACATAGCCATTATACTATTTTGTAAGTTTTTTTTTTAAATTATCTTTGGGGGAATTGCCCTTAAATCACCACCAAAGGGCTCCAAAACTTTTTTCCACCCTTTGGACCCCTTGGCAATAAAAGTGGGAGGGGCAAGCCCCTCACACCCCTCACCAAGAACTAGGATCCAAACATTATAGAAACAAAACCTCTGAATCAATAAGAGAGAGAGGCTTCATTAAGTCAACACTCTCTAACTATCACTCTCTTTATTACCACCTCCCTATCTCTCTCTCTCTCTCTCTATCTTTATCTTTCCCTCTATCTCTCCTTATCTCTTTATCCATTTCTCCCCTTCTTTCTCTCCCTCTATCTTCATCTCTGCCTCTATCTTCTTGTCTTTGTATCTATCTCTAGATACCTCTCCTTCTCTCTCTCCCTCTCCCTCTCCCTCTCCCTCTCCCTCTCCCTAAACCCCTATATCTCTATCTCCTCCATATCTTTTTCTCACCATATTTCTCCTTGTATCTCTCCCTCTCTTTATCACTATCTCCTTACCTCTCTATCTCTCTACCCCTATATGTCTCTCCCTCTTTCTACCTCTTTCTAATATACCTTCTTATATCTATCTTTATCTTTCTATCTCTCTATCTCCCCCTCTCTAATTCTCTCCATCTCTCTTTGTCTCTCCCTCTTTTTATGAATATTTCTCTTTCTCCATTTTCCTCTCCTTCCATCTCTCTTTATATGTCCCTCTCCATCTCACTCTCATCTCCATTTCTCTTACCTCCTCTATATTTCCCAAGTTATACCTATCTTCTCTATCTCTCCCCCTCTCCCTATCATTCCCTCTTTCTATATCTCTCTGCTTATCTCTATCCTCTCTTTCTCTCTATATATCCTTCTCTATCTTTATCCCCATATCTTTCTCCCACTCATACACACACTCTCCATGTTTCTCCCTCTATATCTCTATCTCTCTATGATACAAGAGCATCTAGGGTGTAAGAGCAATCTTGCATCCCAAAAAATTGTTTATTTTGATTTATGTTAGATTTGGTGAATAAATTTCCAATAAGATCTATAAATAGTAAGGTTATTATTTTTAGTAAGTTGGTATTTGTGCACGTATATGTTAGATTAATTCTTGCATTTATAAATGGGTACTTGATAAGGCCTAGTTGTCGGGACCCATCTTTTCTTTCATGCATATTTTTTCTAGTGTTTTAGCTACTTCCTAAGTTCATTTTAAGGGGGGGTGTTAGAGTAATAAAATATTATACTTAATTAATTATATCATATTGGTTAATTAATTAAGTCACTTATTCCTTTAGTTACTTATGATAAACTTAGGCACATTAATAATTGATTAATTATTAAGTGTGCACACTAGGGTTTTCCTTTTAGGTTTATTTTAGGGTTTCTTGATCTCCTTCATAAGGATTGATCTCTTTGTAATAATTGATTCTCAATAATGCATTTTTACTTTGAGGTTTACAAAACATCTTCTTTGGTTCTGAATGTCTTTTGTATGTGATAGGTATTTGCATGTAGGTGATTCTTGGGGACTGTGAAGTTGGATTTCTTAACTTCTGCAATATGAATATGAAATCTTACATAGAGCTCCAAAATGGTGAAATGAAGTCAATGGTGAAGAAATCACTTCAAAACCATTTTTTGATTTGTGATATCTTAATATTTTTGTCTTCAAAATTCCTTTAAAAATATTCAAAGTTAATCTTGAGGCACCTAGAGGTTCCAAATGGGTCTAAAAAATGGTCAAATATCTAAAGTTCCTTAAAGGAACCTTTGGTGGACCTTCAATTTTTAAAGAGATTTATAATGGTGTAAATTTTTTATCAATCTGATGCCCAAGTCACAAGTTATGGCTCCCAAAATCTGGACTAAATTTTAGAATTTTTTCTTAAGCTAGGAAAAGAGATAACTAGATTTGCTTGGCACGACAATGGAAGTCATAGTTTGTTGCCAAGTGGAAATATCAGATTAAGTGGTCACAAATGGAAAGAGATTCATTTTGGATGAGAGGATAGATGAATTTCCTATTTTTGAGCACAAAATAAAGGTTGAGGTTTCAGTGGCCATTATTATCATTTGTAGATTTGTATGTCTAATTTTTTGCATGTATTTGTAGCCCATATTTTGTAATAGTGATCTTATGAACAAATAGTTGTATTGCATATTTATAGGTAATTTCATAAATATATAGTTAAATTTGTAGGTTGTTATTCTTGAATTTTGTTATATGTGTAAGGTTATGTTTGAGGGAGAGTCTCCTTCTACTACTCTATCTCCCCCTCTCCCTCCTATTTATATCAAATTATCTCTACTTCTCTATCTTACTCACTCCATCTCTCAGACTCTATATCTCTATCTCTTTATTTCTCTATATCTCCCTCTCGTTCCTTCAATATCTATCTCTTTTTATACATCTCTCTCTACCTCTATCTCCCTATCTCTCTATATATCCTTCTATCTATATCTCTCCCTCTCTCCCTCTGTCCCTCTTTATCTATTTAGTTATATCTCCTCTCTCCTTCTCTATCTATTTAGTTATCTATCCCTCTCTCCCTCTCTATCTATTTATTTATCTCTCCCTCTCCCCCCCTCTCCTTCTCTCTCCACCTTTCTCAACCTCTCTCTCTATCACCACATCTCTAGCTCTCCCCTCTCTCCCTCTCTCTATCCTTATATCTCTATCTGTCTATCACTCTATCTCATCCTTTATATCTCTCTCTATCTATCTTCCTATCCATCTCTATATCTCTATCTCCCCTCTCTATCTTCCTCTCTATATTCCTACCTCCCTATCTCTCTCTGTCTTTATATCCCCCTCTACCTCTCTCTATCTCTCTATCTATTTCTCTTCATTTCTCCCTCTATCTTCATCTCTACCTCTATCTTCCTCTCTCCCTCTCTATCTCTAGATATTCCCCCTCTCTTTATCTATCTCTCTCTCCCCCCCTCTCCCTCTTCCTAGATCCCTATATTTATTTATTTATTTATTTTCCTCTATATCTTCCCATATGTCTCATATCTCTCCCTCTTTCTATCTCTACTCCCTCTCCCTCTTCATTTCTCCTTCCACATCTCCCTCTCCCTCTCCCTCTCCCTCTTCCTCTTCCCTCCCTCTATCTTTCCCAAGATATATATCTCTCCCTATATCTTCTTCTTCCTACCCCTATCTCTCTCTCTCTCTCTCTCCCTATACTCCCTCTTTCTATATCTATCTATTTCTCCTCTCTCCTCTCTCTATTTCTCTCCCTCACTCTCCCTCGCTCTCTCTCTATATCCCTCTTTATCTCTATCTTTGTATTTATCTCACTCACACACACACACACTCCATGTTTCTCCATCCAAGCATCTCTATCTCTCTATCTATCCCCAACTCTCTCTCTCTCTCCATCTCTCTTTATTACTTGTATCTATCACCTTCTTTCTCTCTCAAGCTTCCCCATCTATCTCTAAATCCCTCCCTATTTATTTATATGTCATTATCTCTCTCTCTTATTCAATCCATCTCTCATCCTATATGCATCTATCTCTCTATTTCTCTCTCTCTATCTCCCTCTCACTCCTCTCTCTATCCCTTTCTATCCATATCTTTCTCTAACTCTAACTTTCTATCTCTATCTCTCTATATCACCCTCTATCTATATATCACCATTTCTCCTTCTCCCTCTCCCTCTTCCTCTCCCCCCCCCTCTCTCTCTCTCTCTCTATTGAGTTATCTCCCCCCCTCCCCCCCTCCCCCTCTTCTCTCTCTTTCTCTCTCCATTTATACCTATCTCTCTCTCCCTTTCTCTACCTCAATATCTCTATCTCCCCCTCTCTCTCTCTCTCTCTCTCTCTCCTCATATATCTTTATGTCTCCCTCTCTCCATGTCTATTTCTCTCTCTCTCTCTCTCTCTCTCTCTCTCCCCCTCTTCCTCTCTCTATGTCTCTCTCCCTCTCCCTCTCTCTCCCTCTCCCTTTATATCTCTTTATCTCTTCTTCTATCTCCCTCTCTTTTACTTCCTCCCTACCTCTTTATCTTTGTCTATCTCTCTACCTCCTTTTATCTCTCTATCTATATATCTCTCTCCCTCTATCTTCATCTCTTCCTCTATATTTCTCTCTCCCTCTCCCTCTCCCTCTCCATCTTCCTCTATATCTCTATATCTCTTCCTTTTTATCTCCATATCCCTTTTCCTACCTCCCTACCTCTTTATCTCTGTCTATCCTTGCACCTCTTTCTATCTCTTTATCCATACCTCTCTCTCCCTCTATCTTCATCTCTACCTCTATCTTCATCTCTACCTCTATCTTTCTCTCTCCGTCTCTAACTTTGGATATGTCCCCCTCTCTCTATCCATCCCTCTCTCCCTCTTTCTCTTCCTAGACCTTTATATCTTTATCTCTCCTCATTTATCCTTCTATATATTTTTATCTTTTTCTCTCTCCTTATATCTACATTTGTCTACCCTATATTTCTCCCTCTCTTTATATATCACTCCCTCTCTCTCTCTCTTCCTCTCTATATGTTTATCTCGTCCATCTCTTATCACATCCATGTATAAGACTATCTCCTATTGGGCATTGTGTGGTCAAAGGAAGAAATAAATTGAGAGAATGTTTCACTTTAATGCAACATGAAGGGACAAACATAGTTGGAAGAGAAGAAAGAAAGAAATGAAGATATCATTAAGGAAGAAGGAATGTATATTATGTGAAGGTGTGGGTGTCCATCATCCATTAAAGGCCCTAGAAACCTTCAAGTTGAAATAGTTGGTAGGTAAAATAAAGACTCCTCACTTTTGTCTACATCCTCCATGCTTGTGGCATAATGAGAGCTTATAGATGGGTGATGGATGTCTATTAAAATAGAATAGATGATAAGAAGCACATGGAATGGATCAATAAAAATTATTAGAAGTGGTAATAAAAGGAAATTGGGAGGAAAAGAAATCCCAAGTCCACTTTGGTAGCATCCTCCCTATATGCGATGAAATGGGATCTTTAATTTAGCCATGGATGTCCCTTAAAGTGTAAATGATAGAGGATTTTCATTAGAAAGGGTGTATATGTGGAGAAGGAGGAGGGGAGTTGAAGGGGGTTTCATTTGGATCACCTTATTAGATATATATGTATAAATATGGAAGCATGAAGAAAGCATGGTGGTGGGATAAGATTTGTTTGAAACTTTGAAGAAATGTGTTCACATGGAATACCATGATCGTAGGATATGCACCTAATCAATTTGTTGAAAAGGATTTATAAACTTTAAAGAAAAATGGATTAGTGGGTGTGAAGCCAAATTCCATAGCCATTGCCCATACCATCTCTACTTGTGCCACCATGAGATTTTTGGAACAAGGTATGTGTTGATGCCAAAAATTGGCAAGGTAACAGACCTCTATAGGAAACTCAGTTAAAGGGGGGACCTATTGCGCTAAACTGAGTAGCCTCTGGATTTTAAACAAGTTGGCTCTTCTATAACTAGGGTTTTGAAAGGGAAAAGGAAGCAGGTATAAAAAATAAAAGTATCTAACTAGGTTGATGCAATGAGACTTAGATGTGAGGCACGATAGATCTATCTTGTAGATGTGATCTAAGGGCCCGTTCAACAATCTGCTATGTTCTAGAATGAAAAGAAATAAAGATAAAATCTAAATGATTCACTCAATGACATAAAATAGTATTCATACACATTTACTAAAAGGAGGAGTCAAAGACATGATCTAAACCAACAAAATTGCATTAAATTTATAGAAGTTATGCAAATCAAAAATTTAACACCACAATGGCATGGTAAAACTTTATCAAAATTTTCAAGAAAATAGAAAGGCTGAACAATAGCACAATCTGTAAGTCTTTACAATAATATAAAAAGTGGTAAAGGCCTGGTTCTTCTACCAATATTTTCTCTCTCAAAATCTGAACTCTTGTTTTGATGGAAGAAGCAGTATTTATAGTGAAACCCAGCTTGGTGAGCCAATAACCGAAAAGATCCTTCGATCATGAGCAATGATGCATTTAGAAATGATTTTCCCTTTGCCGTTGCAACCGAAAAGATTCGAGCCATGAATGAAGATTCCCTAGAGTCAGATGCATCCACTACAAATGATGGAGGTGGTCCCAATAGACTAGAGCTCTGACACGTGCAATTCACTCATGGCGGCAATTACAAAATATGGTAGTTGGTGATGGGTTCTCGCCTACCTAATTTCCTTTGTGAGGAAGATTTTTAGAAATTCATGTGGCAAGCAGTCGGGGCCGGAGTTCATTTTTTCCCTTAAGCGATGAAAAACCTATACTGTGAAGACACGTGGAGGTCTTTGAGCATACTATGCTGAAGGTGGGGTCTGCATAGGAATGTGCACAAACTGCTACTACATGGCGAGTGGTTGGGGCCCGAAAGGAGAGCGATGCAAAGATAGACTGAAGATTGTGAAATGTTGACACGTGGAAGCATGGTGCAAGATTTTGAAAAGTGAGGGGAAAAAATCCTTGCGAGGAGCACTCGAATGACAAGTGACGGTATTTGCAATGAGATTTTGCAAAAGGAGCCCGTTATTGCCTTTTAAAAGGAGAGTGCGACCGGTACTTAAGCAAAACAAAATCACCCGAAGAGAGCTTGGGAATTTTATGTTCATAACTTCTGGCAACTTATTAAGGGTGTTTCGCTTGCAGAACGAGGAACCCAAAAATTTATGGCTGATAGATGAGAGACTTATTCATCAGGGGGCATGATCAGAGCTTAGAGAGGGTGGTTTGAAGAGGCAACCACTCATCTTTGGATGGGGCCGATATGTCGTGTAGATTCTCTTGCGCTCCATGTAGATTGATAACTTCTTTGTAAGGCAGTGCCGACAACATATCGACCCAGGACTTGAGTTGAAAAAGAAGTTGTGCGATTGGATAAGTGACGCCCTCAATATATCCTACAATAGGGGGCTGGTTGAAACTCTGAAAGCCAGATGTATCCCATTGCCTCGATCCTTTCTGCAATATGCTCCATCGTGGCTATTGACTCATCTTCAAGGAATGGAGATGGTAATCCCATTTGAGTTAGATGACATAACCTGGCTCACATTCTTTTCATGAGTTGATCCAATTTAATGGCACACTCATTGGCATGAAGGATAGCCACATGGCAGTAGATGAACTAGTTGGCTATTTTAGCAGCAACCCTATGGTCCCCAATCCTTGAATTTTCCAAGACTTTGTCTAAGACCTGATATAGCCTCTCAAATAATCTCTTGGCCTCTAGAACTCATTCGACGATGGACTGTGGGAATTTCCCGATCGTCGCATGAACATCTTTGCCCAAGTTTGTTGCTTTTTCCATAAATTAGAGCATTGGTTGTAGAGTTAGGCAAAAAGCCTTCACTCTTTCCCAATATGAGATGTACAATTATTGGGCCACCTAAAGAAGGTCTGTTTGATCGATAGGGGGCGAGAAAGAATATTTTAATAAGGCAATCTCTGCATTCCTTTGCTCCATTTCATGTGCTAGCTCTTAAACCTTTCGGTTTTCCATGGTGAGTTGTCCCTATAGGATCCATGATTCCATGACCCAGCTAGCCTCAGCTCATTCCTTATTTGCTGCTACTTTCTCTAAAGAAGACTTTAGTTCAACAATTTCATTTTCCAATTGAGCCCTACGTATCTCGAAATCAACATCTTTCTATCACATTTGTTGCTCAAGTTGAGCATGCTGATGAAGGGACTCATCTTTTTGTTGCACTTCTTGTCCCAACTTTTCCAGTTGGTCCTAATATTCCTTATTCTTCTCCTACAACTTAGCGACCAAGTTAGGATTGAGGGATTGGAACTTCGCTAGTTCTTCTCAGAACTTTGCTTGATCCTCCTCCCTTTATTGGGATAGGTTCTTAAATTCAACCTCCATGGCTTTCTCTTTGCTGAGCAAGACCTCAACCCTATCCTTTATGCTTCTCAACTCTTCTTCCTTTTTCCTTAGCTATCGATCGGACTTAAGAAAGTCGGTGGTCACCACCCATTGCGTCTCCTCGATCAGCTCCACTTTATCTTAAGATTGAACTACGCTTAAATTGAGCTTGACGGCGTACATGTTATAGTCATCTGGAAACATTTCTTCTTGTGGCTTGCTGACTATTGGGTACATAGTCACAAAGTGTAGCGACTGCTGAGGCCTCATTGAAAATTGTATATACCCTTGGTTCCGTCAGCTTCTTAACAACTTTAGTATTTTTCCTTTGGGCTCTGATTTCTTAAGCCTTCTTAGTTCTATCACCTTCCGATAAGAATTCAGAGAGTGGCCTGATGAGTCCACCTGTGAAAGGTGCACCAGGAGGAAGGGAAAAAGGGAATGAAAGGGTGGCAGTACTGGGAGACTTTTTCTTTGGTACACTAACTATTTGAGGCGAGAAGGGAGGGATACAAGCCAATACTCTAATTGCAAATGAGTAGGAAGGCTTAAAGGAAGCAGAGTTGTTGCGACTTCTATTTGCTGGGAAGAGTGGATTGGCTTCGACATTGCAACAGTAGGAGATGCATCGATGAAGGTAGCGAAGGTAGAGTGTGAGAGGCTTTGGGACGCGGAATGGGCCAAAGTGAATGGCATGAGGTTCTATGGAGGAGTAAGGGAAAATGGGGCCATATGAGAGAACTATGCAAAAGCTCCCATGAACATGGGAACAAAGGTCGATATGCATTGGTCGGCACATGAACTAAAAGGTGTTGCAAACACAAGAGGGGCAACTAAGGTTTGTGAAACCAGAGAAGAGGGAGTGAAAGAAACCTACAGTGTGTGTGATGGTTGTCCTTCATTGGTTTTTGACTCTTTCTTCCCTCAGGATCCTACAAATACTCTCCAAATGATGCCTCAATCTACGGTCGCTTCTCTAGCGGCGAGTCATCTACTACTACGGTTTCAGATTGTTACGGTGAGGTTGCCCTGGTCCTCCTTGTCTTCTAGATGTGAGTTAGTGAAGACCTTGCACATGATATGTTAACCCGTACATTAGATGAGACCCTTTTGGGTTGCTTCATGGCTTTTCCCTTTTGATATTTGGTGGCATCTTGTATTTCTATTTCTAGTTCTGCTCCTTCGTCTAACTGTGATTCGGCTTCCTCTGAACTGGAGTCCTTTTCTCCACTCACGTTAGAATTTGGATGTCTTTCATTCCATAATTTGTTGAATTTTTCATCCATTTCCTCAGTATCATTAGGGGCTTTGGTGCGTTGGGTCTCCTATCGATATATCCATAAATCATGGACCTTCTCCTCCTTCCAGCTGTAGTTCTTTAGTAGATTGTTGCAAATATTAGTCCCCATTTTTCTTGTCTTATCATACTACCCAATCGAGAGGTAGAATTAGAGCCAAGGGGGTAGACCACCTTCAGTAGGGATGTATGCTATGTCAAAAATAAACTCATTTGCATTTGACACCAGATTCTGACGCTTCTCCCAGTAAAGCCGGGGGTAGTGTGTCACTTTTACATATTGGTTTGGAAATTCATCATTGGGGTTGTAATTCCATTTATCGCAAATCCATACCAACCCCAAATGAGCCAAATTTTCTTCCAGTACATCATGAGCTTTTCTCTTAGCCATGACTACGGTTTTGTAGCTCATTGGGCAGCTGAAAAATCCTTTCTTTTTCTATTTTCCGCTACAGAAGGTGGCGTCAATAATTGATACCTGGTAGAATACCTCAAGCACCAATATCTAGTCTATAAGACACGCCAGAAGCTGGAATGGCTCACCGGTGAAGCCATGTAATTAGATGAATGTGACGTCTTCACCCAAAAATCAGTCACACCTTGGGGTGAAGTACTACATGAACTCAGTTTGGTTCGAGTTGAATCATAAGACTGTGTTGTCTCCTCTTAAATCCTGAAAAATCGGATAAGAAATAAATCAAAAATGTGTAGTAGTCATATGTCACAGAGAGAAGGGGAGTCCATGTGGAGACTGGCTTCCTCCTCTAATTTTCATCAAAAATTAAGAGCCCCAGATGCTTCTGGAAGAAGTTGGGATTCTGATGCAGGAACATATGTCTAAGAAAGGATGGGAACCTAAACCTCTGCTGAAGCCGGTATTCTGCTATCTGGCTGAGCATCTCTTGCACGAGGAATTCAGAAAAATTGTACTAGAAAAAGGAATGTTTCCTTCGTAATTGAAAACTCGAACTGAGTTGAAATTCTCGGACATCCTTGTCAATGTCTAGGCCACAAAAAAATGCCATCATCGAGAAAGCATCCTTCATGTCATCCTTGAATTCCTTATGCATTATTGCGATCTGCATTGGCCTATTCTGAGCTAGCCTTTGAGTCTCCACATTATAGAAACTTGGTGCAAGGTCATTGGTCCTCCAATATGTTTCTCCCTTCTTTGGAGTGAAATTCTCCATTTGAGGCACTTTGGAGTGAAACTCTGGGATACATAGCATATTCCAGATAGCCTCCTTGCATATGACCACACTCACCTCCCGACCCTCAATTGTGTTGGTGTCTGGGTTGAAGTGTTTGATGGCCTCATCTACCAATTCCGGGCAGTAGTGTACCAATGGGACCATATATTGTGGAAGCCCACTGTACCAACATTTCTGCGCCATGGAATCAAGGTCACTACTTCTTTTCATCCTCTCACAGGCCACTTCCTTAAGTGATTTAGGATTTTTTGCAAGAATGGGGTCATAAATATTTTCCTATTCTTCTTTAATTCTTTTCTTATCATTATGCGGGTTCTTCTTTTCTGCAACCTGCGTATTTACCCATGTCGGCTTTTCTAGAATTCCAGGAAAGGCATGAGAGACATTGTCAAAGACATCGACAACTGGTGCTCCATACATGATATTAAATAAACTTTGGGCCTCGTCTTGTTGTATCTTAGCCTGAGATCTTTGAGTAGTTGTCATCCTTCTGTGAATCTTTTGCCCAGAAACTATACTTGAGATGATATGAATATCACCTAAAGCACAACGTGAAGCTTTGAATTCACAACCAGATGACCTCTAATCACACTGGGGCGACGAATTCTTCGTAAGCACCTCAATGTTCAATTTTTATACAAAGTGCACCACACCTGGTTCTTTTGACAATTTTATTTTTCTAAGTCCTTTTGCGTGCTCAAGAGGTCCTATACTCTTTTCTTATTTTTTTTATGTGATACTTAGTTTTTCTCTTCAATTTCCTACCTTAAACTGGTAGACAACGGTTGCCTTTCTGCATTTAATTCGGCATGTACCGCCAGCTCCTCTGTCGACACAAAATGAACTAATTGCCCCTTTTGACAAGACAAGAATTCTTAATTGTGTTAGACATAACGTCCCTTCAGCATGATTTTCATGGGAAATTGAGCCGTTGGCTTCTTGCTTTTCACCTTCTCGCATGTCTTCACCATTAATATCCCTGAAAGCATAATTAGGTTGATGCCATAATGAGTACCTTAGAAAGATTCATGCTCAACCTTGGAGCTTGAAAAGGTCTGCATGCTGACACCTAAGCATCTGTTCATATGAGCCATCACCTAAGCTTACCACCAATTTGTGTTAGTTGATTACTGCTCCTTAATCCTATATGCAACAATTCATACCTGTGAATGCAACTAGGTTGGAAAATTGAGTTGCCCTTTTGGGTGAGATTATCGAGCTAAACTCGATTACCATTGTGCTTGGGATGCAAGCTACCTCAGATGTTTCTATGAAAGGGCCTTGTCATAGTAGTATAATTACACAACGATTAGCAAAAGCATTAGGCAATTTAGACAACATCATTGTTTGGGCGGTTGAGTAGGCTCATATTTTGCATAGCGCTAGACTTAGGTGTTTTGAGCAGACGCTGACACAATGAACACTCCAATTAGGCTAGTGTGCAACAAGTCTCAAATGGCTTTTCTGGGAGAGATCTCCAATAGGCATCTAAAACGTATGACCAAAAAAAAACACTCACTGGCCATTATAGCCATGAAATGGGTTTTGGGTAGAGATTATATTGAGTATGAAGATAAATATCGGGTGAACATCAATATATGCTCCCACTTTGTTGCTTTGCTGCTCGACATTCAGGCTCCAAAAGCCATGATACTTCGCTTGATGCTTTAGATTTTCCTGAAGAGGTACCTCTAACGCCTTGGTGAAGTAGTAACGAATGCAGTGTATGACCTGGGCCTTCTAGTAGCGAGCGACTTGTAGAGACATATTGAAGAAGAAGTGGTGGTACCATGGGTGCCATTTCTGAGCGGGTTTCATCTTGATTCGCTTGTTGAACACTGTGAGAGAGCCACTTGTGCATGCCACTTCCTTTTGCACTGCTACAATGTAGTGTTATTCTATGACATGGATTGGTACATCGACTTCAAAAACCTTGTGTTCCCTCTGCCACTTGTTCTGGGTGTTGGTGGTGCTATTTTAGATCTTGTTGCTACTAGTGATAACCTTCTTGTTTCCCCTGACAATGCTCCATCCAACGAAGGGAACGCTCACGTAGGTGGTGATAATGTCCATGCTCCAATAGCTTGAAGATTAACGCACCTTTCTCTTTGATGTATATATACCTAAAAGAGGGCTTGCATGCATATATATAAGGACATTGCATATATAGTCATACTTTTGAACGCATGGCCACAGAGCCACTTTGTCAATGTCTCTATCAAAGTATATATATAACGAATATATTTTCTATCTTCAACCCTTTCTCTTCATTATTGTGCTCTCTCCAACTTTTATTGAATTCTTCACATATGAACTTAATTCCTGCAATATTAACGTTATTGTCTTTAATGGGTGTCCTGAATTTTCTGCTTCCTATAATTGGGAAAAATGTTGAAAAGAACCAACCGACCAAACATGAAAGGGAAAATAATCACACTAATTACATATTTACATTTGCATGAAGTATCTGAAGCTTAATTAAACAATTTTAGGTGAATTCCATTAATTAAAATTCCCAATGCTTCCTATTCCATTTTTTTCAATTCGAATGCATTATTCTATTTGCATTGAATTATTTTGAAAGGGCCTTCCCATAGTTTGTTGAATTTTCCACGTTGGTCAGGCTTTGCGGCTCTTTCATTGAATTTTAGTACTAGGTCCCCGCATTTTAGACCTTGGTCGGAAGCTTTCTTGTTAAACCACCTTTTAACCACCTTCTGGTGGTTAGTCATGGCTATTAGGGCTTTCCCCATTTTTTCTTGTACCTCCAATAATTTGGCCAACCGAACTTCCATAGCTCCATCTTCTTCAATCTCTAGAGAGTTGAATAGCTGTAGCGCAGGTATCTCTATAGATATTGGTAATAGGACCTCCTTCCCATACACTATCTCATATGACGAAGTCTTTAGGGCTTGCTTAGGAGTTATGCGGTTTTCCCATAATGTCATTTGGAGATTTTTATGCCATTCCCTCTCATGATCCAAACCGATCCTTTTAATGAGTCAGACTAGATTCTTGCTACTCGACTCAACCAGGTTGTTTCCTTATGGGTAGTAGTTTGAGGATGTTTCCAAGAATATGTCATGTTCTAATGTGAACTAACTTACCTTGGACCCTAGGAATGCTTTGGCGTTGTCTGAGATGATAATCTTCGGTGTGCCGAATCTTGTCATTGGTCCTTTGAGAAAATCTACAATTTTTGCTTTTGTCACATTCTTCAAGGGTAGGGCTTTGATCCATCTTGTGAAGTAGTTGGTGGCTATTAGGATCCACTTGTGACCGGTGCTGGAGGTAGGGTTAATCATCCCAATGAAATCTAGTCCCCATTGTGCAAATGGCTCGTCTGCTACTATTGGATTGAGATGCATCGTAAAATTCTTTTTTCTCCCTGCGTAGAATTGGCACTCTTTGTAGGCTTTTATCATTTCGTAGGAGTCATTGAACAATGTAGGTGAGAAGTATCCAACTCACAAAATCTTGATAGTGGTGGTCTTCACAAAGAAGTGTTTTCCTTTTGGGCCGCTATGGAAGGAGTTGAGAATTTTATTTGCTTGCTCCATAGTGACGCATCGCAATAGGACACCATTGAAATTCCTTTTGAAAAGGGTCCCTTCAATAAGTGAGTACCCACTAATTTGGAGCCGGTAGAATCTCTTTCTTTGAGATAGAAGTCCCGATGGATACTTGTTGGTGTGCATAAATCTTACCCTATCCATTAGCCAGTAGCCTTTAGGTTCGAGCTCGTTTGTTAGGACTATCTCCACTTGTTCTTCCTTAATTTCCATCTCTTCATCATGTGCCAAATATTCACACAACCCTCTTCCTTCGACAGTCTTCGTAGGCCTGACCTGAATGTCATATTCCAGGATCTTAGTGATCTAGTTGGCCCTTTTGTCAGTGATTTCTCCTTCCATGATGTACTCCTGCACACTGGAATGTGCAACATAAACAATTACTTTAGTGTAAGCTATTGTTGGGGTTATCGTACGAGAACGTTTCAAATTTAAAGTCTAAAACCAGTAGTGCCTCAATGACTTTCATTTATAAATCACTCCAAAAGCACTAACAACTATGCCATAAAGCAGAAACAAGCACAGTAGTTCTCCCCCATTGATCCTTCTGATAAAATCACATGCAAACTTAAACCAAATTCAACACCATGAATAGACAAACAAATGAACACACTGATTTATGTGGGGAAAACCCTTTCGGGTAAATAACCCCACACTCCAAAAGATAGAGCCATTGTATTATTCAATGACTAAATGGTTACAATACAATATCAGCCTCATAGCCATTATAGGAGTTACATCTTGTTCATTTGGAGAAATATAGGCAACAACATAAATCTACAACCTTGCACTGTTACAATGTCTTCACAAGACATACAGTGAAGGTTCCCTTCAACTCTTCAACCCATTTGCATAGCCTAGCAGCCACCTTAGGTTCACATCTTCCCAAGTTCCGAGTGTCTCAATGTTCGTGGTTACAATGCTTTGCACATACTACTTGAACACGCACTCTCTGATCTCTGACCAAGCTCACCGATCATGGGTCTGTTGATCCACCTATCATTCGATCTTTCGATCTGATCTCTATCAGCTTGCTCTGCATTCAACTTCAGCTTCTTAGCTTTGGCTTACTATCAATTAGCACTCAGCCTCACCTTCCATCTCAGCATCAATCGACATTCCATCAGCCTCAGGCCAACCGCTCAGCTTTCGGTCAAAATCACATACATACCAAATGGCCATCAGGGTCTCATAATACCCCACTGACAAGCTTCACCATCTTGGGTTGTGTGCACCACCCTAGAAGCTAACATCGAGCCACCCTGCAATCAATTCACACTCAAATCAAACCCTCAAGACACACACACAAGCTTTTGATCACTAGCCGTTGATTTGCAACAACGATGCAAAATAAACCAATGAGATTTCGCCATGTGTCACACTACCATTCGTCCACAGCTTGCAGATCAGTCACCCTGAGCTCCATCGCTAACCATTCTGAGGCGACAATTAACCGCTATCATTAAAATATCGACCACCAGCTTTATTGGGTCCCACAAGCCACGTGAATGTCGCTCAAGGAAGTTTTGGGGTACCCAGGAGGAAATCTCCAAGATTCCCTTGAGCCTGCCCGGAACCAGCTTCTGAATCTGTCACATGTCCATCGCTTTCGCTCTTTGCTTAGAGCACACTCGAGTCCCATCGAGCCACGTGTAAGCCGCTGGAGCTCCTTCAGGGAATCTCAAGTGGCATATGCTATAATCCCCAAGGAACTCTCGAGATGCTGACAAGTATCCATGGCCTACCAACATAGCATAAATGCTCAGGACCCACTATCCTTCCACTACGCACACTGCTTAACTCACTGCCACGTGTCGAATGCATAAGCAATTCCACTCGGCCAAAAATTTCTTAGCAGTACTTGCATCAGGATGGCACATAACGCTAGAGACACCGTTGGATCAAAGCCTCCACAGTTGTCGATCAATTTCTTCATTGCTTGGTCCAACTTCAATCACTCAATGCATATCGACATATCGTTGGGACATGAAATGTCACCCGCTGATATGAGATCACCTTGCCGCATCGACCCATCGGTGGAACAACACAAAGACTCTCGTCGATAGCGATCACCAACCAATAAGAAATGTCGCCAAGCTAGACCCGTCGGGCCATCGTTGGAACACCCCCAAGAGTCTCACCAACCAGACATAATCTCGGTGACAAGGAAAAGGTTGAACACATGAAGTCCCCTAGACCAAAGCGGTACAAGCCAGCGAGATTGAGGCACATATTTCCAACAACTATAAGGTGTCAGAACTTCTTGAGTCCCTTCAAAATTATGAAAGCTTGTCTTTTGATGAAGTTATAGTTCATCTGATACTCCTTCAAAGTTCAGGAATGAATGTTATAGGGTGTTCTCCTTTTCCTTCATCATCCTTGTGAATCATAATAGTGGCGATGCTTATCTTGCTGCTAAAAACATACATTATGAAGTCCTTTGATAAGTCATGATTTTCCAACACAGGAGCCTAAGAAACAACATATTTCACCTTGTTGAAGGCTTCCCTTGCTTCTTTTGTCCATTTGAACAATTGGTCCTTTTTTAGCATCAGGGTGATTGGTCTAATTATTCCTGCAAAAATAGAGATAAACTTGCTTACAAAGTTAACCTTTCCCAAACAAGATTGTACACCTTTCTTGTTTACCAAAAGAGGAAGTTCTTTGATTTCTTTTACTCTTTCGAGATCAATATCGATTCCTTCTTGGGACACTACATGCCCCAACAATTTTCCTTGCGGTACTCCGAAAACACATTTTTTTGGGTTCAAGGACACCCTGAACTCCTGGCATTTTTTGAAAACCTTCTCTAGATGATCAAAATGGTCATCTTTAGATTTTGAAAATATGACCAGATCATCTAAGTAGATGAGGATGATTTTGTTGATCAATTCACTGAAGGTGATATCCATTTCCCACTAAAGGTAGCCCCTGCATTTGATAGGCCAAAAGGCATTTTAGCATATGCAAATGTTCCCCACTTGGTGGTGAAAGTAGTCTTGTGCTGATCTTCCACTTTAACCCAAACCTGATTGTAGCCTGAGAAACCATCTAATAGAGAAAACATCTCTGAACCTGCCACAGTCTGCAAGATTGATTCCATGGAAGGTAGCGGGTAGTGGTCTTTTAGTGATGCCCTGTTTAGGTTGTGAAAGTCAACACAGAGATGAATGTCTCCATTTTTCTTTCGGACTGGAATGAGGTTGGATTTCCACGTGTTGTGCTTGATTGGAAAGAAAATCTTGGATTGGATCAACTTTTCTAGCTCTTGTGCCATTAAGGCTTCAATCTTTGGATTGACGGGTCTCTATTTTTGTCAGACTGGTTTAGCACCTTCCATTAGTTTGATGATGTGTTGGATGATATGAGGATCATACCCCCTTGAGGTCATCATAAGACCAGGCCACAAACCCTTCATATTTCTCATAGAAGTGTATGAGCCTATCTTTATCATACTGCGGGACTTCTTTCCTGACCTTAAGTTTTCTTCCGTTCCCAATTTCCAAGTCGGTGTAGTTTGCTTGGTTGGCTACAAATTTTCTTCTATCATTTCTTATGTCATCACAGTCAATTTTTTTTTTGAGAGTGACCAACCCTTTCAAAAGCTTATTTGATTTCAACTGGATGATCTGTCCTTCGTATGCTTCTCCAATTTTTGGCTGAAACTGATCGGCAAACTCTCTCAATTGTTGAATGAATGAGGCAATGTGTTCATCTCTTTCGAATACTTTCCAGCTCTAATCATTGTCAGGAATGGAAGGTCGGACGATTACTCGTACAATGTGCACATTCTCAATTAAGTCGAGGATAGGATCAAATTGGGATCCTATCATGGCCATGTGATCCACATCTAAATTATGCTCCCTTAGCACAACATGGATGTTAAAAGCTTCAAAACCTTTGATGAGATCCCAAACCCTATGCCTATAAGACTGCATACAAACATTTTTTGTAGCAGAGATGTTTTTGACTTGGTCTATTAAAAGTTCAGAATCTTCGAACACCATTAATTGTTTAATACCCATGCATTCTACGAGGCTTAGTCCTTGCACAAGACCCTCATATTCGGCTTCCTTGTTTGAACAAGGAAATTGAAAGCAGAACGCCCTGAAGATCTGCTCATTGGATGGTGACATTAAGTGTATCATGGCGCCTATGCCGACTTTGCATCTCTCACCATCGAAGTGTAGTGTCCAGAGCTCTAAGGCTTGTTCGGACGTAGATTCATTTAATACCCTCGGTAACACTTGATCTTCATCTTAGATGACATAAGTGTCCAAATCGGTAGAATGATAATTGCCGAAAGGATTGGTGCCCACATTTTCGGTCAAGAAAACTTCCTTTGGATCAGCTTCGTCTTTGGTCGCCTGCTCATGTTCCAACAACTTGCTACTATCGGATTCTCCTTCGGTGATAGAGGTATCAACATCTCCAAAGTTGATCATGGCTTTGTCAGCTACATGTTGTACGTGCAGAGGTTTTGATATTATCTTCATTTTGGACCCGCGCTTAGTTCAAAGAATTAGGTGGGACCAATCCAAAAAAAGGTATCCACCTATCTTTGAGGTGAATTCCTAAGACAGGAAGAGGTTGAACATGGGAGGGACACCAATGATCATGGTATCTTGAGGCATTGTGATGCTAGGACAGGAAAATAGAGTTAAGGGGAGGTTTTTAATGAGGCCTACAGTTTCGACCTTGTTCCCATCTAGCTGCACAACTCCTCTCTTTAAGGGCTCATAACTAAGTCCTAAAGCTTCAGCTATCTACTTGGGCATGACTGTAGTACTGGTACTAGAGTCAATCATGGAGTTATGCAGTAATTTCTTCCCCACAATGAGAGTCAAGAAAAAACTCTTAGGTTTTGGTTTTTCTTCTTTGGCTTCAGGTGGAGCTTCTTCTGTAGTATTCGCAAGAACTTTGGCTGGAGGCGATGAGTCCATTACGTTTTCGATATTTTGTCCCATTGACTGTTCAGTCGTATCTTTCTGCAAGGCCTTCTATAGTAATGACTTCTGCTTTGGAATGGCTAAGATATCCCAAAGGGTTACATTAGCGAAAGATTTCTTCAATTGTTCTACCATGTTGAAGGGAGGCTTCTGCTCCTTGGATTTGGTGATAATAATCTCCTTGCATAGCTATGGTGTGACCGGTTGTGGAGTGACTGTGGAAGGGCCAAAGGGTTGGTCTAGGATGTCTCTAGGCTACGGGGTGACCAGTTCACTTGTAAATCTTCTCTTCAATCGAGTGGTGTAGTCAGATTGTACTTGCAAGGTTGCCGATGTAGATGATTCATAAGTGAACACTACTTCTTCCCCTTCCATGAATGAGAGGAGAGCATGGTCAAGGGCTATGTCATCTTCTTTCTCTAAGGGAATTCCCTACATCTGTGCGGTGAGAACCACATTCTCTTCTTGGGGAGAGGCGTAAGTGTATCCTGAAGTCTTCGACACGCCTTGGTTGCATTTCTCTGTAAATTTTTGTTGCAAATTGCCATGTGGAAAATTTCAAGGCATGTGAGCATTACTGCAGGGATAGCACCATGGATTGAAATCTACAGTGAGATTGTTTTGCCCTGCGGTTAGCTCTTTGCTTGTGCTAGTTTGAGCCGACCCCAGCGGAGTCGATACCGACTCTATTTGGTGATTTGTCTGAGTCAATGGAGTCATGCATGCGACTCCCTGATATTGGTTATGTTGGTAGGAGGATCTCCCACTTTGATAGCCTTGGTAGGAAGGTCTCAGAGGAGCAGCTTGGTTACGCTTGATAGTGGTTACTTCGTTTGTCAAGTTTTGTAACATCTCCCTTATGTCGCTCATCTCATCTTTTGAAGTGTTGGATGTAGAAGCGGTATTTTGGGGCGCACTCGGATATGCATACATAGATGGCAGCAAGGTCGGTGTGTTGGTAGATGGAATCTCTTGAGAAAAATCTGATATTTCAGGGAATATTGGCATAATGGGTCGAGGTGGCAGCTTCCCAACGTCAATCAAGTTGTTCTCCGCCTTAACTGCTATGTTGTATGCATCTGGTAACGTGGTTCCATTGAGTGACTAGATCATCATGGAGATATCGGTGTTGATGGACCTTAAGTAAAACATAAACGCCAACTCATTCGACAGTCGGATGGCATTCTGGATCCTCTACCAAGTTGTGTGGCATTGGGTGTTGAAATCGGTCATGACTTCAAAGGGGGCCCACTTGATCGCTAATAGCTAGTGATATAGTGAAGACCTATCTCTGTTGTTAGAAAATATTTCATAAAAGGGATCCCCAAGATTGTCCCAAGTACTGATAGTATTAGCTGGTAGAGTGTGATACCAATCTAGTGTTCTTCCTCCCATAGAAGTAGCAAGAAATCTCAGTGCTATATTATGATATGTAACTCCGTGCACCAGACACATGTTTACAACATCTTGTAGATGTTTGGATGGTGTTCTTAAGCCATCTCTGGTAAACTTTGGAATATCTTTAAGAGTAGAGACTAGGATAGGGGCCCATACGATAGGTGCAACTGGGGCTATAAGGGGGCTTCCGGCGTCCCAGGCCACATAATTTTAGTTTGTGATCAACATTACGGCCGGGATCAGAAAGCTCTATTGGGAAAGTTTGGGTATGTGTTGTTACTAGTGGAGGAACTAACAAGCCAGGATTTTTTGTGGTCCATGACCTAGTAACAGGCCGATGACCTGTACACCCTTTTGATTTGGTGTTTTTAAATGGTCACACCAGGCATGCCAGGAAACAGAAAAAACTGTTGATGCCAAAAATTAGCAAGGTAACAGACCTCTGTAGGAAACTTAGTTAAAGGGGGGATCTATTGCACTAAACTAAGTAGCCTCCATATTTTAAAGAAGTCGACTCTTCTATAACTGGGGTTTTGAATGGGAAAAGGAAGCAGGTATAAAAAATAAAAGTATCTAACTAGGGCGATGCTCCGAGACTTAGATGTGAGGCACGATAGATCTATCTTGTAGATGCGATCTACGAGCCCATTCAACAATTTGCTATGTTCTAGAATGAAAGGAAATAAATATAAAATCTAAATGATTCACTCAATGACAAAAATTAATATTCATAAACATTTACTGAAAAGAGGAGTGAAAGACATGATCTAAACCAACAAACTTGCATTAAATTTATAGGAGTTCTGGAAATGAAAAATTTAGCACCACAATGACATGGTAAAACTTTATCAAAATCTTCAATAAAATAGAAAGGTCAAACAATAGCACATTTTGTAAGTCTTTACAATAATATAAAAAGTGGTAAAGTCCTAGTTCTTCTACCAATATTTTCTCTCCCAAAATCTAAACTCTTGCTTCAATGCAAGAAGCAGTATTTATAATGAAACCCAACTTGGTGAGCCAATAAAAAAAAATATCCTCCAATCATGAGCACTGATGCATTTAGCAATGGTTTTCTCCTTGTCGTTCTAACCGAAAAAATTTGAGCCATGAACGAAGACGCCCTAGAGTCCGATGCATCCCCTACCAATGATGGAGGTGGTCCTAATAGATAATAGACCAGAGCGCTGACACGTGCAATTCACTCATGGCGACAGTTACAAAATATGGCAGTTGGTTATGGGTTGTCGCCTGCCTATTTTCCTTTACGAGGAGGCTTTTTAGAAAATCATGTGGCAAGCGGTCGGGGCTAATGTTCATTTTTCCCCTTAAGCCATGAAAAACCTTCGCTACGAAGACACATGGAGGACTATGAACATATTGCGTTGAAGGTGGGGTCCGCCAAGGAATGTGCACAAACTTCTGCTACACGGAAAGTGGTCGGGGCTTGAAAGGAGAGCAATGCAAAGATAGATTGAAGATTATGAAATGATGACACTTGGAAGCATGGCTCAAGCTTTTGAAAAGCGAGGGGAAGAAATCCTTGTGAGGAGCACTCGGCTGATAGGTGGCGACATTCACAGTGAGATTTTGCGAAAGGAGCCTGTTATTTCCTTTTAAAAGGAGAGTGTGGCCGGTACTTAAGCAAAATAAAATCACTCGAAGGGAGCTTGGGAATTTTATGTTCACAGTATGGACATCTAGTAAAGTATAAAGGAAATAGGGATTTTCGATGACATAGGAAGAGGATATTTTTGGAGAAGTTAAAAGAATGTAGGAAAGAGGAAATCCTAGAAGTATGAAGTGGCATTAGAGGCACCAAGAGAAATAACTTTAGATTTCAATGCTTGAATCATGGACATCGTCTCCAAATCTAAGTATAATCATCTTTCAAATAGTATTAGTTTTGGAATATTTTCTCTTTTGGTTGTCATGCAAGGATTTATGAAAGACTATGGTAGAATAGAAAATGATAACTAAAGTAATATTTTTCTAATCACTAGCATAAAATGTTACAATTTACTATAAACTACTAATGGTTAGAAAAAAATGTTAACAGAGTTAAAAATTGAATGTCAAAAAGGAAATAAAAGTGGCCAAGTTAATGGGCCATGTGGGATTGAGGAAGATCTTCACACCAAATGTGGAGAAGTGATAAAATCTTGGGGGAACTATTTGAAGAGGTTGTTGTTGAGGCTAAAGCCACATGGCACAATAATAGGGAGCCCAATTCAAATGGAGAAGCTTGTTTCAAATTCCAAAAAAATACCTCTACCTTTACTGCGCTCAACTAACAGGTTGTGACACAATGTTGAAGAAACCCGCGATACAAGGAAAATCATATATTTACACAGTAGCTCTATACCTCTATATGGATATTTGAAGACACGAGTTGAATTGAGGAGCCGTGGGAGAATTTTTGAGGTCGCTAGACTGTTGGATATCTTTACTCCTTTCTTGCAAAGAGGTTCTCGTCAATAAAAAGCCATTGCATGGATATAAATTTCCTATGTAGCACATCAAGAAAGAATACATTCCATGGCTCTGATACCATGTTGGAGAATGCCAAGACCAAATAGCTCAAATTAATAACCTTCCACAAGTGAAATTATGAGCACAATAGTATTTCTCTTAATATAAAATGAAGAGTGTGTAAATACAATGAGGAACCTTTCATATATAGGCAAGGTAGATGAGGTGAGAAGGTAGGAGACAATGACTAACTACCCCTCCAAAGATGCAACACTTGTGATCTCACTTGGTATAAGTGTGTGAGCAAGTGGCAAGTATGCATGCAATAGGTGTCTCAAGTGATGAGGGAACATGTCTCAATCCTATGAAGTGAGACAAAATCCTAAAAGTCCTAAGTAAACTTAAGCTATGAGTGTGAATAGGTCAATCCTAGAAAGGTTATTAGCTAACTAGGTGTGATAATGGTACTACTACTATTTTCACTAACATTTGTACCCTTCAATTATCCAATATTATTTAGTTTTTATTTGATCAAAAGATCTTCTTACTAGTGCATTTACTCAAATTTTGATTGTATATGTAAAATTTGATAAGTTAAGATTAAAAAGAAAGATAAGTATTAAACTACATTGTTTTCTTCAAGGGATTTATTATTGGAATATCATACCTTTTGGCTTAATCACATTGTACCTACGTATTTCTAGATTAAAATTAATAATGCAACTAAACATATTAGAGCATATTGTATAGTCTACATTGATGGCATACTTATTTTTTATAAATCTATGGGTGAGCACATACAAAATTTGAAACAACTATACAAAGCCATAAAATCTAATGGAACTTGTCTTCTAGAAAAGGAAATGGTAAACTTTACCCAAACTGACATTGAATTTCTTGGTCTCCATTTAAACAAAGGTAAAATCACACTACAAGGAGATATCTTGAAAAGGATAAAATTATTTATAGATGAATTAAGGGATAAAAATTAATTATAGATATTTATAGGCCATTTGACTTATGTTTCTCAAATTTTCAGCAACTTAGCCCAAGCACAACTTAGGCTTTACAAAACTATTTTAAAATATATGGCTCATAATGGGATCAAAAGTCTTTCCAAGTAGTAATGTTTATTAAATCCAAGTGTTTATAGATCCAAAACCTTTAGATGTTCCAACTAGGTATTCCTATCATCCTCAACATTGACATCCCTCAAATGATGCATAGTTTGTCATTTTCACCTAGGAATACCTAGATGGTAGGAAATACATATATGGTTATAAATTGTTAGACTTTATCTCATGCTAAGAAAACTTTCCAAATATAAGAAAATGATATTTTGCTAGCATCAAAAGTGGAATTGAAATATTAGATCTTTCTCAAGTAAAACACTTCATTATTTATATTGATAGCTACACAATGTGAAATATTTTTAAAAATAAACTAGATAAAGACTTGGTGTAGAGGAGGATTACTTATTTTCATTTAGAATTGATAAGCTATTATTTTAGCATTGAATGGATAAAAGGAAAAAAAAACCATTTAACATATGCTCTGACATGAGATTTCAAAGTCTCCATGGTCAAAATAGGTTATGATCAAGAATATCCTCCTCCACCAGCTTGTATGCTAATAGTTGGCTCCAAGATATGAGAATAATTATTCAAAAAGGTTAATATTTTGAAAACCAAGGACTTGATGTGTTCATAGAAGCAACATTAGGTTTCCAATATGATCATTTCATGATTCAATTATGTAGTGGTCATACAATTGATCTAATTATCCATAGGCTCATAAATGTTAGGCTCTTAAAAGAATGTAAAAACTAAATTTTAACCTTTTGCTCAATGGGGATATTAAATAACCTTTATTTTTTTAAGTTCCCATTTGTCAACCATGGTAATAATTATGGGCTAGAAATAGATGAAGTTGCGGTTGATTTCTTTAACAACGTCAATTTTAGAAAGAATCATTCAAGAAATGCAATTGTTACATGAAAATAATTACCATATATCCAAGCTTAAATTTTATCCTTTGAGACCTATTTAGTAATCAAGGATAATAATCAAATATTACCAAGTTAAGATCAAAGTAGTTGTTATAGCAAGAAGACTAGTATGGGCATGATTAATGATGGAACTATGATTACATTAAATTTGGATTCCATCCCCATGAATTTGATGAAGACCTTTAATGTATGTTACTAAAGATGTGACTATGGAAAGACCTAGGATCATCCTTTAAAGTGGAAGGCTTAGTGAACTCATGTGACTCCGCAACATTTTTACTAGATTATTTACCTTATGGCACCATTAGTTGTGTACTATTCTACTTCTCACCTAATTTTATACTTTGTAATCTCAACTTTTGCTTGAGCATCTTTACATTTCATTGTTGGTCTCCCCCTATAATACTATAAATAAGAGGAGAGACTTTGAGTGAATGTAGAGATTGTTTTAGAATTTCATTTGGTTAGCTTAGTTTAAGTATACTCTTCTCTCATATTTACTAAAGTGATCTTGAAAATTGAAAAGAATATGAAATTTCTTTGAATATAATACTTTTAACAATAATGAATATCAAATCATTATATTTATTATTTAATCTTTAAAATGCTATCAAAACCAAATACTCTTATTTTCAATATCTATCTATACATATATAAAAAAAGACGTATCATTATAAAATTTTAAAAAACTATTCACTTAAAATAAAATGTATATAGAAACTATTCATTAAAATTGTTGTTATAGTTAAACAAGGTATGCATTATAATGAATGTAGCATTGTTTAAGTGAAGAGATCGGAAGGTAGTGTTGGCATGTTGTTATGCAGGGTTTCAATTGGACAGACCATTACCCACTCTTGGGGGGTCGAAAATGATATTTGAAGAACTACGCTAGAATACAAAAATGAGAATTGACTTTCTGTGTCGACACGTGGAAGGAATATACTATCACATGTATCTTTGCATTGTTGATAAGATGAGTCATCCAATAATGTGTGGCTATGATTATTTGGCATGGGTTTTAGTGGGGGTCACAAGTGGGATGTTTTTTCTTGTGACTAAATCAAGAATAGACCATTTATTTTTATGTAAAATATCTAATTATTTTATTTTGAAAGTAAGCTTTTGGATTTAGTTCTGTATGTTTTTCTTTCAACGTTTCGGATCACACTCAATGATTCATTATCAGGAAGAGGAAAATGTCGAAAGAAAAACATTTTTCCTATGACTAATGATGGATCATTGAGTGTGTTCTAAAACGTCGAAAGAAAAACATACACGGTTGAATCGAAAAGCTTATTTTCTAACTTCATGGATTGTGGAAAACTCATACCAACTATTTTTTTTTTTTTTTTTGTTGATTTTAAATAGTTTTATATATAATTTAAACTAAGAAATTATAATTGGATAGAAATGTTTTAGTTATTTTGAATAAAATTTTATTTTAAAATTAATAAATATGGATGGAATATATGTGAAAGGGGAAATAATAATATTAAGGACACATGAATGGAATATATGTAGAAAAAGGATGGATTATATTTGAAAAGTAAAATCTACAATCTTTCTACAATGAATTTGTCCCCTTATTTAGATAAACTATTGTTCAATTATGTTTGTTTGATCAACACAAATTTCTTTGCTCCTTGCATCAAATATAGTGATTAGTGATATTTGAAAATAACTTTAAGATTTGTCAATAGTTGAGGATTATTCACCTAGATCAACCCTTTTTTAGTGAGCAAGATTGAAGACAAGTAAACATTGATATGCAAATTTTTTATTCCCTTTTAAAACCAAAACAAAATGTGTCACTTGAATGCTATTTGAATTCTCCAACATGATCTCTTAATAGTAATTAATGATTATTTGATTAAGAGATGAGAGATGATTACAATGAAAGTAATAGGTCTTTGAATACTATCATATGACATCAAATTATATAAATGTGTCTATGGTTAGCTCTAGTTGGCAAAAAGATAAAGGGAGCCAATCAACCATAATTTGAATTTTGGACATAATAATTTTGTTCTCACAAGAACATCCTTACAACCATGGACCTATCCTAGGATAAATAAAAAGCTAGATCAAAATGTGCAATCACTACCTAGGGATGGGTGTATGTATAGACATGATAATTTCAAGTATATAGGTTGAATGTATAGAGATATTAGAAAAATGGATAAGATAGGCCTAGTAGATAAGCATAGAGGTGTGCATGTAGAAGTTGACAATGGCTAGGTAAATGAGCCCAAGTTTACACAAGATAGTGTCATTTGTCTCCATGTACATGTGTTAAGATATTTTAGCAAAATAGACATAAAACTAAATGAAAAATGACACGTGTATTATCTATTTGAGGTGCATGTAAATCCTAAATGATCATGCATTGAGAAAAGTATGTAGCATTCAAAAACATACATTTAAAGTAACTATTTGGAGAATTATTTAGGAGTTGTATAAGTAGGAGAGAATACAAAAATAATATAATTCTTGTTTTACATAATGAAATCTCTGTTCATTAGTCATCTGTGATCATGGAAAACTAAAATATGAAAATTTCAAATAGTTTTTAACTTTATTATTGAGAAGCTCTCTTTCCTTCTACTTTGATATTTGATACCAAAATGATGTTTTAATCCATTTGTGTTTAGTCTTTCACAAAGATAAATAACAACATAAGGTAATGGGGAGTTTTTGGATTAAAGTATCAAAATCATTCAAATATTCAACTCTCTCAGAGTGTTTTCGTAGTTGTCTCTATCTTATCTATAATATTGTTCCTATATGTGGCTATGTTTTGAAGGCTATTATGTTGTTGTTATCTTTTGACAAATTTTGTGCTCTAGTTATAGACTATTATTACAACCTTAGCTATTGCTAATTTGTTTATTCATTATATTCAACTTTATTTCATAATTTAACAAAACAAAAAAGAATTGAGAATCCTTCTAATGGTATAATAATGAATTACCATAAAATTAAAATGAGAATTTAAGAATGTATGATTCAATGGATTAGTATATGTTAAAAGATAATGTTTGGAAGTACACTCAATTGTGTAGGTTGCAACTACCTTAACACTTGTTGATGTAGCCACATGTATGTTGGAAATAAGCCACACCTATACCTGAAATGGAAGGAAAGTGGATACTCTAGGATTTGACGCTAGGGTTTAGGCACCTTTCCTTATTTTCTTAGAGTGTGTGAGTTTGTAATGGGGGTTTGATGGATTTGGACAAGGTATAAGACTGAATTACAACATGAAAGGTGAGTCAAATTTCCCTTGACTAGATTTGAAATGAAATTGGAAATAAAATGAAATGATTCAAATAGCCTAATGATGAAAATGACTATTCTGATTCTAAATAGAAAATATGAGAAGTCACAAGAAAATTTAGACTACAAAAATGGACTGAGAAGGAGACTGTGCACCTGTGATATGAATTTGAAGCCAAATTTTGAGGACCTAGTCACCCTGGGCAACTATGTCCTAGTAGAGGGATTCTGGATCTAATTTCACAATCCTCTAATGCCAAATTTGAGCTTCTATTTTCCACTTGTTGCACTGTCGGATCATTGTTGAATATTGTAGTAATTGAGTTTTTGTTTGTTGTCAAGGTGTAGGTTTTGATTGCAATAATGGATAATTGACCTTCAAACTTCTCCCAATCTTCTTCAGATATGAAACCTACACATTCAAAAGAGAAGAAAGGTTGTTCCATTTAGGGGCTTGCCTTAGTCAAACCCCTTGTTAGTGTTTGCACAAGTCTACAATGGTAATGTCAATAATAATGATAAAGCTAGATGATAATGGAATGTTGAATCAACAATGGACTACAACTCACCACCCAAAAATGGTTTTCTTGGAGGACTAAATTCATACAATATCTCCTTAAGGCTTGATTGTTGTTGGCTTTATTTTCTTGAAGACCTACAAGGGTGAGATCTAACAAACAATATGAACAAACTCACATACACTTTGACATGTTGCTTGGATCTTGAGTTTTTGTAATAAATCCTCTAATGATTGCTCTTGACTTGCTTGATAATGATCTTGATAATGCTTGATCATAAATTTTTCAATTCTTCTTTTGTTTTTCTTGTTAGTTTTCAAATAATAAAATGACTAGGTATTCATACACAATTATTCTAATTTCCTGAAAATTAAATCCTTACAGCTAGATTTGGACATTTGAAATTCAAATAATAAAATGTTGAAATTGACATATTTAATTTTTGGAGCCAAAATAGAGGGACTAAATCACCCTAGGAAACTATGTCCTAGCCCTATTTTTCAAGAATAAAGGAGTTAGAGGAAAAATATTTTAAATGAATACATTTTTTTGTGCTTGTAAATTGTCAAAAAATGGTAAAACGGGCCACAAAATACATAATTTAGGAAATTAGGCACATACAATTAGGTCCATGCACTTAGAGGGGGAGAAAAATTTAATGTGAAATTGTCATGGATGACAATTTGTGATGCTACATTTAGCCCCCACTTTAGTAAGAGTATGAACTTACACTCACACTCACTCTAAAGTATAAAATATATCAAGAGGGGTCTAGTTGTCCAAATGTTCAAGAGATAGGATGAAAAAGGCTCAAGGGGGAGTGCACAAGCCCCCAGGATCCAAGTTCCCATGGAAAACCAACAAAAGCACAAAGGAACACACATGTATGTAATACAACAAAGCAACATACATAAACATACATGAGAAGAACATAACACAATACACTACACAATATACAATAAAACATAATACGAACATAAGAAAACATAAACACAAACACAAAACACAAGGTTAGTACTAAAAATATTCGAGTTGGTAAGGAAAAAAGACCTCAGTCTTAAATTTGTCTCAAATACCAAATATCATCCATTGAATAAATGTTAGTCAATAGAATGCTCCCATGAGGACTAACAAACTATGTTATGCCACATCACTCATGAGCTACATGGATCTACTAGCTAGAAAACTGCATTATGCTAGGTGTCCATGCAATATGATGGGTTCCATAAGACTATTAAGTTGTGTTATAGTAAGACACTCATGAAACACATAGCTCTACTATCAAGAAAGGTGCATTATGCTCGACGGCCATGTTAAAAGGGGTGCTCAAGTTTGTGACCCAACAAGCTATGTTATGTTGAATCCATGAGTTAACTATCATGCCAGAGCCTCACCTAAGAAGGTGCATAAACTCGCCTAAGAAGGTACATAGATTCACCTAAGAAGGCACATAAATGACAAACTCGCTTAAAAAGGAACATAAACTCACCTAAGAATATGCATAAATGACAAACTCGCCTAAGAAGGCACATAAATGTGTAAGATGATGATGAAAAACTTGCCTAAGAAGGCAAATAAATGATCAAAACAAGATCAAACATCAAGGGTTGTTATAAACAACACCACCACAAAAGGTAATTTATAAAATTATAAAGGGGCATTGATCAATACATGAAGAGTCACACCTCAGGGAATATCATGCATGACATCACCACCAAGAGAGGACAAGTCACGGAATAAAAAGATCACACTTTAGGTAATACTAGCCATAGTATTACCACTAAAGGAAACATCATATGCCATGAAGAGTCACACTCTTAAGGGATAACAAGCCCAATATCACCACCAAAGAGACATTAACATAGATTGAGAAGGCCACACTTCAATTTGACAAGGTCACACTTTCTAGGATATGTATGCTATCATCACTAAAAAAGGACCACTTCTTATGTAAACAATGAGTGGGGGACTATAAGCCCATTGCCCTTAAAATTTTAGTGTACTTGCTACACTAACATTTTAAGGAGATAGAAAGGGATCCCTTGCTAGAAGGAATGCACCTAACACAAGGCTACCTAACCTCTTGCCCCCAAGTGTAGGGACAAAGATGAGCCAAAAATGAATGGTGACACACTGCTCCTTGTAAGATGAAATATGATTGCATAAAGCTTAGTTTATACCCCCATGCATGGTATTCAACACTTTTTAATGATACAACTACCACATGGAAAGGAGCAAAGAAAATGAAAATAATTCTATTATTGTATCAATTCCATATTGTTAGCATTAAATTCATTCGATCTCTTTTTCAAAGTACAACATTCATTAGTAGTGTGTCCAAAATTTCTATGATATGCACACTAGGATGTGTTTTTGTTCTTTCATTTTGTATCTCTTCATTCATGAACATGTGGTAGTGTAGTGAATCCTAAATTTAAGAGTGTAGCTAAGGTATTTTTAATCTCAGAAGTGGGATGTGGAGTGGACAATACACCTTTCTTAATAGGACCATGGATCTTATATGACTTGGATGGTGGAGAAAATGTTTGTTGTAAAGGTGGAGGACCTTGGTAACCCTAGCCTTTGGTGTCTTCAGATGGTGTTTGTTCCAAAAGAGCATGGTTTTCATGTTCATTCTTTATGTCACATCCTTATTTTGTAAAGATCCTAAAGCCTTGGCCATAGCAATGCTCTAAGTTAATAGGTGTTCTTGTGAATTTTTTCTCATATGATGGAGGATGATAGGGTGGTATGTTTTCATTGTGATTGTTACTAGTAGGTATTTCCATGCACATTGGTTGAGGTATAGATTTTAAGTCACTTTCACTATGTGAGGTGGATAACACTTCAAGTGGTGGTATGGTAGGTGGTGGTGATTGTTGATATGGGTGATTAGGCTATTCCGTTGAAGGGTAAAGGACCCCTTTGTTCTCAAGGTTAGGAAAAGTATTGCTTATGAATTCATTCATGATTTCCTCATCTTGCCTCAATATATCTTCATTAAGAATATATACATTGGGAGGTGAAGGAATATGAGCTTCATAATTTGAATTAGGGTCATTGTTGAACACACAACATGAAACATCAACCAAGGATTCCAATTAAGTCAAGATTTTACCAAAACACTTAGCCAATGTTATGACAACAATATGCTTGCAATGATATTTAGATTGATATATAATCTTGAATTGAAAAAATGAACTTAGACTTGGATAGAGGATCTTGAGAGGGTTCTATCACATAAATCTGAACAAAAAAGTCCCAAAATAGGTTGCCTAGGGTGACTATGTCATACATAGGTTATTAAAAATTTCAAAGTTTGGTTGGTTTTTATACTAATTAAGGATCTTAGGTTTGTGTGCAGAGAAATCTAATAGAGAATTATTTTCTAGTGTGCAACAATTTACAAAATTTTCAAGCAATAAAAGATGATTGAAAATGCAATTTCTAGATCTAAGATGTAAGAATTTACTGATCCGAATATGCCTAAATATGAAAATGATGATTTTGATGCCTTTTTGAAACAAAATAATATAATTTTTCACTTTTTGACCTATACAAGATGCCTAAATGAATGCAATGATCAATTTAAGAATTTTTTTCATATTTAAATGACCTAATACAGATTTTGAAATACAATTTGAATGTAAATCAGACATAAAAAGACTGAAACTAACCCTATTTCAACCTAGAATATGATATTGTATGCCAATTTTTAAATTTTTATGCTTTTTATGATGCAAAAAATGAATGTCTAGATGAATAATAAAAAATAATGCAATGTTGAACCTAGATCTAGGATGAATTGTTTTACATTTTAGAATATTTACAATGCTAATATATTAGGTTCACCAAAATGAAATGAAGGATTTGACCCTAGGGTTTAGGAATCTTTCCTTATTTTATTAGAGTGTGTGAGTTTGTAATGGGGGTTTGATGGATTTGGACAAGGTATAAGACTAACTTATAACTTGAAAGGTGAGTCAACTTGCCCTTGAAATGAAATTAGAAACGAAATGCAATGATTCAACTAGCCTAATGATGCAAATGATTGTTGTGATGCAAAAACAACGAATCTGAGAAGTCACAAGAAAATTCAAACTACAGAAATGGACTGAGTAGGCATTGTGCACTTGTGATATGAACTTGAAGTAGAATTTTGAGGACCTAGTCACCCTGGGTGACTATGTCCTAGTAGAGGGATTTTAGATTTTATCTCATAGTCCTCTGATGCTAAATATGAGCTTTTTTCTTCCACTTGTCGCACTATCAGATCACTATCAGATATTGTTGTAATTGAGTTTTTGTTTGGTTGCAATAATGGATAATTTACCTTCAAACTTCTCCCAATCTTCTTTAGATTTGAAGACTGCACATTCAAAGAGAGAAGAAAGGTTGCACCATTTAGGTGATTACCTTATCAAACATTGTGTTAGTGTTTCCACTTCCACAATGGCAATGCCAATGATAATGATAAAGTTAAATGATAATGGAATGATGAATCAACAATGGACTGCAACTCACCACCCAAAAATGGTTTCCTTGAAAGACTAAATTCATACAATATCTCCTCAATTCTTGATTATTGTTGGCTTGATGTTCTTGAAGACCTACAAGGGTGAGATCTAACAAACAATATGAACAAAATCATATATACTTTGACATGATTCTTGGATCTTGAATTTTTGCAATAAATCCTCTAATGGTTTGTCTTGACTTGCTAACAATACTTCTCTTGATAATGCTTGAGATCATAAATTTCTCAATTCTCCTTTTGTTTTTCTAGTTAGTTTTTAAATAGTGAAATGATTGGGTATTTATACACAATATTCTAATTTCCTGATAATTAAATCCCAACAACTAACTTTGGACATTTTAAATTCAAATAATAAAATGATACCAACATATTTAATTTTGGATCCAAAATAGGACTAAGTCACCCTAGGTGACTATGTCCTAGCCCTATTTTTCATAAATTAAGGAGTTGGGGGAAAAGTATTAAATGAATGCATTTTTTTGTGCTTGCAAATTGTCAAAAAATGATAAAATGGGCCATGGAACACATAATTTAGGATATTAGGTGTACAATTAGGTCCATGCACTTAGGGGGAGAAAAACATAGTGTGAAATTCTCATGGATGGCAATTTATGACACTACAATACTAATAATGAGGTAGCCAAATAGGGGTTATTAGCTCAATTGGTAGAGAACTCAAGCAACAAATGAAAGGTCTTCGGTTCAAGTCCTAGCTAGTCCATATGAGTTATAGCTCATGTGGTATCAAAGATAGGGTATGATCATTAAGCACCTACAATGTGGTTAAAGGGGGGTGTTGGAAATAAGTCACACTTGGATCAGCAATGGGTTGACCAAAGAGGGGTCAATAGCTTAGTTGGTAGAGCCTCCAATAGCAAATGGAAGGTCCTAGGTTTGAGTCCTAATTGGTCCATATGAGTTGTAGCTCAACATATTTAATGAGCTAATCATTGTATAGCCTACAATATAGGATAAAATTATGCTAGAGAGATAATGATTATCAATGATGTTATATATCATTATCTATATGAACATATATACATATTTAAAGAATAATCAATATGTGAAGATTTCTATGCATTAGCTCATATGCATGAAATTTATAAACAAACATACATTGTGATTGTATTGTAATAAATATTTTATGAATCAATATAAACAATTACTTACAAAGAGAAAAGAGACATTTTTTGTATTCTTTTATATTCTGTAGTAAATATGTAATCAAATAATAATTAATTAATTATTAGGCCCCTTTACATTGTTTACTAAGCTAAACTTAGGATTTTTTTTATTATTATTAGATTGGGCTATTCATAGGTCAAGTTGTCTTATTGCATAGTATTATGATACTTGTCACAATCTAATCAAATTCTTATATAGGGTTTTCTCTTTTTCTTTGTAAGCATTCATTTGTACTTTGTAATCAATCCATTCTATTCACAATACAATATAGGTTAATCTCAACATTAGATGCTTTTATGGATCAATTGTCTTCTCAAGGTTGTATGAGAATAATCATATTTTTTTCTCTTCAAATGTGACATGTGTTTTGGTTGCAGGTGATTTCTGGGAGTTGTGGGGTTTACTATCAACTCTAATAGACTCTTTAGGGTTTATCAAATCTAATTGGTTAGAACCAATTAGTTGTACTATAAATTATGATTGACCTATCTTTCTCATTAATATAAATTAATATACTATTATAATTTCTTTATTTTTAGTTTTGTCTTTTTTAAAACCAATAAAATTGTAGTTTCACATATGAGATTGTTAAAGAAAGATGACCTATAAAATAATTAGTATGAAAAATCTACTTAAATATAACCTTAAAAAAAAAAAAAAGTATTTACTAACCTACTTTGATACCAACATGTAATACTATTCTCTATGTATAAAATTGGATAGATTTAATATACCAAAGTTAATTTATATGGCTACGAGTTTATTAGTGCAATTATTTAAGTATATATTATAAGGTATATCTATAAGTTAGATAAGAAAATGTTTATTTATCAATGTTAAAACTAGCTTAATACTTACACACATTAATAACACCATCATAAATTGGCATCCAACAATATGAATATGATAAAAAGAACAAATAACATCTTTAAAGAATTTAATTAAATAAACTCCATATCATTTTTTATAATTTTAAATATCTTTGAATAATAATAAGTTTATTACTTATCTAAATCATAACACTCAGAAAGGCCACTCTCACCCTAGGAATATTTCATTGGTATTGGTCCTCATAGTTATGACACATTTTGGAGAACACATGTTAAAACACAATATGTGCCTACTTGCACAAAATACCTATCCAAGGCAATCCTAGGCATTCTTTGTACCCTGAGTTGAACATAATTTATGTGCCCCATTCTCTAGTGCCAACTAGACCACCATATATTTCCTTGAGTGATCTCCATGTCCCTTTTCAAATTCTCATATAATTATTTATAGAAGTCTTAAAGGATGGTTTTCAAACCATCACACCCTTTTACAATGGTTTTTTAATATCATTTAATAAATAAATTTATTCCTCCCATTTAAAATATTTTGTATAAATACTCTTTAAATTAATTCTCATTTTAACTAAAGAAACATAATATGCTTTATTTTGTTATCTCCCTATTAATTTTAAGGAGTTATTTCATGGAAAATATCTTTCTTTCACTTTGGGAAAATAATTTCATAACATATCTTAGTTACCCTAGTCTTAGAATTTGAACAAATAATACTTCCATTGTAACATATTTATGTTTGTTAATTTAAAATTTAGATATAAGTTCTAGTGGAATGTTCTACAATATTCTACAATTGATTCCATCACTATTTGTAAGAAAATTATTGATCTCTAAGGAAATTTGTGACAACTTGACACATGAAAATTAAGATCTCAATTCTTAAGAGAGCAAGTTATAAGATAATCCAACTTTTAGAAAATAAAGAATAAATAGAAGAAATGAATAAGAAATTTAAAGAAGAAGCTTTAAAGAAAACAATCAAAGATTAGGAAATCATAAAAAAAATTGATAATCAATTAGTCATTAAACAAAAAAATATTGAAAAGAATAGATTTGTTTTAAAGTTGGTGTAGAATTAATTGTCTAGATTTTGTGTTTCAAGAATAGGAAAAATGTGAAATTATAATTTGGTCATAATGTTTAGGGGAAAATCTATTTGAACCATCTTACTTAGTCTTATAGAAGTACAAGAATATATTGAGGCCTACTAGGTAAAAGTACAAAGTTGTGTCACATTTTGGACCAACATATCAACACAAGTGAATTTTAATATTTATAACTAAAAATCAATTTTGGTCAAACATATGATCTAGTAAGATTCATTCTAGATAACATAAATATTTCCACAACTTTTCCAACTAGATTTGTTGGCTAAATGAATATGTAGCACCACTTTGAGGCCAATATACTAAATTTTTTTTTTTTGAAAAAATTAAAGTTTCAACAACTCCTACTCATATAAATAACATTTAAAAAAAATATAAAAATACCCTTTTGTAGATCCATAAGTGTAGTTTTCAAATATATATTTATTTTAATATTTCAACTATTATTTATATTTTATTTTTAGTTTTTACTAAAAGTAAGTTATCAACACAAAAATATTAGATTGATTATCATGTCAAGAAAAATACTAAAACTTAATAATAATAATAAAAAATGATATCCTATATAAAATAATCTAGATTAAGATAGAATAATTTATTTTCTATTTTAGATAAATATTCAATATAAAAGTTGACTTCGATTGGAAACAACTGTGTTTTAATGCACACACATTTAAATATTTATTTAAAATATATATTTATTAAAGTTGCAAAAAAATATATCCATGCCCTAAAGTTTCAAGTTATAAATATACACAAAAAATTTGAAGGAAAAAAAAGAAAATTTACTATATAAAGCTTGACGTCTCATGTAACGTCATTTTTTAGCATTTTATCAACAACTAAATTATAGTGTTAATTTATAAAAAAATATATTCAAATAATTTTTTAATTTTTTCAAAAAAATACAAACATAAAATATACTTAAAAATACACATTTTATTAGTTTACATCATTTCAAAATTCAAAACATATATGCCATTTTCTAGTGATTCAAGTTTAAAAGTTAGATCAGTGTTGGCCATTTTCTTTATTAAAGTGTGACATAGGTTTGTACTTTTACCCTATAGTATTTAAAGGGGGATTCATTAGGCCTAGCAAAAGTCTCTTCTCTTGTCTAACATTATTGATGAGATAAAGGGTAGAGCAAGTGAGAGGTAAGAAAATGTTTTGTATAAAATGTAAACCCATAAATGATATTATATGATTAAACCCTCAAATTATCCAATACTATTTAGTTATGATTTGATTAGAAGAGACTCTCACTAGTGCAATTACTCAAAGTTTGATTGTATATTTAAAATTTGATAAGTTAAGATTAAAAAGAAAGATCAATAGTAAACCGCATTTTTTTGTTCCTCAAGGGGTTTGTGGTTGGAATATCATGCCTTTTGGCTTAATCACAATAAATTAATAATACAATTAAACATATTAGAGCATGTTGTATAGTCTACATTGGTGACAATTTTTTATATATATAAATCTATGGGTGAGCACATACAATATCTACAACAACTATACAAAGCCATAAAATCAAATGGAACTTGTTTTCTAGAAAAGGAAATGGTAATTACCAAAAATAACATTAATTTCTTGGTCTCTATTTAAACAAGGTAAAATCACACTACAATAAGATGTCTTGAAAAAGATAAAATAATTTCTAGATGAATTAATGAATAAAATGTAACTATAGATATTTCTAGGTTATTTGAATTATGTTTCTAAAATTTTCAACTTAGCCCAAGCAAAAAAAATACTTTGCAAAACTATTTTAAAATATATGGTTAATAATGGGAACAAGTCCTCAAGTAATAAGGTTTATTAAATCAAGTATTTATAACTCCCAAAACTTCAAATGACCCAATTAGGTATTCTTATCATTCTCACCATTAACACCCCTCAAATGATCCATGGTTTGATGCTTTACCTCAAGAATACCTAGATAGTAGGAAATACATTTTTGGTTATAAGTCAAATACTTTATCTCATATTAAGAAAACCTACTAGATATATGAAAAGGAGATTTTGGATATCAAAAGAGAAATTGAAAAAATAAGATTTATCTCAAGCTAGAATACTTTGATATTTATATTGATAGCTAGACAATGTGAAATATTTTTAAAAATAAACTAGATAAAGACTTGGTGTAGAGAAGGATTGCTTATTTGCACTTGGAATTTAAAAGCTATTATTTTATCATTGAATGGATAAAAGACAAAAAAAAACCATTTAACATGTTCTCTAACAAGAGATTTCAAAGTCTTCATGGTTAAAATAGGTTATGATCAAGAAGATCCTCCTTCACTAGCTTGTATGCTTATAGTTGGCTCCAAGAGATAAGAGAAATTATTAAAAATGGTTGAGATTTTGAAAACCAAGGGCATGATATGTTCATAGAAGAAATATTAGATTTCTAGGATGATCAAATCATGATTCAATTATGTATTGGCCATACAATTGATCTAAATATTCATAGACCCATAAGTATTAGGTGTTAGAATTGTGAAACAAGCACAAAACCATGAGCCACAGGATCAAACAAAAAACAAGTACACCTTCCATGCAAGAGATCTACAAAAAATATATGCAATATTCTTCAACAAGAAAAAGCTACATCAAGAGACTCTTAAGAAGATATGAAAGCTCTAGATACTCAGAGAGATATTTACAATGAGGGTTGAGTGCTTATAAGAGAAAATTCCTAAATGAGAAAGGGATCGGATCATGACAAGTGTCAAAATCACATGAGATGAGACATAATGATCTAATATTAGCTCAACTAATAAAAGCATAAAACACTCCTAAGTTTAGCTTAAGTGCATGAGAATAAATTAGACTAATAATCAATTAAAGAGTAATTAATTATTAGTTAATGCACGATAATTATAACACCCCCCCTTAAGATGGACTTAGGGAGTAGCTAAAAACCATAAAAAGAATGCATGATGGGTCCTGAAAAACAAGGCCATGTAAGGTACCCATGTACAAACAAAAGATCTCTGTAATGCAGAGAAATAGAGAAAACCTCATGGGAAAAACTCCACTCCAAAAAGAGATGAAAGTCAAATGAAGGACTGAAGAAGCCTCCAAACAAGACAATGTTGTCCCAAAAGATAGGAACAAAGGATGAAGAAAAAATAACACCATTGAAGCATGAAGAAGCTGCAAACACTATTGTAGAATGACTACTGAAATTTTGAAAGAAGAACCCTCACTGCAACATATGATGATCAAGATCAAAAAGACAAGAATCTATATGAATACCCCCAATGACACTACTTGAATTTGATGGAAAACTTGATGCATACATCAAGAACTCAAAGATACAGATGGCACAAGTACCAATAGTCTGAAGAACTGATCAAGTGAAAAATGGAAGGTCACCTCCAAAAATAGGAATGCAAGAGTGTCCATATGGTAAGTGCTCCATCTCACCAAAATGCATGGGTAACTAGTTGCTACATCCGCCTAGTACATAGGAACAAATACTGTATGTATTATTGGGATCTTGCACACCACTTTGTGCCTTATTGTACTTGCACTATGATATAAAGTGCAATGGAGGTTGATGTTTGCCTTTGTTTTTCCTTCATACCTTTCTCGTGCATGTATGTATTGGTTTGTGCACCCTTTATATCTTCTTGTAATTTCATGTTAGCACATTCAGATGTTCTTGGTTCTTTATCATGCACTTCATTCATACATTTAGTTTCAGTGTACCTATCACACCTCTCCCTTGTCAGCATTATGGGGGGTTTCTATTGTTGGTGCTAATTCTTCCTTGGTTTCATGTTGGAGTGAGCTCTGATACCATGTAGAAGTTGATAATCCAACCTCACAGATCCCAATGAACACTTGCAAGAAACAACCTGTCACCAAAGGAGATCAAGAGACACAAGAATGGTGCTATGCAAACATGAATCAAAATTGCATTAACCATAATTAAATAATTACAAAGAGATCAATCCTTAAGAAAGAAGATTGAAACCCTAAAGTGAAAACCCTAGGATGAATAATTAATTATTAAAGGACCTACGTTCAACTTAAGTGAAAGTAAAGTAAAGGTGGCTTAATTAATTAATAAACATGATTAAATTAATTAAGTAAACAACCTATTACTCTAACACTAGGCTCTTAAAAGAATGTGAAAACTAAAATGTTAACCTTTTGCTCCATGGGGATATTAAATTAAAATTATTTTTTTAAGCTCCAATTTTTCAACCATGATAATAATTATGGGCTAGAATTAGATGAAGAAGCAATTGATTTCCTTAACATTATCAAACTAGGTTTTCAGAAAGAATCATTGAAGGAATGCAAGAATATTTGCTTGATGTAGATAATTATTGTATATATCTTAGGTTGGATTTTATTCTCTGAGAACTATTTAGTAATCAAGAGTATAATCAAAGATCACCAAGTAAAGGTCAAAAATAGTTGTTATCGCAAGAAGACTAAAATGGGACATGATTAATGATGGAGTTTATCATCATTACATTAACTTTGGATTCCATCCCCATGAATTTGATGAAGACGTTTAGTGTATGTCACTAAAGATGTGATTATGGAAGGACCTAGGATACTGCTTGAAAGTGGGAGACTTAGTGAACCCATATGACTCCACTACATTTGTACTGGATTATTTACTTTATGGATCCATTAGTTGTATACTATTCTATTGTTCAAGTAATTTTGTACTTTGTAATCTCAACCTTTGCCCAAGCAACTTTACATTTCATTGATGATCTCCCTCTATAATACTATAAATGAGAGGAGAGATTTTGCTCGTAAAGGTAGAGATTGTTTTAGAATTTCATTTGATTAGCTTAGTTTAAGTATACTCTTCTCTCACATTTACTAGAGTGATCTTGAAAATAAGAAAGAATGTAATTTTTTTTTAATACAATATTTTTCATAATAATGAATATCAAATCATTATATTTATTATTTAATCTTTAAAATGCTATCAAAAACAAATATTCTTATTTTCAACATCTATCTATACATATAGAAAATGACATATCATTATAAAATTTTAATAAACCATTCACTTAGAATATAATATATATAAACTATTCATTAAAATTGTTGTTATAGTTATGCAAGGTATGCATTATAATGAATGTAGCATTGTTTAAGTGAAGAGATTGAAAGGGTTTCAATTGGACAGACCATTACCCACTCTTGGGGGGTCAAAAACGATATTTGAAGAATTTTGGTAAATAATATCAAAATAGGAGGAATGACTATTGAGCAGAGATTTTGTCATGTAAAACAAGAATTAAATCTGTCAGAAGTTGAGTTGCAGTTGAATTGACTTTTTGTGTCGACACGTGGAAGGAATACACTATCACAAATATCTTTGAATTGTGGATAAGATGAGTCATCCAATAATGTGTGGGTATTATTATTACTATTGTCTATCCAGTCACGAGAATGTATCTTTGATTAAATTAAGATAGTATAGCTGCATAGAAATGTTTTAAATTTTTTTAGATAAAATTCTATTTAAAATTAAGACATATGGATGGAAAATATGTAAAAAAAATGCGTATTTATTTGAAAAGTAAAATCTACAATTCTAGATAATCAATAAGTTTTATCTATAGATATAGATTAATGTAAACTAAAACATAAGTATATATAATAATTAAAATAATAATGAGGACACAAAGACTTAGCATTATGGTCAAAGAATGGTGAGAGTTCATTTTTTTAGGTTTATTGATGTTTTTCTTCAAAAAGTGTTATCTCTTTGTCTCATAAATGTCTTTGATTATGTGTCTACTAGCTAGAAGATAAATTCATGGATCAATACACAATCATGATTGTGAATTAGTCCTCTTACTATAAACTTGTCCCATTATTTAGATAAAAGTAAATGGGAAATGACATGGGTATACAAATTTCACCATTGCATTATGCCCCCAGTTTGAGGTGTATGCAAATCCTAAATGATTGTGTGTCGAGAAAAGTATGTAGCATTCACAAACATGCATGTAAAGTAACTATTGGGATAAGTATCTAGAAGTTGTAGTAGAAGTAACAGAGCATACAAAAGTGACACAATTCTTGTTTTACATAATGAAATCTCCACTCACTAGTCATTTGTGATCATGGAAAACTAAACTATTACAATTGAAAATAGTTTTCAAATTTATTATCAAGAAGCTCTCTTTCCTTCTACTTTGGTATTAGTTACCAAAATGTTGTTTTCATCCCTTTGTGCTTCATCTTTTAAACAAACAAAAAAATAGAAGGTGATGGAGAGTTTGTTGGACTGAAGTATCAAAATTCTTCAAATATCGTATTCAACTCCCCAAGAGTGTTGTAACAATTGTCCCTATCTTATTTATAATCTTGTTCATATAAATGGCTATGTTTTAAAGGCTATTATGTTGTTCCTATCTGTTTTAGATTTTGTGTTCTAGTTCTAAACTATTATTGTAGCCTCATCTATTGCTATTTTTTATATTTATTGTATTCAACTTTATTTCACAATTTATAAAAATTAAAAAAAAAGAATCCTTCTAATGCTATAATAATGAATTTTTATAAACACAATGTAGAGAATTTAAGAATGTATGTTTTAATGGATTAGTATGTGTTAAAATAATAAAATTGGAAGTACACTCAAATGGGTAGGTTGTAACTACATTATCACTTGTTGATGTGGCCACAAGTATGTTGGAAGTAAGTCATACCTAGACCAACAATGGGCTAGCCAAAGAGGGGCCAATAGTGCAGTTAGTAGAGCACTCTAGCAGCAAATGGAAGGTCCTACATTTGATTCCTAGGTGGTCCATATGACTTGTATCTCAACATGTGGTATCAAATATAGACTAGGAGCCTCAAGCACTTGCAATGTGGCTTAATGGGGAGGGTGTTGGAAATAAGTCACACCAAGATTAACAATGTTTTGCCAAAGAGGGTCAATAGATTGGTTAGTAGAAAATTTCAATAGAAATGGAAGGTCTTAGGTTTGAGTCCTAGGTGGTCTATATGAGCTATAACTCATCATATTCAATGAGCTAATAAATGTATAGCTCTATGAAATATGTTAAAACTATGATATAAAGATAATGATTGTCCATGATGTTATATACCACTATCTATATAAACAAGAATACATATTGAAAGAATAATAAGAAGGTGAATATTTTTATGCATTAGCTCATATGCATGAAATTTGTAAACAAACATGCATTGTGATTACATTGTAATAAATTCCATATGAAGCTATGCAAACAATAACCTACAAAGAAAAAAGATACTTGTTTTTTAATACATTTATGATTAAATAAGGTTTCTTAAATTTAAATTCTTCTAATGTTAGTTAATGGGATGTTGGCTATATGTGTTATAAACCCACCTAGCAAGAAACTCAACCATGCCCATGTAATCTAGGTTAAATTTTGTGAAATAAAAAGTTAAATATATGATGTGTACTTGATTGCAAAGAGTGGTCATTGATGCATGGTGCTTGGGTATATTTAATAGATTAACAACTAAATGTGTTTACCTAATGACATCAATATTGACCTATCTTACCAAAATTCAATACACAAATTAAAAAATTGAGGATTGTATTGAGAAAAATATATATTTTATTAGAGTAAATAGGAAAATTACTTCATAAATAATTAATTATTAGGACCCTTTTACTTTATATAAAATTAGGAGTACTTTTTATATTATTATATTGAGCTATTCTTAGGTCATGTTGTCTCATAACATAGGATAAGGACACTTGGCATGATCTAACTTAATCATAACCTAGGGTTTAATCTAGGGTTTTATTTTTTTCTTTTATAAAAATTCATTATTATCCATTATTATTATTCAGATTCATTATCAATACAAAATGCATCATACTTTTCTAGATCAATCAATTTCAAGGTTGCACAACTTAATCATTACTTTTTTTCCTCTATGTGATAGGATTTTTGACTATAGGTGATTTCTGAGAGTTGTGAGGTTCACTATTAACTACAACATGGTACTTAAGCACTATATTTGTGACTCCTTGTCTAAACTTAGAGATATTTGGCCTTGAGGGAAAAATTGATTCATCCTAGTGAAAAACAAGCATCACTATTGAGTCCATAATTGTCAAAAACCCTAAGATTGTTTGTCAATTTTCCAAGATTAAATCAATTAAAAAATAAAAATCATGCAGTAGAGAATCTCGTATGGAAATCCATATGATCCATACAATTGTATGAATGTATGGCCCCAATTTCCATTAATACTATATTTTCTTTTGTTTGCATCCACCTAATAGGAGGTTTAAAAAATGTTTTATTTAAGGTTTAAATATTCAAAAATTAAAAAAGGTTATTTTTGAGGGTACAAATAGCACCTTGCACCTACCATAGTCAACAAGTAAAATCATCCCTTTTGGGCCCCTCATCATGTTGGTGGTAAATCCAAGCACCAACAATAACATTCAAACCCATCAATGGTGTCTACATCCCAAAATTTTGGTGACCAGTCAACTGAACCAACATCTTCCCACCTATGCTAGTATCTCAAGGAATATTTCAAGATCGAAAATAATATATTGATGGAAAATAAAATATTATAGTAGATTAGTAGTTTGCAGGTCACCAATTTTTATTTTTGGCAACAATAAGGGTATATTTCAGTATGAGGCAACATATTCTATGCTAATGTTATGATGATGGCAGCATTGTACCTTGCCTTGGCTCCCCCTAGCCCTATTTTTTCCTAAATGGGAGGTTTTTTTCCTTTTTTCCATAACTTGGGCATACAATGTTGAATTTTTTAAAATAAGATATTATTAGAAAGCTAGTTTTAAGAACTTTTCAATATTGTTGGTATCATCATTATATTTTTATTTTGGTACATTTGAACACCTATTGAATTCAAACAATCATTTTCTTCTTTCTATCTCATAAATTTTTGCCTGTATCTTTGGTTTTTGTGATTCTTGTAATGTTGGAAATGTATTTCAGAGCTCTTCAAATACATCTATGATTTTTTTTCTAGAATCTAACCTAGGTACTTTTTATTCTTATTTTTCATGATTTCACATTCTAGTCAATTACTTGGACATCTTAGCACCTAGAAATGATATGTTTGCATTAGATGGATTCATTTGGTTTATTTTAAATGCGTTGAGGTTATTGGTCTCTAATTTTTTCATTTGTGAAGGTATCATGGGTTTTCTTCTTTTTATTTTATAAGAATTCATTATTGCACATTGTAATTGCGGGATTAGAAATCGAAATAAAAGCATAAATCAATAATAGGTAACCACAAAAAACTCTATAATTTATGCTAATAATATAATATACCAATGAAGAATGAAAGAAATAGACACAAGAAATACAAAAACTAAACAAACATTATACTTTCAAGCACCCCTTGTCATTTCACCTCCATTGTTCTTCCCAATATTTACGCTTCAAGTTGTTGTTGCTCTTAGAATCATGTGCACAATTAAGATAAGCTTAGGAAGATAATGATTATGAGATTTTGAAGATCATGGTCCTTTTGAAAGAATGTAAGAGTCTACATTTATAGAGGATGTAGCCTCAATCGATTATCAGGATGCAATAGAAAATTGACAGATGAGATCAAAGGAGAGAAGGTGCATGGGAAAGTTACCCATTTTGAGAATGGTAGATAGGAGTTAAGCGGAGATGAAAATGGAAGAAGTGGAGAGGAAATAGAAAAATGGAAGAGTTAATTGGAAGAAAGAGAGAGTTAAGTGGAGAAAGAAATATGGCAAGAGGAAGTTAAGTGGAGAAGAAAATAAGGCAAGTAATAATAAATAAATAAAATTTATTTATTTTTCATCACGTGAATAATTAAATAAATAAACATATTTATTTAATCATAGAAGAAATTAAGTGAGTAATTAAATAAATAAAAATATTTATTTAAACATAAATGAAATTAGGGATTAAATAATTAGAGATAATTATTTAATCTAAAGGGGTCGATTTAATTAAACAATTAAAATTACTTAATTAACAAAAAATGAAGAGGATTAATTAAATTATTTAATTAATCCCTAGAAGAAAGTTAGAATAATTAGATAATTATAAAGATATGAAGAAAACAAATTTAGGGTTAGAAGAAAGGGGTTAGCCTAATTAAATAATATTTAATTGGGGGTAAGTGCACAAAGATGGTTCACAAAAAGGGGACTTAACTAGACACATTTTTTTTGAAATCAGGAAATACTGACCTTGGATGTGAAATTGAGGATAGATACACTCAAAATTTTGAGATGGAACAAAAGCAAGGATCGAAGTGCTCTGAGTCTACTTTCCAAACTACTAATTTAAGAGGTTCAAATGAGGGACGTACACAAATTGGTGTTGTTTTTGTCAGAAAAATATAACATGGAAACTCTTGTACGACCCTAGCACGGTGTACTTTTTTTTAGTATTTTTAAAATCGCTACAGTCAGAAGTTAGCTTACAATATTTAGTTGATGCACAATTTTTTTGATAATTTTTTAATTAATATTTGATTTTTTACTAATTTTTGAAGTGGACACTTCCTGAAAAACAAAATTTTGGCCGAGCTACCCCTACAAATTTTGGAAAATAATTGATTTTTTATTTTTTTAAATACTTGTAGACTGGAGTCTAGTTTCTAAAAATGTAATTTATTTGAAATTTCGATGAGCGGTTAATTTATAACGAAAAAAACACCAAACACTGATTTTTACCAAAAAAGAGACATACAAATAGGGGATGACCCTTCAGTGTGACAGTAAGTCACAACCCTTATTGAGAGGGCGATCATTGTTCGAACCTCACTACCTACAGGAACGAAGGACCATAGAACGAGGGCACACTAGACAAGAAAAACGTGGGTCACAGGTTACGTACGGAGGTTGCAGATAGATGGAAGGTTGGAGATTAGAGCGGTTGCAGAGGAGTTCGCCGACAAAGGATGGTTGGTGGTGTCAACATTTTGGAGGGCTGGGTGTAGCCGGAGAGATAAGGAGGCACTCCTACCACCGAAGGAAGAATGGAGGAAGGAGATCGGGAGGCAGAAGATACGCAGGCGGAATGATGGAACAAAGCTAGCAGTGAGAGGAGAAGTAGCGTGAAGGAGGAAGGGTAGAAGAGGTAGAGATAAGGAGTGTTGTAGGAAGCCAACAAGCTGAGAGCACGAAGAAGCTCGAGGATCAAGTGAAGAGATGAATGGAGTGATAAGAGAGGTGTAGAGGCTGTGAGAGGAAGCTGTAGAGAAGAAGGAGAGATGGATGTTGCGGTGGTGTTCCAAGGAAGAAGCAGAGAGACGAAGATTGGATGAAGAAGGAAGGATAGAGGGTTCGACTCAGAAACCTGGTGCACAGTCGGCTCACCCATCGACGACTGATGTTGACAGTTGTTGGAGAACCCTGACACTTAGTGTCTCGGTGAGCACAATGGAGAGATAAGGAGAGATGATGGAGATGAGGTCCCCCCAAAATGTGGCCTCACTAGTTCATAGCTCCAGTCAAAAGCACTTACGGATCAAAAAAAAAATACATACAAACAAAATAAATTATGGATGAAAGGTTTAACATTGTTAGAAAGTGAAAAAAATTACATCGTTGGATAGCTAAGAGAGAACGTAACATTACCCAGATGTTTGATTTGTTTGATATTGAACCATGTGCAATCCTGATGGTGAGCATGAACTTGATTATGTGAAATATTGTAGAATTTGTAAAAACATGTCTCTGGTCATTGGGAATGCCCTCCAAGCCTTTGGGTTGGTATTCCAAGGTAAATACCAATCCTAAGGCTTGGGGATTCCCAAAGCAAGATATAATGCGAGCGCGTTATATAACACTCGCGTTATATCTCAGTTTTGACATGGTTTTTTGCTTATGTGGGAAACATGTCAACCAAGACATAACACAAGCGTGTTATAATGCACTTGCGTTATGTCTTCCTTTATGTTAAATTCCACTCTATTGAATGTGTGCTGATATATTTGTATGTTTATATGTACATGTATGCTTGTATGTCATGTATGTATGTATGTATGTATGCCTAAACGTATCAATGCATGTATGTATGCATGTATGCATGCTTGTATGTATGTATGTATGCCTAAATGTATCAATGCATGTATATTATATGTATGCCTATATGTATGTAAGATTGTATCTACACATGCATGTATGTATGCTTGTATGGAAATAGGATTGTGTGTAGATATGCATTATGCTTGTATGTATGTAAGTATGTATTTATTTACGCATGTCTTTAGAGGGAGGGAGAATTTTAAGAGAGAGAGAGAGAGTTTAAGAGAGAGGGAGTGGGAGAGAAGGGGTTGGAGTGAGAGGGACTTAGCTAGGTAGGGTGGGAGGGATAGAGGGAGGGAGAGAGAGAGAGGGGGTGGGGGAGAGAGAATTGAGAGAGAGGGAGAGAGAGAGAGGGAGGAGAGAGAGAGGGGGAGAGAAAATATATCGCAGAGAAAGAGAGAGTTATGTAGGGTCCCAAAGGAGACCTGAGTGGAGGGGCCTAGGGAGACCTGAGATAGGAGGGAGCTAGAGAGAGGAGTGAGAGAGTGAGCAAGGAGTGAGAGACCTTGAGAGAGCCGAGGGTGGAGGAGGACTGATGAGGTAGAGAAAGAGGGGGTGGAGGAGAGAGAGGAGGATGAGAGGACCTGAGGAGAGGGAGAGGGTGTGGGAGGGAGTGACCTGATAGAGGTAGAGAAAGAGGGGGTGGAGTGAGAGGGACTTATCTAGGTAGGGTGGGAGGGATAGATAGAGAGAGGGGAGAGAGACAGAGAGTTACCTAGGTAGGTTGCCAAAGGGAGAGACCTGAGAGAGAGGGGGTGGGAGGGAGAGACATGAGAGAGAGGGAGAGAGAGGGAGTGGGAGAGAGTGAGAGGGACATAAAGAGAGATGGATAGAGGGAGCGAGAGAGGGAAGTATGGATTGATTGAACGAGAGGTACGTAGAAAGAGGGAGAGGTTAGATATAAATAATTAGAGAGGGTAGGAGAGAGGGAGGGAGGGAGAGGTGAGATGTATAGATAGAGAGAAAGTGATAGGGGTTGAGGGTATAGGGTTGAGGGATTAGGGTGGAGGATCTATAGGGTTGATAGTTTCTAAGCTATTAGGGTTTACAGTTTGAGGGTTGAGAGATTAGGGTCGATGGTAGAGGGTATTGGGTTGAGGGTATAGGGTAGAAATTTTAAGGGTTTAGGATTGAAGGGTTTAGGTTTAAGGGTTTAGGTTTGAGGGTAGATGGTTTAGGGTATAGGTTTGAGGGTATATGGTTAAAGGATTAGGTTGAGGGTCCAATGTAAAGGGTTGAGGGTCCAATGTAAAGGGTATAGGGGTTGAGGGTTTAGGGTTTAAGGATTGAGGGTTGAGGGATTAAGGGTTGAGAATTGAGGGTTGAGGGTTTAATGTATAGGGTAGAGGGTAGAGGGTTTAAGGGTTGAGGGTTGAGGGTAGAGGGTTGAGGGTTTAAGGGTTGAGGGATTAAGGGTTGAGGGTTTAGGGATTAGGGTTGAGAATTTTCTTGGATTTAAGGGTGTAAGGGTTGATGGATTAGGGTTGAGGGATTAGGGTTTAGGGTAGAGGGTATTGGGTTGAGGGTTGAGGGTTGAGGGTAGAGGGTAGAGGGTAGAGGGTTTAATCATTTAGGGTTTAAGGGTTGAGGGTTGAGGGTTTAGGGTTGAGTGTTTAAGGGTTTAAGGGTTTAGGGTTTAGGGTTGATGGATTAGAGTAGAGAGGGAGGGGTGGATGGATAGAGAGGAGAGAAGAGGAGGGAGGGACATAGATATATGAGGGTTGAAGATCCAATGTATAGGGTAGAGGGTTGAGAATAGAGGGTATAGGGCTAACGACCTATAGGGTTGAGGGTACATATGGTTGAAGGATTGGGGTTAAGAGTTCAATTTATAGGGTGAAGGGTATCGAGGTTGAGGGTTTAGGGTTTGAGGGTTGAGGATTGAGGGATTAAGGGTTGAGGATTGAGAATTGAGGGTTGGGTGTTTAATGTATAGGGAATAGGGTAGAGGGTAGAGGATTTAAGAGTTAAGGGTTGAGGGTTTAAGGTTGAGGGTGGAAGATTGAGGATATAGGGTTGAGGGTCCAATGTATATGGTAGAGGGTATAGGGGTTGAGGGATTAGGGTATAGAGTTTACTAAGTGGGTTTAAGGGTTGAGGGTAGAGGGTAGATGATTGAGGGTAGAGGGTAGAGGTTTAGGGTTTAGGAGTTGAGGGTTTGAGTTTAGGGTTGAGGTTTAGGGTTGAGGGGGTTGAGTGTTTAAGGGTTTATAGGGTAGAGGGTAGAGGGTTGGGGGTTTGAGGGTTGAGAGTTTAAGGTTGAGGGTAGAGGATTGAGGGTATAGGGTTAGAGGATTAGGGTTGAGGGTCCAATGTATAGGGTAGAGGGTATAGGGGTTGAGGGATTAAGGGTCAAGAGGGTTGAGGCATTAGGGTGGAGAGTTTACTAAGTGGGTTTAAGGGTTTAAGGGTTGAGGGTAGAGGGTAGAGGATTGAGGGTAGAGGGTTTAAGGGTTGAGGGTTTAGGGTTGAGTGTTTAAGGGTTTATAGGGTAGAGGGTAGAGGGTTGAGGGTTTAAGGTTTGGGAGTTTGAGGTTGAAGGTAGAGGATTGAGGGTATAGGGTTAGGGGATTAGGGCCGAGGATCCAATGTATAGGGTAGAAGGTATAGGGGGTGAGGGAATAGGGTTTAAGGGTCAAGAGGGTTGAGGGATTAGGATAGAGAGTTTACTAAGTGGGTTTAAGGGTTGGGGGATTAGGTTAGAGGGTAGAGGATAGAGGATTGAGGGTAGAGGGTAGAGGGTTTAAGGGTATAGGGTTTAATGATTGAGGGTTTAGGTTTTAGGGTTAAGTTTTTAAGGGTTTATAGGGTAGAGGGTTGAGGGTTGAGGGTTGAGGTTTTAAGGTTGAGGGTAGAGGATTGAGGGCATAGGGTTGAGGGTCCAATGTATAGGATAGAGGGTATAGGGGTTGAGGGAATAGGGTTTAAGGGTTGAGGGATTAAAAGGATATAGGGGTTGAGGGATTAGGGTTTAAGGATTGAGGGTTGAGGGTTGAGGGATTAAGAGGGTATAGGGGTTGAGGGATTAGGGTTTAAGGGTTGAGGGTTGAGGGTTGAGGGTTGAGGGATTAAGAGGGTATATGGGTTGAGGGATTAGGGTTTAAGGGTTGAGGGTTGAGGGTTGAGGGATTAAGAGGGTATAGAGGTTGATGGATTAGGGTTCAAGGTTTGAGGGTTGAGGGATTAAGAGGGTATAGGGGTTGAGGGATTAGGGTTTAAGGGTTGAGGGTTGATGGATTAAGAGGGTATAGGTGTTGAGGGATTATGGTTTAAGGGTTGAGGGTTGAGGGTTGAGGGTTGAGAGATTAAGAGAGTATAGGGGTTGAGGGATTAGGGTTTAAGGGTTGAGGGTTGAGGGTTGAGGGATTAAGAGGGTTGAGGGGTTGAGGGATTAGGGTTGAGGGTAGAGGGCAGAGGATTGAGGGTAGAGAGTAGATGGTTTAAGGGTTTAGGGTTTAAGGGTTGAGGGTTTAAGGTTTAGGGTTGAGTGTTTAAGGGTTTATAGGGTAGAGGGTAGAGGGTAGAGAGTTTGAGGGTTGAGGTACTAAGAGGGTATAGATGTTGATGGATTAGGGTTTAAGGGTTGAGGGTTGAGGGTATAGATGTTGATGGATTAGGGTTTAAGGGTTTGAGGGTTGAGGGTTGATGGATTAGGGTTTAAGGGTAGAGGGTAGAGAGTTTGAGGGTTGAGAGATTAAGAGCATAGGGTTTAAGGGTTGAGGGTTGAGGGTTGAGGGATTAAGACGGTATAGGGGTTGAGGGATTAGGGTTTAAGGGTTGAGGGTTGAGGGTTGAGGGATTAAGAGGGTATAGGGGTTGAGGGATTAGGGTTCAAGGGTTGAGGGTTGAGGGTTGAGGGATTAAGAGGGTATAAGGGTTGATGGATTAGGCTTTAAGGGTTGAGGGTTGAGGGTCGAGGGATTAAGAGGGTATAGGGGTTGAGGGATTAGGGTTTAAGGGTTTAAGGGTTGAGGGTTGAGAGTTGAGGGATTAATAGGGTATAGGGGTTGAGGGATTAGGGTTTAAGAGTTGAGGGTTGAGGGTTGAGGGATTAAGAGGGTATAGGGGTTGAGTGATTAGGTTTTAAGGGTTGAGGGTAGATGGTAGAGGATTGAGGGTAGAGGGTAGAGGGTTTAAGGGTTTAGGGTTTAAGGGTTGAGGGTTTAGGGTTGAGGGTTGAGGGTTTAGGGTTTAGGGTTGAGTATTTAAGGGTTTATAGGGTAGAGGGTATAGGGGTTAAGGGAATACAGATTAAGGGTTGAGGGATTAAGAGGGTATAGGGGTTGAGGGATTAGGGTTGAGGGTTGAGGGTTGAGGGTTGAGGGTTGAGGGATTAAGAGGGTATAGGGGTTGAGGGATTAGGGTTTAAGGGTTATTGGTTGAGGCTTTAGGGTTTAGTGTTTAAGGGTTTAATGGTTGAGACTCTACCTCCTACCCCCCCTCTCTCAAGTCTCTCTCTTTCTCTCTCACTCACTAATATCTCTCTCCCCTCTATACTTAACCATTAACCCTTTAAACCCTTAACCCTTAAACCCTTAACTCTTAACCCTCTACCCTCTATCTCTCTCCCATTCCCTCTCTCTCTCTCTCCAATCTCTCCCTCCTAACCCCTCTCCCTCTCTTAGGTCTCTCTCTCATTGTTCAATCACTCCCACTCTCTCTTTCTCCTACTCTCCCTCTCCCTTCCTCTCTCCCTCTCTCTCCCTCTTTCTCCCCCTCTCTCACTCTCTCCCACTCTCCCTCTCTCCCACTCTCCCTCTCTCCCACTCTCCCCCTCTCTCCCTCCCTCTCTATCTCCTTCTCTCCCAATCTCTCTCTCCCTCCCTCTCTCCCACTCTTTCTTTCTCCCACTCTCTCTCTCAACCCTACACCCTACACCCTCTACCCTTAAGCCGTAAACCCTTAACCCTCTACCCTTAACCCTGAGCCCTTAAACCCTAAAACCCCGTCCCTCTCTACTATATATCTCTCCTCTCCCTCCCTCTACCTCTCTCTCTCACACACACTCACCTCTATCCCCTCTACTATAAGGGTATAGCGGAGAGATATAGAATTAGGGTAGAGGGTATAGACAAAGATAGAGAAAATAAATCTATTAAAAAATTCATCTTTCACATAACACGGGCGCATTTTGAAGAAGTAGATATATGGTCGTTTTAGCAAGAAATAACACGCTCACATTATAACATGAGCGCATTATAACGTGAGAGCATTATAACACAAGCATGTTTTGTGTTGCACTAAAAATGATAAAAAACTCAATATACCCATGATCTCAAGGCCCACATTCTGCATATTCTCTTGGTTCTACACATGCGACGACAAAAAGATGCTTTGTGATGATGTTATGAAGTGTGCATGCATGTTTTTCACATTCCATCACCTTTTTCATTATCTTTCCACCACCTTTGCATGAAATAGAAAAGTTTTCACATTGAAAGGCATATAAAATCAATTCAAGTATGAATTCCATTCAAAACTGATATACAGTTGAAGTTTGGAGGGGAACAAGCTTTTGAAAAAGTCAAATTGTTGAGGAGTTTGAAGAAAGAAGAATCAATGGCTACATAATTGGGTTGAACTCCTCCATTTGAAGCTCTGTTTCTTTAGGTATGTGAAGTCTTTACACATTTTTTTTCATTCTATTATGGCTTGCTTTCATTTTTGTTATTTTGCATATTCCATGTTGATCATTGTTTGTTTGTCATTATAACCTTAGGTTGTTAATGCACATTTTAAATTACACAATTATATACACTTTCCAATTACATTTTTAAACCTAATGCAGAGCATCTTCCAGGATCCACAAATCATCAAGGGTACTTCTGACCCTAACTTAAATTGGAGAAGATCAACCAACAAACTCAGTCATCTTTTCATCAAAATCCTTCAATTTCACTTGATTTCATATTTCCACAAAACATTAGACCTTGGCTCAAACTCTTTGTCAGACTCAACAATAGATTAACCATTATAAAATTGATTGTAACATAGCATAAACCTAATTAGAAACTCAAAACCATTCAATTCCTTCATGATTCACTAATTCACTCTTCAATGCAACTTACATGGCAAAATAACAACAAATCATGGATTCTTGCTACCAACCTTTATCCAGAAATCCAAGACATTGTAATCAACATGTTATTGATTGAAATAAACCAAATACACATTCACAAATCACTGATCCATCATGCTCTTTAATTCTTGCAGTTATAACCTCATTTTGCACGAGTCAACTTTGCTCAAAACAACAAATTCCACAAGTTAGTCTTTCTAACTTCTACCAAGCATTGAGACATATTTGCCAACATCTTTTAAATAGTTTCCAAACATAAACAATCAACATTTTCACTGTTTTATCATATTCACTCCTTCTAGAAATCTATCCACCATATTCCAAGAAGGTCACCAAACCCTTAAATTAGGTAATCCATCTTCAGTCATTTTGTATCTTTAAAACCTAAAGGCACAATCTGAATCCCATTTTGACATACATTCACATACGTTAATGTCAGTTAAACTTGTTTTGAGGGATTAAGAGGATAAAATTGAAGTGATTCTGATAGCAATATAGGGAGGCAATCAACTCACTTCCACAATAGAAAAGGATTCCAACCTCCTTCATTCCCTCAAAACTCAATCTTGGCTTATTTTCATCTTTGCACCTAGTCACTCTTGTAGGTTTGCAGATCTATTTTTCCCACCTTAACTCTCACAATTCCTTAACAACCTCTACAACAAACCACCTTTTAGGCACCCATTTAAGCCTTCTTCAACATACATCAAACCCTCATAAGACTCTTTTGGATCAGCTTTCACAAAACAAGAAACCCCCCTTTATTATTCCTATCACATGCAAACCACCAATGGGAAGCATTATCCACTCTACCAAACCACCTATTCCTCCACTTTTAGGGCATGATTTAAGCCCTCTAACATAACAAACCCCCAAACCCTTTTAATTCACAAGTTAGGCAACGGTTTATTGAAAACCCATACTCCAAACCTTCCCACAACCAACCAAAGACTGAAACACCTTCAAAAAGGTCTGCACAAGCTTAAAATTGCAAGAGATATCGCTGCCCCAAATATTTCTTCAAACCCTAGCACTAAACCACCATTTGACATCTAGGGCATCACCTAAAAACCCTTTATTCACCTCCCTTGCACACATGTTTTATAACCCTAAATAAGCCTTTCCATCAAGTTAAAGCAACATATAGTGGGTGGAAGGCTTAATATGACATTTTAATGTACTCAAAACCCTTAAAACAAGGTATACAGACCGACCCTCAGTAATTGGCTTCTAGAATACACAAAATCACTTGAAATCCAACCAAACCAAAACTAAAATGAAGTTAAGTCTCCTAACCACCTAATTCCATAAAAAAGAGACCATAATCGTTCTGAGCTATGTTCAACCGACTTGATCCCTTAAGGGTCTAAAGTGAAAAAGGGTAACAATCTTTGATGATGTATTACTCAAAAATCATGGTGCTTAAGAAATCTTTGTCTAAACCTACGAGATCACATTGGGCCCCTCTACAATAACCTCTCTCAGTTTATGTTATCTCAGAGTGGTTTTTTCGTGGTGTCCAGTTTTCACTTGATAGAAAAAGTGTCAAATGCAAGTAGTGCAAAGTTGCAAAGTGGTGCAACTTTCATTCTACAACTCATGTGACCAAATAGACTATTCCAATGTGTCCAAAGAGGTATGTTTACACTAGGCATGGTCCTCTTTCGCACCCAAACATGTGAAATCGCTCTGATCTACGTTCAACCAGATCGATCCCTTAAGGGTCGAAAGTGCAAAATGGCTACAAATTTTTAGCATGTTGTTACTCGGATACCGTGACACTTAGAAACTTCTCATTTGATCCTATGGGATCATGTTGGTCTCCTATACAATAAAATCTGTTTATTTTTTCTATCTCATAGGCATTTTCGCATGGTGGCAAATTTTCACTTGGAGAAAAAGTTGTCAAATACAAGTAGTTGAAAGTTGCAAAGTGGTGCAACTTTCATTTTGTAGCTCGTGTGACCAAACAGACTATTCTGATGCATCCAAATAGGTATGTTTACACTAGGCATGGTCATCTTTTACACCCAAACATGCAGAATCGCTCAGAGCTACGCTCAACTAGATCGATCCCTTAAGGGTCCAAAGTGCAAAATGACTGCAAACGTCGGTATGTTGTTACTCGGATACCATGGCACTTAGAAACTTCTGGCTTAATCCTATGAGATTTTGTTGGGCCCCTCTACAATAACCTCTCTTGGTTTTTTCTATCTTGGAGGCATTTTCCTGTGGTGACAAATTTTCACTTGGGGAAAAAGTTCTCAAATGCAAGTAGTTGAAAGTTGCAAAGTGATGCAACTTTTGTTTTGCAGCTCATGTGACCAAACAGATTGTTCCAAAATGTTTGAATAGATATTTTTATGCTAGGCATGGTCCTCTTTCGCACCCAAACACATGGAATCGCTCTGAGCTATGCTCAATCGGATCGATCCCTTAAGGGTCCAAAGTGTAAAATTCAACATGTTGTTACTCAGAAACTTCTTGTCTAATCATATGGGATCACATTGGGCCCCTCTATAATAACCTCTCTCATTTTTTGCTATCTCAAAGGAATTTCTCGTGGTGGCAAATTTTCACTTGGGGAAAAAGTTGTCAAATGCAAGTAGTTGAAAGTTGCAAAGTGGTGCAACTTTCTTTCTGTAGCTCGTGTGACCAAACAAACTGTTCCAATGCGTTTGAATAGGTATTTTTATGCTAGGCATGGTCCTCTTTTTAACCCAAACATGCGGAATCGCTCTGAGCTACGTTCAACTAGATCGATCCCTTAAGGGTCCAAAGTGCAAAATGGCTGTAAACTTCAGCATATTGTTACTCGGATACTGTGATGCTTAGAAAATTCTCATCTGATCCTATGGGATTACGTTGGGCCCCTCTACAATAACCTTAGTTTTTTCTATATCGGAGGCATTTTCCCGTGGTGGCGAATTTTCACTTGGGGAAAAAGTTGTCAAATGCAAGTAGTTAAAATTTACAAAGTGGTGCAACTTTCATTCTGCAGGTCATGTGACCAAACAGATTGTTCCAACACGTCAGAATATGTATTTTTATGCTAGGCATGGTCCTTTTTCACACCCAAACACACATAATTTCTTTGAGCTACGTTCAACTGGATCAATCCCTTAAGGGTCCGAAGTGCAAAAAGGCTGAAAACTTCAGCATGATGTTACTTGAATACCGTGATGCTTAGAAACTTATCATCTGATCCTATGGGATTGTGTTGGTCCCCTATACAATAACCTCTCTCAGTTTTTTCTATCTCAGAGGAATTTTCTTGTGGTGGCGAATTTTCACTTGGGGAAAAAGTTGCCAAATGCAAGTAGTTGAAAGTTGCAAAGTGGTGCAAATTTTGTTCTGCAGCTCGTGTGACCAAACATACTATTCCAACACATCTGAATGGGTATTTTTACGCTATACATGGTCCTCTTTTTCACCCAAACACATGGAATCATTTCGAGCTACATTCAATTGGATCGATCCCTCAAGAGTCCAAAGTGAAAAAATGAAGCAATCTTTGATGGGCTATTACTCGGAAACCGTGATGCTTACGAACTCTCCATCTGAGCCTACAGGATCACGTTGGTCCCCTCTAGAATAACCTCTCTTGATTTTTTGTTATCTCAGAGTCATTTTCCTGTGGTGTCTAGTTTTCACTTGATGGAACAAGTGTCAAATGCAAGTAGTGCAAAGTTGCAAAGTGGTGCAACTTTCAATTTGCAATTCGTGTGACCAAAAAAATTGCTCCAACGCATCCTGATAGGTACGTTTATGATAGGCATGGTCCTCTTTCACACCCAAACACACAAAATTTCTCTGAGCTACGTTCAATCGGCTTGATCCCTTATGATGGCATGGAAAACAATTGAAAAGAGAAACATACACATGACGGTTAAGAAGCTCGAGTTTTCCACAAAAAAGCGTATGATAATTGGAAACTCGAAGTTAGTGGTTGTTGAAGAGTTTGAAGGAGAGTATCAATCAAATACTTTTGTTTCTTTGTTAATTTATGTGCATTTTCTTCATTTCCAACATGTGTATGGGTCCGTACAGTAGGAGTTTTCTCTAAGATGATCTGAATCTATTCTAGAATGGTTTTATCTTTGATTAGAATCCATTCTTGTGGAATTCTATTAAGTTCTAAGCAACTTAGAAGTAGATTTCTGAAACAGGTTTGAATTTGCTCATACAAGGGTTTGAGTGTAATATGTTGAAATAGGCCATTCCACCTATTGTTCAAGCTGTGTCTCGGTGGAATGGGCCTGATGTAAGTAGGATAGGGAGGAGGAATAAGAAAATAGCATTGGTAAAGGCATTGGAAGAGATTACTAACGCTGCTCCTGTTGAGAATTCCGAATTTATGCCTTAAAAGCAAGGCTAGAAGAGGTGAAAAGAAGAAATTTCTTGAGAATAAGTTACAATAGGTTGGAAAAAGAGTGAGGTTGTGGAATTTGACATGTTCAAAAGTTATGAAAGCACATGGGAGGTCAAAAGTATGTTATGGCATGATGCCCTAGTTGGGAAAATAGGGATTTTCAATGAAAAAGAGAGGTTTGAGGGAGTAAAAGTGGGTAAAGTCAGGGGGCAACATAATTTGGTGGTCAATTAAGTTTGTGTAGGAAAAATGAAGAGTGTTGGAAGAGGTTTTGAGGTTGTATGAGGTTCGGGTTTGGGTTTAGGGGTTCAGTTTGTCGGTTCGGCCAAAATTTCTTGGAGGGGGGTTTGGTTTGTTTTGGGTTCATTAGTACAAAAAATATGTAATATATATATATATATATATATATGCAGCCTAGAAGCATGAATTAGGATTAGAATATCATGTAACATCATATAAACAACAAAACCACCATAAAACTGAATTTCATTTAAAACATGCATGATAAATATTCATCGTTGAAACTTGAATTGTGCTAGCTTGATATACACAGTCTATTTATGCTAGGGTTCAATTTTTATGATTTTGAAAAAAGAAGCCAACTAAGTAGAGTTATCAACATTCTTCAGAAATCATAAGAATTTTATTAGTACACTAGACATTTTGATGTCTTCTTGCAGTCTCAAACATTATTTTGTATCATTGTTACATTGGTCTTGAGAGTGGTAGGTTAATATAGCTCCACAATACAAAATCTGGTTTACCTATGCAGTGTAACAGTGGCATAGGTAAATTTTTCTTTGAAACAACCAAAGGGTGACTGCACAATTGAAGTGTATAAACACATATCATTTTTTAATATTAAGGATACTTTTTGAAATCTTTTTATGAATCATTTCATGCAATACCAATTGAAAACATGTTTTTTTCTTTTACATAAAGTTGTTTAGCATCAATCAATTAATATTCAAGACAACCCATGAAGGACAAAAATGATCAATGCTAGGTCTAACCAATTAATAAGTATACACGTGAATAAGTCAAGCATGTATGTGTGAATAAGGGAAGCACAAGTACTCAAAAACGCATAAGCCTTGAAGTATGCACACGAATACATAGTATAAACAAATTAATACAAAGTATATGCACAAATACAAGGTATACGCATGAAAACACTTAAGTCGCAAAGTATACATTGGAGCACACGTAAGTCACAAAGTATACACTAAGTTGTAAAGTATACACTTGAATACATGTAACTCATATCTATTGAACCATGAATTTAGAATGCAAATATGGACACCATCGATAAAAAGATTTGTATTAACCAAATAGCCATGTAGGCATACATCAATATATGTCGATATAAGTATGAAATATAGGTACAAAATAGCCATATAGGCTTACGAGAATTCCATATAGGCATACAATTTCAATTATATCCAATACAAAATATGTAGAAAACTGCCATGCAGAAATATAACAAAGGGCTCTGGAATCAAAAGTCATTTCTCTCCATGCTCTCAAAATAAACTTTTTCCCTTTGCTTGTCGATTGGATGGTGATACATCTATCACTCATTTATGTTGCACTCGAGGAGTGCTCTTGCTCCTCCTCCTAGTGTTTAGTTCTTCGTGAAGTTTTAATTGTTACAATAAGAAGTAAAGACATTAATATATAGAAATTACATTATAAAATATGATATATTTAACAAAATAATCACTTACTGCCATCTGATGATTACTCTCCATGAGGGAAATATTCACACACCCAGGCTGAGGCGTGTTGAAGCCCTGTATAAACCATCCAAATAGAAATTAAACCACGAATCAATAATGATCTGATTTTTCACTAGAAATAACATCTATAACGATGAATGTAAATTGAAATTTAGTAATTTGCCTCATACCTCCCCTGTCAGAGCCATTGAGGATTCTATAGCAGATGAAACACCGATATCCATTTCCCTCGTCACATTCGGAGTTGTTTCCGCTTGTAACAACTGAAAATAAAACAACAAATTATTCAATCACGAAAACTACAATAGTGATTGACGTCATGACTTATAATGTATGAGATAATAAACATTTTGGGTACTTATTAAACTATATATTTCTGACTATCATGCTTACTATTTGCCATATCCATATCTTGTTTGAAAGAACGTTTTTTTAGGCTTTTACCCATAACAGCAAACCGGTGAACCATTTGATAAAATTATTTCATAGACATTTACGATAACTGTGGTGGCATAGAGAAGGCAGTGAAGTGTTCAAAAAAATTCCTCAAATAAATGGGGTCTCGTGGTGATGGAATGCCATTACAAACAAATGCACATTATGACATTCCATCAACATAAGATCACATTTCTTTCAGACATTTTTTCAAATAGTTCATTGCCTTCTCTATAATATTATTACTTACTATTATGCTTTGATAGAAATTTTTCCAAGCATCCATAGTTTTTTGGAAAGCACCTATTTTAGGCTTTTAGCCATAGTAGCAAGGAAGTGAGTAGTTTGATAAAATGTTTTGGTACACATGTATGGAAAATGTGGTATCATAGAAAAGGTAGTCAATTTTTTTAAGAAATGCCTTGAAGAAATGTGGTCTCATGGTGATGGAATGGCATTCCATCACCATGAGACCACATTTCTTTGAGGCATTTTTTCAACCTACTAACTGCCTTGTCTATGCTATTGCTTACTATTATGCTTTGATAGATTTTTTCCAAGCATCCATAGTTTGTTGGAAAGAACCTTTCTTAAGCTTTTAGACATAGCAGTGAGGAAATGAAATGTTTGATAAAATGCTTTGGTAGACATGTATGGAAAATGTGGTAGCATAGAAAAGGCGGTGAGTTGCTTGAAAAAGTGGTGTAGGTGCACCTTTACAAGAGCATGCCTCCATGAGGAAAATTTAGGATTTTGAGGTTGTATAGGTATTTTAATGATTTAATAAGGCTTAAATAGCCATTTTTGAGTTTTTAATGGTCTTTGGTAGGCATAAATTGTAAAGTTTCAGAACCTTAACAAAAGTTGTCAATCAATGTTGTAAAAATGCAAAAAGGTGCCTAGTGGAGGAATATGAAGAGTCAAGGTAGTTGTAGAGGCAATCTTAGGCGCTTAGGAAGTTGAAATGATTGGGAAAGTTTTTAAAAGATGTGATTCATCATTGTTAGCTATTGTTGAAGCATTTTGAAGGAGAAAAATAGTAAAATATCACTATTATAATGTTATTTTCTGTGTTTTCCTCCATCATTTGCCAGTGTACGGTTCCATGCAGGTGGTAGTGCATTTTTAATATGTGTGAATTGAAGGATTTAGGTGTTGGCATCAATTTAAAATGAATTTCAGCATTTGATATTGAGTTTCAAGCTTTTGGTGGCCTGATTTCTCTAGGCGGTCATAAAACAGGGGCTAAGGGTTTGATTGCCCAAATGAACTAAAAAGTCCATTCCACCTTTCTGTAGCAACTTTTTCTTGGTGGAATGGACCATTCTGAATTAGGAGTAGGTGTATAAGGTAAGGAATTGGTTTGGTGAATTTTTTGTGTGAGTTATCCTCGCCACCCTAGTGAAAAACTAGTTTTGGTGCCTTTTAAACAAGGCTAGAGTGAGTGAAAAGAGGACGGGGTTTAGAAGTGGATAGAATCCCCTAAAAAATATGAGAGTAGGTGAATTGGAGGGTTTTTAGAAGATCTAATAGGTTTTAAGTGGTTAGAGAAGTGAATAAGTGAGAAACCCTAGGTGAAAGAAGGTGAAAACTAGTTGAAAAGAGTGATTTTGTGAACGAAGTGTATGTAGATCTACTTGACTTTTGTCCTCTTTCTTGAGCCACCTTGGCATTAAAGAGCTATCTTTTGACTGTTGGAGGTTTCAATTGTTGGTTGTGTTAGGAGAGGTGTCTCTTTGAAAAAGAGGCCTAATTGTGGCCTAATTCAATGTTAAAACCCGGATTTGGGATAGTTGCTCCAAAAGAGTTGCAAGTGAGTTTTAGATATGTGAGAGTAGACCATAATGGGCCCCTATTTTGGAGCATAAACAAGGCAGTGAACTATTTGAAAAGATGCCTTAGTAAAATGTGGTCTCATGGAATGCCATGACAAGAAAATGCAATTGGAAGCTACTCCTAGACTTATTACTTATGCTATATGAAGTAATTGCATCACTACTTGTGTTGACTTTCTAAACAACTATATTGTAGTTGAATTTTTTTCATCTATCAACATCTAGTTATTAGTTATAGAATGTGAAGTAATGATTTGAGTTTGAATGATGTGCAATGCAACATAATCAACAATATGAATATAAACTACACAAATCTATTAAGTAAAATTCATTAGTTAAACTCTTTATTCTATTACCTGCATGAAGGTTTGACTAAATCCATTGGCATCGGGAGGTGTTCCCTTGAAACCTCCAATATTAGCCTATTCAACATCCAAAATATCATATTAAAATACCATTCATAAAACAATGCTATTAACATGTAATAAATTTATAATTGTTTACTAGTTACATACCCCACTGATAGGTGTACTGCAAAAATAAGTAGGTGTAGGGCTGGTGTATCCAGTATCAACACTGTGACCTTGCAAGTTTATTAAAATCATAAAACTAAATTAGTTAATCTTCCATTTCAAAATTGAAATTTAATAAATTAAATTCAATGAACATGCTAACTTTTACCTGAGTATCAATGCCATATGCATCATGCAAAATGTTAGCTGCCCTCTCCATCTCCATAGCTGTAGACGGATCCTGTGCAGTAGCCTCCTGAGTGTCGGTGGGGTCATATGAACAAGTTGCTCCACAATATTGACACACATGGGATTGAAGCCCACCTGTCGAAGACTCCCTTGGATGGCGATGTACAAGAGGGCTAACATGTTGGATGACACTCTGCATCAAAGAGTTGATGGCTTGCAAAGTCTCTACGTCGACACTCTCCTTCATGATGGAAGGGATGACGATGTGCTCATGAGGTGGCCTAGCGAGAGGTCATCTCACTTGCTGCATAGGATCCAGTTGTTCATCAGGTCTATCTTGTGCCGACCCCCACCTCTCCAAGTTCCTCATATCAAAATAATTTGGGATTTTGTTCAAGATGAACTCAACGTATAGTTTCCTGAGGAAATACTGTGAGACTTCACAATTGTTGCTTAGTGGGTCATCCAAAACCATGTACCATCTATCCCAAAAATATTTTGTAATCTCTTGGTGGTGGTACCAATGAATAGGAAACCTCTTCGCATTGAGGGAGAGATTTCCATTTGACCGTGGGTTAGTGAATAATGCACACAAATCTAATTTTGTAATTTTTAAATCTTTTACTTCTTTATATGATACTTTATCTTGGTAAAAAGCCCTAGCCACCTACCTCCTATCCTACCAACCAGATAATTGTTTGTTGATTGAATCTACATTTTTTAACATATCTTGCAGTGAAGTTGCCAAGGTCATTTTTTCCATAGTTGAACCAATTGGATTGTTCAACCTCCCGATTAAATCCTCAATTTATTTTTTATTGTTCTCAATTTCACCTATTAAATTTTGTTGAGTTCTAGGAGGGTATTGAGGGATTGGTGGAGGAGGTTTTTGTTGTGGATGAGGATTTTGTTGCTAAGGATTTTCTTGTTGAGGATTTTCTTGTTGAAGATTTTGTTCTTGCTGTGGATTTTGAGGAGGGTTTCTAGGTTGATTAACATCTCCTACAATTTCAAAAAATAAATATCAAATACAACCTAAAGTAACAAATTCAAAAAAAATAAAAATCCTTACCTCTTTGACCTCCTCGTCGATGTGGTGGCATCTTGGCAATGAATCAACAACTGTTGATGAATATTTTTGCAAAAAATCTCCTCCTAGAATGCGAGCATGGAATTCTGGGGATTTTGGTTGTAGGCAACAAGAAAAAAATAGTCACAAATGAAAATAAATTTCTAAATATTGTTTTTTGCTTTTAACATGCCATAACATGAGTGTGTTATAACATGCTCATGTTATGGCCTTGTGGTGGTCGAGCCTCAGGCTCGACACACCAAGCCATAATGCAAGCCCATTATAATGCACTCGCGTTATGAGTTTTGAATTTTTTTTAAAAAAGTGGCCACAAAATTGCTACCCATCTTCATGCACCCACCCTTGGGTTAGACAAAAATTAGTAGAAAAATTTCGCTATAGGATTAGGATGACTTTTAGTGTCTACATTTTACCCCTCTTTGAGAAAATGTTATTTTTAACATTGTTTTAAAGAAAATTTGAGAATTTTTTTTATTAGGCCCTGCCCCAACATGTTTTGGTGGCATCAAGATAATATGGTGCTCCCTCGAGAAATTGGGAAAAAATTCATAAATTGAGCCAAATTTGTTGAGAAGTTGTGAATGCTTTGCCTAGACCTACTCAAACACGAACAAACAAATAAGCATTAGTCAATAAACAAGTATAAACCAAGCATTCCCTATGAAATACTTTGAACATGAGAATAATGGAAATAAAACAAAATATCAAGTAAACCACAATAAAACACTATTCTAATGCTCAAACCAGCATCCCATAGGGGGATTAGTGCACCTTTGATGTTGAAAGAAGCCCTTTCCTAACCCCTTGATAAGCTTGATGATGGATGTGTGATAAAAAAATTATGAAATTTCCTATAATCTTTGCTAAAATGGATGAAAAAGATGAAATATTATGAACTCAAATGGCTATCGTGATTATGCTCTTAGTTGTTGGATCCTCATTGTGAGAATGATGCCTCTATTTATAGAAGCCAAGGATTGAAGAGTGAAGAATGGGTAGAATGTGGGATTAAAAATTGGACCAAGAGCATGGCGCCACTTGTCAACATGCTAATGAATCTTGGAGGAGATGTGATGTGTAAGAAGAATGAATGTCAAGGTGGCTTGTATAAGAGCCATTTAAATCCAAGGTGGCTTGTGTAAGAGGTGTAAGAGCTATTAAAAGCCAAAGTGGCTTGTGTGTAAGAGCTCTTTAATGCCAAGGTGGCTCAAGAAAGAGGACAAAAGTCATTTGGGAGGGAAAAGTCAAGTAGATGGAATATTCTAGGAATATGCCATTTTGAATGAAAATAGGATAATTAGTAAATTAAATAAATTGATTTACATGTGCAACTTGGTTAGTTGACCAAGGTTGACTTACCCTAGGGTGGAGTTAAAAGCTAGAGAAATGAGGGATTAGTGTTAGAAGTTAACTAATTTAGGATTAATTAACTTGAATGAAATCAATTGATTTATGAAATTTAATTTAAATGCTTGGGTTTATTTAAATCAAATGAGAGGATGGAAGAACATTAGGATTTTAATTAAATAAATTGATTAAAGGAAGATGATGAAAAAATCTGATAAAGTTCATTATCCGATTTAAGGAGGAAATTCAATTAATTAAATAAAGATTATTCAATTAATTGGTTAGTGTGGAAATGATTAAGGAAGAATCGGTCTTAGTTAATCATGATATTGAGCGCATGATATCAATCAAAATATTTTGATTGTCTACACAAGCTGATTTAGTGCATTGAGATGCATAGGTGGCTAAAAATTAGGTCTTTGGGTCAATTAGGTCAACATACTAGTGATAGGACAACACGACTAGTGCAAAATGTGTAAAAAGGGAGTTCTATTTGGTCACCCAAGCCCTATATATAGGCCATTTATAGTAAATTTCCTCATTTGTGCTAATTGATTTTAGAAAGTTTAGAGGAGAGGAGTGAGGTGAAGGAGATCTGTAGTGGAGCTATGGTGAGAATTTTAGAGAGCAGTCATCAGGCAGAGCATGTGTGGACCTACAGATGGCCTACAAGAGTGGGTCCCTCGATATGTACCCCATCCTTTCTTTTTAATTTTGATCTTTTTGCATAGATTTTAGGGCTAAAAAATAGGGAAAAAGTTACAGTGTAGGATTTTGGGCCACAACTGTAGTTGCAAGTGACATAATTTCCCTTGGCATGTTACAATAGCAAATTTTGTGCCATAATTACGAGTTTAGCAAAAAAAGTGATTTGTGACATTACAATTGATTTGGCAACGTAATTGACATCAGTGATGTAGTTGCTTTTTAGCGATGCAATTGCAATATGTGACATTATAATTGTAGAGTTAGGTGGTGCATCTGATTGTGCACCACAATTGATGTTTTTAGGAACACATTTGACCGAGAAAGGTAAAAATGCACCTATGTTGGTCAAGCATGTTTAGGTAAAGGTTTTTCATCGACTTAGTGTGTTTCATGGATGTAGGTAGGTTCCCCTTTTTCTGTTATAAGGAAATTGTGAAACATATTGAAAGCTGATGGAGGTGAATGGTGATGATATCGAAAAAGAGAAAGGTAAAGTGATTATGGATGAGCAATAGGATAAATAGGGTAATCCACTACCTAACATTTCTAAAGATCTTAGTATCTTCAATTGTAACAGAGAGGAGATATATGATATTTTGGGTTTGGAAAAAGATGGCATTGTCAATTATTTTAAGATTTTAAAATGGTTTTTCATGGAAATCAACCAAATCAACATAAAGGTCTGATCCTTGCATAGTAGAACCGAGAAGAATTCTAAAGAGGAGGGTTCAAATTTTTTTAAGAACAACAAGATGCTAGAAATCCTTCAAGATGTTGACAAGGATGTGGGTATTATGAAAAATGATTTTGAGTCTTGGATCTCTATGCTTGATGAGAAAATGGTTAAGGTTCATGAGAACCTAGATAAGTTGGTCAAGGTTAGTGAAACTTCTCTTCAAACCAATTTCAAACTCCTTGCCATTCTTCAGGAGAAGATGGGAAAGTGGAATGGTGGAGAGGGGACTAAGTTGACTAAGGATACTACCACTATGGAGATGGGTGTGATTAAGGGTAAACATGTTGTTGTTGTTGGTACTAGCCCGAGTATCCATACTCATGGTCATGTGAAGAAACCTATTGAGATTCAGAAAAGTGACCTATCTAATGTTGTTGAGCTTCATGAATGCATAATTTCAAAGGATTTAGAGGTAGCTAAAATTCTCAAAAAACCTTCAATAGGTTGTTGTTGGTGGCTGTTTGGTTTTTTTATGGTTTTCTTCTTTTTGGCTATTTGTTTTATCTTTAGCAACTTCTCTTTTGTAAAGGGTTTCAAATCCCTTCAAAACCTATTTTACCCTTAATCAAAAACATTATAAAATATTTTCCCAATTCACCCTAAGTTCCTAGAGACACTTTCCAAGGATGTTGGAACCATGACATATGGCATAGGATTTACAAGGTGGATGACACCTTAATCCTAACATATAATAATTAAATCTAGTGTGTGTGTATAAACATATATATAAACTATTTTCATAATGAAGGTCATATATTTATATATATAACTAATATACATTTCTACACATATGTTGTTATGCAATATTGTATGTATATTTTCTAATGAAAATTAGGAGTTGTACTTACAGTCAAATATATACACATGGTATAAATTTATGTAAAGAGAAAAAAACTCATGACTCATTTTCACATGAATTTATACTTTTGAAAATATAAATAGCATTATATTTGCATACACTATTATTTAACTATTGTCAAACACAGAGAGCTACATGATACATTTTTTTTCTAGTTTTATCATATACAAAACAAAATAAATATTTTTGTGCTAACTTTGAAAATTCTTAACTTCCCATAAATTACATTGGGTTTATACTTAGCGTTAACAATATGATTTAAAATATCTATATTTTCAGTTATAGGATACACATTTAAATGTTATTAAAGTATAATCAAATCAATAGAATATTTAGAGTTCACTTTTCACTAATAAATAATATAATGTCTTACTATACTTTAATTAAAACCAAATATAATAGACATATTAAACTTCACAATGACATGTGTTTTCCAACTTTGTTATAATGCTGCAACTATATGTATAAATATAATAAATATTTATGTATGTACAAGACTGCCACAAAGAAGGAATAAAGTTCATCAACTTCCAAACTTGCATATTAACAAAATCTCTTCCACAAACAGGCCAAATGGGATCTCACCTCCCAACCATAGGGTTGTAGAACAACCTAAGCCTAAGCTAGGAGGCCCTTGAGAAAAACTTGAGTTCACCCTCACACCACTTATTAAAAACAACATATATAACCATTTTGATTACACAAAAGCTTTGCAAACTCCCAAAACCCAAAACAAAAGATATACATAAATTGATTCATGATACAAGATCCAATGAAGATGGGAAGATGAGAACTTATTCCCTCTCTCTCTCTCTCTCTCCATAATAACTCTTTTTACATATTCAAGAATCAAATTAAAATGGAAGAAACACTCAAAAAATCAACATACAAATAAAATATAATTTATAATACACACTCCAAAACCTAAGTATGACAATTGAAAAATATGCATACCTCTATTAAATCCTTGAATAATTTGATGAAAAATAATGGAGACCAAAGCTATCTCCCTTCCAAGATCCTCTCATCAAACCCCCATCCACTAAATCTTTCACCAAGCCTTCTTCCTCATCCAAAGTTTTCTTCCCTCTCTAACTTACCAACAAAGATGAAAAAGAATGAAGCAAAAAGCCCATCTTTCATTCTCTTGAATGGAATAAATAGAAATACCTCATCATAACTTCCTAACAACAAACTTCAAGATGTAATGGGGTAGTTACTCCTCACCCAACCTCCTCTTAACTACCTTCATTTTTTCACTTATAGAAAATGGTGAATTTAGAGGTTAGAAAAGACATACTTAATTTTTCCATTCCAAAATTTTCCTAACTAATAGTCCTATGGCCTAGGACTTAAATTTTGACTAAATAAATGAAAAATACCCACATGAATCCAATTTAAACCTTGAAGAAAATAAATTCAAAATTAAAAACTTAAATGACCACTCCCTTCACCTTAGGACTCACTCACATAATTAAATAAAACAACATAAAATTCACACATGAAAACACATCATTCCACATTATGTAACAACTTCACATCACAATACACTAAAACCACACTTCACTTGACCTTGTTCCCTCCAATGAACTTAGGTTGGTTTCATGAGTTAAACACAATTAGGGTTTCCTAGGAGACCTCTAAATGTTTTATTTGGCTATAGAATCACCTACACACTCGATTACACTCATTAGTATGCTCAAAAAATAGTTGAAGAAACTTGAAATAAAATCACCACATTATATTTAACATTATTATATAAGAATTCATTTAATTGAAATCTACTCATCAAATTAATAAAATTTCACTTTTCATATCACACATACATCATTCTAACCCATCTAGAGTAGGTATTACCATTATTATCTCTATAACTAATAAATGATAATTTCCTTAAACAAATGATCATACAAGTAACACAACTTAAACATCCACTTATGCCCTAATTGTCAAATAATAGAATACCCCAGATACCTCTTGTAAGAATCATTAAGAACATTGATTCTTTCATCCTTAATTTGAATGCTTACATAATTGATGCAATTAAAATAATTACTCATGATATAAGCATAAACATAAAATAACAACCAAATAACATACCAAATCCTAGTAATATCCTCATCACCACATGCAATTAACCAATTAATTTATCCCAACCTCCATTTGATTAATTCATCTACTAATAAGAATGCCACCAAAGAATAATCCTAGTCATAAAAAGTTTGCACCTTACAAATGTTTTGCAATGAAGCATGATAACCTGTCTCTAAATTAGGTTAATGTATGAATATTGTTGATATGATTTGAAATGGTTTAATTTTCTAGCTCAGAATTTTTTATGAAAATCCTTCTGTAAACCTGAAATGTACCTTATAAATTATATCTTAGAAGATTAGATTTTGATTTTTGGTTGTTTATAATAAATTGTGTTTGTGTTCTATTTCTCAATGGATTGTTGATTTAAGAGTTTCTAACCTGATTATTTGGAATACATAATATCCTCGTTTCATTTCATTATTGAATCAAAGAACAATTGATTTAAGCCTAAATGTCTGTAATCTTATTTGGGAAAATTTTCCATTGATAAACATTTCCTATGTGGTTAGAATTTATACTCCAATATCTATGTGTTAAATTTCTCTAGGCTAGACATTTTTCTTTGAATTTATCCTAAGCCTATAATTAATACCTGAGATAGATAGGTGAACAATGTCTAGGTCTCAGAGATTGGTTTCAGGATCTATATAAATTCTTATGTATCCATCCATGTATAGTTTATTCAAAGTAATGTTCTACAATGGAAAAATGACCCTTGAGCTATGATGTAACTGGACTAATTTCCCAATTTGATTTCAGGAAGTCAATAACACTTTTTGGTATAACCGTGTTAACTCAATGAATTTTTTTTTTGGAAGAGATCCCGCTACCAATTCTTGTCAGATTATGCATCCACATATGCATTTGATTTTCCCTAAGTGTTTTTTCTCTTTTGGTTTCACTTAGAGTCTTGGATATTTAGAATAATTTGTGTTTAGAACTTAACTAAATATGCTATTAGTTACTGAAAGGTGGAAAATTGTTGGGGGCTATGGTTTAGGACATAGAACAACAATCTTCTTCACTCTCATTTAAGGAAACCCTAGAGATCTCAACCCAAGGATGAAGTAGGGGAAATAGATCTTGCAATAGGGTGTCCTAGGGTATGAATAATGACTACAGAGGGTTCACCACCAAGCTAGGGCTTGGAAGGGCTATGATATGCAAGTTTTAATGATAAGACTTAATGATATGCAAAGCTTCACTAAATGACCTAGAAATGAATGCAAAATAGAGAGATCAGAGAGGTGCACCTGGAAACCTATAGGAGCTTGAATGAAGACTTGAAATGCTAAAAAAACTAAAATTTATGTCTATTGGGACTCACACATCAGTCTGGGTGATTTACTCCTAGATTAGGGTTTCTAGGTAGGAACATGAATCTAGCGGAGATATGTCTGAAACACCTAAAATTTATAAAATTCATTGTATTGGGACTCATACTCTAGAAGTGGCATATCAGTCTAGTTTGTCCTTTTCGAAGAATCGAGATCTGAATCTGCTCTTCAATCTTTGATTAATTTTCTCAACTTGTTTTTTTGGGTCTAGATTGTCAAATTCTGCACTGTAGAATTATTTTAATGATCTCCAAAACAAGGTGACAACTTTGAAAACTTTGAAAACTTTGACAAATTTCTACAAAATTGCTCTTCAATATGTCTTCAACCTAGATATGCAAATCACAAACTAAAGAGAGGGGAAAATGTTGTTTTGTTAGTAGAAAGGAGTTTGCCTTGGTCAAACCCCATTTTGGTAATCAAACCTTGTAATGAAATGAAGGAATGATGAATGAACAACAGACAATGTTACAACTCATCAAACCCTAGCAATAAAGTGTTTCAAACATGTATGAAATGGCTCCAATGGATGTAGATCTTGATTCTTTCTTGAATGTTGTGGATCTTGAATTGAACACTTACTCAAATCATGAAACCCTACATCACAATTGTTAGCTCAAAGACAAGACATGATGCATGGTGACTTTGATATGATGCTTGATACTTGAATAATGCTCCTAAATACTTGATAATCATCCCTTGAATGTTCTTGAATGCTCTCTTGATCATAAATTTGCTATAATGCATGAACACTTGAAAGCTTAGGAGATAATGAGTGAAATAACCTTGTATTTATACTTGTTTATGCTAAATTTCTTGAAATTACAACACTACAAGATAACATCAGATCTAGGAGGATAAAATCCCGTCAAGAATTTTAATTAAAATTGATTTTGGGCCACATGGGACTCATACGCTAGAAGTGGCGTATGAGTCCCATTAGGCTTAACTATGGGACACATTTTTCAAAAATGCTTAGATTCATGTGAAATTGGGATCAGGGACCCAAAACCTAAGTGGGACTCATACGCCTAAGGTGGTGTATGAGTCCCAGATCACTAAATCCGGGCCACACAACCTAAAAAGACATGAAAATTATGATTGGATGTTGGTTTATGTCAGGATTATCCTCGAAAAGATGCATTGATTAAGTCTTGTGGATGCAAAATAAAGCCAATTAAAGCATAAAGAAGCCCAATTTATTAATAAAAACCCTAGATTAGTGTGAAAGTGTGGTACAACACTTTACAACACCCAAAATAAGGTACCATCAAGTCCATTTAGTTTACAACGTCTCGAGACCTAATGTGAATGTGTTAAACACATTATAACACTAAATCAAGGCATCATTAAGCTTGATTTAACAAGGAGGACCCAAACAAGTGTGAAAATGTCACAGATGACATTTTTCGATACTATAGTTACCATACCTTAATGTCATATAAGGCATAAATTTTCCTAGATCACCTACATAGAGTTTTGTATGATAATAAAAATTGGATTCCAACTCCATATCCTTCTATCCATAGACTTCACTTACTAAAATGGTTAGATTACTATAGCCAGGTTTATGCCTCACTATCATGAAAAGATCAATTTGAAGGCGAATTCCAAGTCAGACTAATTATTCAGTCATTTTTGCATCAATGGACAATAATAATATTTTTTTCCTTAGAAAATATTGGTTTACCTTGGGACATGTCAAGTTCAACACCCATCAATTTTTCATAAAACAAAGTGGATGCAAGAGCTTGACATGTCAAGTTCAATCATATTTCTTCTATAATATTGGCATACAAGTTCTCTTTTCTTTTGAAGCAGGACATAGTGGTGGATCTCCTCACCTTCTGTTGTAGTTTGGATAGCTAAAAAAATCTATTGCATAAAGTCCTTGTCAATTGGCCTTTGTATCACTCTTGTACATAATCAATAGTGAGGCACATACTTGAAAACAAGTGATAAACTTGAAGATGGCTGTAGGACTAAAACAATAGATAGTGGTCAAGATTTTATTCATTCTCATACTATATAACGTTATTAACATAATATAATGTTAATTAATTTATTTGGTTTAGGTGTGATGACTTTCCAAGAAAATATAATTAATATTATGATTTTGCACTAACAAGTAATATAGTTAATTACTTCTAATGTTTAAGTTCTTCATTTAAAGTATTGATATACTAAGTATAGACCTAGAAAATCTAGAGGTTTAGATGACATTCTATTTTTTTCAATTTGGATGCATTAAATTTATTAAAAAATATTCATGATCTCTTATGTTTTGGCACTTGGGTGGTTCAATGGTTTTGCATGGTTTGTATTTTTTATTGTAATTATTGAAGTTCATATTTCTTATTGTTGGATTAATGCTAATTTTTAAATTATTTGTTAAATTCAAGCCAAAAAAAATCAAATAAGTTTACACATATCTTTCAAATATTTGTTATTGAGTAGTCACAAGCCTTGATTTCAAAGGCACTACAATTTTGGTTTAGGTAGATATTCTCAAGATACTTGAGTTTTCAATTGTTTTAATTATAGGGCCTTCATTATTAATTTTTTAAAAATTCTATTATTTGAGGTTTTTTGGATTTTGATTATGGGGTTTAAAATTTTTAGGATTTTCTTGTGCATCACTTTTATTTTCACCCCCCATATTCAGCTACTAGATCTTCTCATAAGTTGCAAGTGTATTGCTTGAATTGAGAAGAACAATCTAAACATCTTTTAGATGATTTACTTTCTTGCAACTCAATTTGGAGTCATAGTCTATGAATGATTTGGTTACATCATCTCGTAGATATTTTCACAAAATAATCCATATATATTTTCATTTACTTGAAATTTGTGATTAATCACGATTGTGGCCTGCATCTCATAATATTGCTTTCAAATTAAGTTTGCATGTCACTTCCTTACATATGATGCCTAGCTTTGTTTGCTATTCATGTACATGGTGTATGAAATATCTTCTAAAAGAATAATATCTACTCTATTTTTTTCTTTTGTATATTAGTTTATGTTATATTATGTTTGCAAGGCATTCTTTACTTGTGTTCAATATGATTGGCCATCTACATGAGTGGTATTCTTTATGTAGAGATGTATGATCGGAAGTCACATTAAACTATTAGTAAATTAATTCTTAATTCTACACAAAAAAATTCACAATATTTTTCTTATAAAAGATGACATGCATGCCTATTGCGTTATCACCCATGTTAATCCAAATGTTCAATTTACTGGTAGATTAACTTATTATGGATAGGAAAATGAAATAAAGTGATATGTAAACCAATGAACTAGACAAATACACTCAAGAACAAAAGAAAAATATAAAAGTGAAAGTATTATTCTTTGCTAGGGTACATGATCTTGCTAGTGTATCTAATAAGGTTTTGGATATAGTATAACGTTCAACTACTTTGGACTATGTTAATAAGCTTATATTGTAAGTACCAAGTTTAAAATAACTATATGACTATATGGCAGTGGCCTTAAATGTACACTTCTAATTTTGTTGTCGTGAAAGATGGAGATGAGCTTGCTCTTATCCCTCAAATTAGTCAACAGAGGTTGAAATTGGATTAAGTTCCACACACATTTATTATGGCCAAGCATTCTATTTTTTGCATAAGATAAATAGTATACATTCTTAATGTTGTTATAAGCCACCAATTTAAGTAGATTGCGGTTGGAATTCTCAAAAGTGACAGATAATGTCAAATTTCGATGTGATTCTTGGTTTTATATTGTTATTATCAAATATTAATATTCATAAGGAGTTAATTTGTTAGTCTAAATAATGAATCTTAGCCTTCCATTGTTGATTTCTATTGGTAATATCTAATGTTGGTGTTTAGAAAGGAGCTAAATAATATTGTTGCTCATAAAAATCTACTGCAATATTTGTAAACTATCTTCAAATATAAATAAAATAAATAGATTGTTATATTATCTTGTTCATCTTCACAATTGCTACTGCTTGAAAGATTTACAATTTCATTTCTTTTTTCAACTCTACAATAAAATTTGAACTTAATCTCTTTTTAATCAAGTCTTTGAATTTTTATTAGCTTCACAACGATTTACAAGAAGAATTATATAAAGACAACTTCTTTTTAATAACGTTGCAAACGACTTGCTTAAATGTGATAGTTTAGTGTTTGACAATTTCATTGTGTAATACAAGTCATCCGATAAAAATGCATTGGCCGTGATTTCTAAAATTTCTGACACACACAGCTAAAGGTCTTTATCAAATTTATGGGGATGAAATTTAAAGTTAATGTATGGCCACTAATTAAATGAATTATGACTAGTCTTCTTATGGATAATCTCCCATTCTAGTTTTCTTGCTTTAGCAAACCTTTATAATTTTAATTGGTAATATTTGATTATTATTCTTGAAATTATTTGGTCTTGAAGAATAAAATTTTATTCAATTTGGATATATTGTAATTATATACATCTAGAAATTATTCTTTTATTTCTTTAATGATTATTTAAAAAAAAAATTAATTTGATGGTGATAAAGAAATCAACTACCTTTTTTTTCTAATTTTAGCCTATGATTAATCATATAGATGACAAATGGAAATTGACAAAATAAATGTTCTTTAGTATTATTATTAAGAAAAAAGTTAAAATTCATTTTTACAATCAATAATTTATGAACCTATGAATAGCAAGATCAATTATATGACCACTTCTTAAATGAATTATGACTAGATCATCTCAGAAACCTAATGTTGCTTCTAGAAGTACATTATCTTTTTGGTTTCAAAATCATAACCATTCTAAATGACTATTCTTATCTCTTGGAGCCAATTGTTAGTATACAAGATTTTAACAAGATATGTTTAGAATATCAACAACTAATGGAGGGGGGCCTTCTTGATCAATGGAGACTTTGAAATGTATTGTTAGAGAATTTTTCTAAATCGTTTTTTTTTCCCCTTTTGTACATTCAATGGGAAAGACATGCTCAATCTTAAAGTGGCATTGAAAAATTATGGAATTTTAGACAATTGAATTTAATAAACCTTACTATTTAGAGGACTTTGATCTCATTTTAGATCATAATTTTTGAAATTGTTTGCAAATTTGTTCATGCTTGGATTAAGTTTTAAAAAAATAGAGAAACATAATCTAAAGAACCTAGAAATCTATGAAGATGCTTTTTATCCATTGATTCATCTAGAAATTACCTTATCCTTGTCAAGATATATTCTTATAGTCTAATTTACATTTATTTAAATGAACACTAAGAAATTCAATATTTTTATGAATAATTACCATTTTATTTTTTAAAAGATAAGTGTCATTAAATTTTATGAATTTGTGTATAGTTTTTACAAATGTTTATGTACTCACCTATAGATTTTTAAAAACTAAGAATGTCATCAATATAGAATGTAAAAAATTCTATTGATGATGTTTCAATGCATCATTATTATTTATTTAAGAATATGCAATTATATAATTCTCGAGGAAAAAAAAAGTATGAAATTCAATTCACAAATTCCTTCATGATCGAAGTGTACATTCAAAAAATACAAAGCTTTTCCCATTCGCATGAATAATTTATAAAAATTGGAAAAATCGCCACCAAAGACAAAACCTGTAGAAACAAACCATCCCAAACTAATACCTACACATGTTAAATATAAGTCAAGTCATCCAATAATAATAACGAAATAGGACTGATTTTTGGCACTGAATTTTTTGACTTTTCAGCTTTACAAGTAATAGGAGAAAGGTTTAAGGATTTTAGGAAATGGTGTAAACTTTTATGAAATCCAATTATGTAATATAGTTTTAGACCCATTTTAATATCACTAGCTACGTTAGTTTAATGTAAAATATCTAAAAATTCATAGATAGAAAAAATGTTCTATTTAAGCTTTATGTGAAATTTTAAACAAAATAATTTTCATGTTTTAAAGATAATACTAATTTTTAAATTGAAAATGTTAGATCAAAAGAGATGTAATATTAGTTCTATTAATAAATTAATGAAAATTTAAATAGATCAAATAAGTAAAATTAGCAATGGCGTCTGTGTGTGCAATGGGTACGTCGAAGAGCTCTAATTTGAAAAGAGCAAAGGAAATAGAATTTTGAGGGAAAAAAATGTTTTATGCTGGCTGGTTTTTTCTATCGATAATAACAATTAGTTAAGGCTCATATTCTTTCAATAACAAGATAGATTGAATCCCATACAATCTTACTTCATATTAACCGAACAAATTTAAATAACATTCCAGTTTTGAGATCTCTAAAAATAGAATCATATGTATTACAATAGCTTTTTTTGTTGATTTATGTGAAGTGTGATATAACAATTAAAAATATTAACAATTAGATAATACTTATTTTCTTTAAGGAAAAAATAAATGGTAATTTCACGGAAGAGGAATATTACTTTGTAGTTCATACAATATGAATGGTATACAAGGTAGATTAAATCCCATAGAATCTACATTCCATGCAATTGGACTATCATGTTAAGAAAGCATTGTAACATCTACTCCAAGGTTTTTAATACTTCTCATTTTAGTTACACCTTACATTATTGATATTATAGAGACAATAGATAGATTTTGAATACATAATCAACAATAAAAGCATCTTTGTTTTTAGATTGTCATATCCATCATCCGATAACAAATTGTATTGAACATAGGTAATAAGGCTTAGATTCTTTCAATAACAAGATAGATTAAATCCTATACAATCTTATTTCATATTAACCGAACAAATTTAAATAACATTCTAGTTTGTTACAATAAAATCTCTTTGCAAGATTTAAATAATCTTTGTTTTTAGATTGTCATATCCATCATTTGATAACAAATCGCACTGAACATACGTAATAAGTCTCAAATCCTTTCAATAAAAAGATAGATTAAATCCCATACAATCTTACTTCATATTTATCGAACAAATTTCAATAACATTCCAGATTGTCACAATAAAATCTAATTGCAAGATTTAAATAGTTTGGATATGAGGCAACAACCTATTTTTCTCTTTTTAGTTTCTAATTTGAAAAGAGCAAATAAAATAGAATTTTTGAGGGAAAAAATATTTTATGTTGGTTTTTTCTATCGATAATAACAATTAGTTGGGGATCTCTAAAAATAGAATCATAGGTATTACAAAAACATTTTTCTGTTGATTTATGTGAAGTGTGATATAACAACTTCAAATATTAACAATCAGATAATACTTATTTTCTTGAAGGAAACAATATAATTTTGTGTAAGTTTATTTCATTTGATTATTTAACACTTACTACTATTATATCGACCACATGCAAACTGAAATTTGCAACACATGACATCCATAGATAAATTATATAAAAATGAAAGAAACAACATGAAATCTTATTTAACACTTACTATCAATAAAAGCATCTTTGTTTTCATGAGTTTTTGTTCAAAAGTTTAATTCTGACAATGACAATAACCGTTGCTCCTCTTGCTTCCGACCTCGATGTTGTCTATGTCAATAGTTGCCTTATCTAGTGTAAGTCCTTGTGATTTTTGGATTGTTAAAGCCCATGCCAATTTTAGGGGGATTTGATGACCGAGTCCACAGGCCATAGGGGGTATAGGGATATATTTTGGATTATTAACATCCCAAGCAGGACCTATGTAATTGCTGAAGTGAACTACAACAAACAATGGAAATGAAGGTGGATTTTCATCATCCTTGTATACTATAGCTTGGACTTGGTCAAGTGCACCATTGACAAGGCCTATTTTGACCCATAAATTTGAACATAACATTACCTCTTGTTGGACACACAAAAGGAAATTTGATTGTAGTTGTTCTTCATCAGGATCAGAGCATGGTGACCCTCGTAGTTGCTCTACAGTTGAAAAGGCAATAGGTGTTGCCAAAGATAATAACATTTGATGGTTATAAAGTGAGACCATTTCATTTGTTGAAAACAGGTTTGTTGAGGACAAGAATTTTTCTTGCTCTGTAGAGGCCATTGAAGAGCTTGAGCATGACATAAGAACTTTCCAATCTTCCACTATAGGTTCTGCATTTCACAAATTGGAGAGGATAGTACGAAAGGTAACTTGTGTTGGTTCCTCACCAATCTGACGAAATATTTTTCTTAGTGTTACAACTATGGTGAATTTGCGCCATAGAGAACCCCCATATGAGGTTGAGGCATACATAGGAATGTCCTTGACTGGTGGAAGTTGGCCAAGGTCACCAAAGAGCATGATAGATTGTCTTCCGAATGGCAATTGATTGTGGCTGAGGAATGCTTCACATAGCCTCATGTCAATGCTTTGAAGTAACTTAGGACCAATGAAAAGGAAGAAAGTTAGGCAAGTTGTAGAGCTGGTATAAGTGTTGCAAATTAAATGTTCAATTGATTGCAAGTGTACGTTTTGTTTACAATAGAAATTAGAAGTAGAATTCAGTCATACATAACTTAAACAAAATGACATGATTCTTTTGCTACAACATTGATTGTTTGGATTGGAAGTGTTGCATATTGGCAGTAGCACATAAGGGCACAAAATCTGATTTATGGCATTGTAGGCATGTATTTGAGCATGCATGCATTGTGACTTGAATGTAAGTGTTGAGGCCATATACTCTTTTGCATGGAAGATTATTGGCTTGCATCAAGAATGTTGCAGGTCAGACATAGTTTGTGATAACTTGAGTCAGTAATATAAGAATTTGATTATGGTTCAAATATCAAGTAATTTGTCCCACTATATATTAAAGTAAATTAACCCTAGTTATGCTCTATGGGTATGCAGGTGATCATAAAATTAAGCTGAATGAGTTTGCTATGACAACTCATTTTTGTGTCTCAGTTTACCCCAGTTTTTGTGATGGTCTTCCATCTTTGACGGGACATCATTTGTTCATTTGCTATTATTATTCGGTTGTTATTGCTCATGGTTTGATACTAACTACTTAGGTGGTTCTCTTATTTTGCTTCTAGCAGTGGTTAGATTAGTTTTCATTCATATTATTATTCATTAGCATCATTTGTGGCTGGAAATGGCTTAGCTTGCTATATCCAGACAAATACCATGATGAATTACATGTCACCACACTTTCTTGGCTTTATATCAAATAAAATTTAGTCTAGGTCTCTGGTCAACCCATAAAATTCAATTAAGAATACACATGCAGGAGATAAAATATCTACAATTCTACCAAATCAAATATATGTCATCTCAGCATTGCATTTATTAATTTGATGTAGCTATATCATTTAATTGTGGCAAAATAAGATCTTATAGATTAAATAAATGAAAATAGCATTGCAATCCACTAAAATAGAAGAACATAAGTAAATAGTAATGCATTCTATTTTATAGTAAAGTAAATTGCATAGTAACACAATATAAAAGAGAATTAAAAGAGTAGCACAACATCTAGCCATCACCCTATTTTGTATATGTGCACCAATGAAAAAAACAATCCTTAAATACCATCCTCTAAAATCATTAGAGCACACTTAAAATTTATATGTACAATCTTGAGGTAAGTCGCTTGCCATTATTTCATAAATTAAATTTATTTTACTGAAGAATCGTTTATAATTTTATTCTGTGATGTTTCAGAGGAAAATGTAGAACATTTTAAGGCTACGTGGTCAAGACTTCAAAACATGTAGAACATACATATAGGCGAATTGCAGGATTAAGACATAAAACCCGAAATGACACTAATCAGACAGATCCTTGCTAAAAGGATTTTTGAATATCCATTAAAAGAAAACTGTGTGAACCCAAAACCCAACAACAAATTTGGAATAGCCGAATTATTCAACTCAAATAAACCCTAATGCATTTGAACCTAGTAAATACTCAAAAAGAATTTGGAATATGATCAGAGATGGAACTCTTGGATGGCATAGAATGCAACTGTCTGAATCAATTTTTTGGGAAAAAATAGATATATGTATATATTATATTGTTAGTCTGGTTTTTGAATATTGATATATATATAAACGCATCATGTACATTTCTACATATGCAATCTTTATACACATAAGATCTTGTGTATATACTTTTAGTTTGCTTCAGGGCATGATATGATTACTTGCAAGTATGATTCCTTATTACATGTAATGAGATTGCCCAGCCCCCAACATCCTACATTTCCTGTAGGAAGCTTCTCTTCCTACACATTAACATTTTTCTCCACACTTACTTCTTTCTTACTCTGTGCCAGACTGTTCTATTTAGAGATTGAACTCCCTATGAATTGGTACAATATCTTAGCATTTTCCCCATATCCACAACCCTTTCTCAAGAATGCTATTTCTATCTTATAACACATTATAATATTTAAGTATATAATTAATCCATAGTATTTAATGTTTTTTTGGATAAATTATCTTGGTTATCTATTGGGGTTCAATTTGAAAAGCATAAAAGTTCTTACAAATTGCTAGAAGGCCAAAACAATCCTCACAAAGTATGGAATCAAATTGAGAAATAAAGGAGTCAATCTGATAAAAAGACAAAGCCACTTTAATAGGATCTGAGGTTTAATGGGTCAAGTATATTTATATGACATGCTAGCTATATTTATGTGGTCGCCTAATTCTTGCTAATCTTGGTAATTACTTCTCTTGTAGGAGTTGAGGTTATAGTGTTCTGTATGACCATATCAGGGGAGGTCCTCAATTATTAGGTATTTACAAACTCAAAGGGAATTTTCACAGTAGCAAAGACAATGTCTGAAAGCAACCGTTGGGATATGTGCTTGGCAAGGCCAATCGGTAGCATTCACCAAGACTGTAATCTACCAAGGATAAATAATTCTGCAACCAAGTTTTCTTACACTCTCTCCTCAGGTCATTCCTACACAGTTAGATCCTTTTCCTATCAGCCTGCAAAGACTCCCATGTACTGCAGTTAAATGTTCTTTGACCATGTCAGAGGCCTTAAGCTAAGCCTCATGTTATAATGATTAAAACATCACTATAAATCATCTTTACATTTCCTATAACCCTACCATTTCGTGAAACCACATTAATTAATAATTTTGATCAAATGACCAGATTGTATGTTGCATAGACATTGCGGCATACCAGTGGAAATGTCATTTTCATACACTTTGACTAAATATCACTGCACAATTTCCATACTCCAATTACAATTAAATTTTTTTGTTGCCATCCATTATGTTGGAGGAGATGCTACTCAGTATAGAAGTGGATTTAAATTCAAGTTGAAGATTACACATTGGAATATCCAAGTCGATTATGGATCAATAGCCACATATAATTTTCTAAGAATCTCAAACTGAAAGTTATCAAGTGGAAAAATATAGTTATTAAAATGCCATATTAGTTTATTGTCACAATTAGCTCATGATGTGCATCATATCTATACAATTAGTTAGCTGAAATTCTATGTTTTTTGGTTTAATTATTCACAAAAGGAAACCATTTAATTTTGTTCTTAATATATTGCAAGTAGATGTGTGATTAAATGTGAAAAGGTGTGAGTAAATTCCACAAACATTATGAAGTAGAGTGGTTTGCAATTAAACAAATGGAAATATATATATATATATATATGTTTTATGTAACTGTTTGTTGTGCTTACAAATATGCACAATTACACATGACATGACAAGTGTACTTCAACAGTCTATAGTAGAAAAGCTAAGCACGTTTAATAGTTGTGGTAACAATTATTTATGCTTCACGCCCATCAAAAGCATTTGATTGGATGGTAAGTGCTAGGAAGAAATCACAATTGACAATTGTGTGTAGAATTTTGCTTGCTGCATCGGGTTCTACTAGTAGGAGCTGGAAGTCTTCTACACAAACTCCTAACAATGTTGTTGTTGGTTCGTCAAATGCAGTAACATCAAGAAGATGGCATGTACCATCTTGCAAGTCCATCTTTAGCATGTAGGTTAAATCACATGTAGCAATTTCTGCAGAACACTTGGGGCATTTAATTGCACCTAGGGTAATCTGAAGAACCTTTTTCTTACACTTCTTTCTTTCCACCATGTAAAGTGAAAAACTCTTTAATTTCAAAACATCGACAATTCCTTAAATAAAATCATTTATATTCCAAAGAAAGTCAAACTCCATTCATTAACATTCATAAAATCTAAAAGATTTCAAATGATCGACTTAAAGTCTACAATAAGATTCATAACACATCCAATTACATTCATAAATACGTGTCATCTTTCACGACATTTATAATACAAAACATTGTAAAAGAAATTTACAATTCAAGACTTAGGCATTCTGTCGCCTTAAGTTCTACAATAATCATTTAATAATAAAATATAATAGATATATGAAGAAGTCTTCATTTGTTCTTCAATCCAATAGACAATCTTCAAACATGAAGATGAGAACAAGGTTCGGGTGTTTTTTCCGCCCAACCTCGAAGCTTACGATTCCATGGAATTCTTTATTCAATCAAAGAATACCTGACCCTGCATGAATCGCTTAGCAAAAATAAGTCGACAAGCAGGATGGAATATGATGCGTGCCTAGTATAACTAGTAATTCCACAAGTATTTTCATTTTTCTAATTCATTTAAGAAACAAGAAAGTTCAATACTAGGATATGGTAGAGAGTTAATCATATTCCATCTATTTCAATGGTCCTTAAGTTACTTGGCCAAGTAAAATGTCATGCACGACAAATAATAGTAGTTTTGGAAAAGCAAAACTACGCTCTCTATAAACCCATATTCGGCACCTGTCCCGGAAGGTAACTTTCCATACACATGACATGCACATTCAATTATCCAGCATGCATGGTTCCATTCAAAATAAATGAATTATCTTTCCGAAAACATGTCATGCGCATTCCATATCAAGCATACATGGTTCCATTTAAAAATCAATAATTATCTTTCTCAAACACATGAACTGCAATTTTATATTCAAGATCAAAAATAAAAGAAGGTGTATCTCAAGTATGTAACTAAGTACATATAAAACAAGAATAAATGAGCACACATTCTTTCGGTGCATTTACTCATATAATTTAACTACACTTCATATAATCTTTGTCTAATTTGTTTCTTTTCGAAGTAATTATATATATTTTTTAACTTGCTTCCTTCTCTTTTCTGTTTTTCACATTTTCCTTAAAATAATAATATATTTTCATAAACTACGTAACACCTCACATTTACTTCTATTCCATAAACAAATTTTAGAATCAATCTTTGAGAATTATCAAATTCCATTCTTTTTCTTTTCAAGCATATTTAAATACACAAAAAATATTTAATCTTTCATTTTGGAAAAAAACGTTCAACAGTTTTATTTAAATCAAAACACTATCTTTTTTGTTTCTTTTCATTTTGAAAATTAAATCTATCTGGCAGTTTTTGGTTTTTGTGAAGCTTTTTCTAAATTTAAATAAATCTAAAACATTATGTTTTTTGTGTGCATCTTTTCAATTATGCAAAAACAAAATCTACTAAACAACAAAATCTACTGTTCCTTGATTGTTTTCTGTTCAAGCTTGTTTAACAATTTTCCCGATAAAAATACAATTTGGTTTTTGATCTTTTTCCTAAATTGGATTGAAACAGTGATTTGTTTTCAATAGATAAAATACAAAATAATAGAAAATGATTAAACACAAGCATATTAATATTATAAATTTGGTAATTGTAGATTTCCATCGATCCTACCTATGAATCTTCTGTAACTGTTTGGTTTCCTAAATCTGGAAATGAATCCTTGTCTTTCTCTATCAATTTTCTATCGATTTTCTCTTTTGATTCTATGGTTATGTGTTCCTTTCTTTCTTTCTTCCTATTTTGGTTAGATGGAGGGCAGATTGTTGTTCTTACTTCTGTCTTGGTCTCTTTCTGTAGCCGCACCTTCCCTTCTCTTCCTGTAGTTGCACCTTCCCTTCTCTTCCTATAGCCACGCATGTCTAAGAGGATAATTTTATCTCTTCTTAGTCCCTACTACAGTCCTCCCTTCTCCTCTATGCGCTTGAGTTCTTCTCTCTTCACCTGCACAGGGAAATTAATGCAAATCTGTATCTAATAACTCCCTCCCTGGGCCGCGCATCTCTGTCCTTCCACTCATGTGCTTGGTATTTAATATAAAAATTTCAAACTGAAATCACTTTCCTTCTCTCTCTATTGTGTGCCCTCTCTCCTTCCACCCATTCCTTTCCTCCTCCTCTCCCCCTACACGTATGGGAAAGCTTATATTTCCTCCCTACCTTCCTTCCACGCGCATGGGGGGTAGAATTTTCTTCTCACAAGTTAATCCTCTCCTTGTTCTCTCGTCTGAGGAAGATAGCAGCCTCCAGATAAATTACAATACCAACTCTTTTGTCCTTGGTCGCGTATCATGGCATGAGATCAGTAAAGTCTCTTGATATAAGGATATAAACTGTTTTTATATTCTACTTTCCTCACTCTGCCTCTGGCCCATCTGCAAGAATAATCTCAATCCCCATAAGATAAAGAACCATTATGCGTTTTTCTCCCCAACTCCAAAAAATGATTTTCTCCTTTCTCTCTATTCTTCCTTCATGCAAATCGTGTAGTTAACAATCAAGTCAGATCCATAATTTCAGTTTGTAATCTCCAGTCAAATGGCCAACTCCAAGTTTCATTTTGTTTTGCATGCAAAATTGATTATGATGTAATTGTTTTCAATTTGATAACTGTTGTTTTGTTTTCTAATTTGTTTTCAATAACTTAATTTAATATTTATCTATTTCTATTTAAACAAATCTTCCCACTCTCATTAAATACTAAATTTAATATAAATATCCATTTCTTTTAAATGTTTATTTCTACTTTTATTATTTGTGAAAATAACAAATAAACCAATTACACAAATTATACATTATATAATTAAGCCATTTTCTCACAACAATATTTAAATTGCCATTTAAAATAATATATTATTTTTCACATAAATTTAAGCAATCAAATAAACTTAATTTAAATTTACAAATATAATCATCACAAAAATACATTAAAATAATAACTAAGTGTGTGTGTGAGATTCCATCATCTTTATTAACGTCTAATGGCTAAAACGACTTTACCTGAACAATGTTCTTGCCTTCATTCTCGTTCACCTGTTCCTACGTTCACTTGCACTCAATTTCTCATCAGTAATGACAATCCCCGAATTCCATAAATAATAAATTCAAATCATTTCACTTGAATTTAAATTTAAATTTCAATAATCATCAATTTCAATTTCCATTTCCATTTCTATAATCATCTATCATAAACATTGAGATTCTCATGATTAATAATTGATAAAATCAGTACATGACACGCCATGCGAGGGCATGGCAGGTAGTAGAAGTTGTCTAAGCGGAGCTTTGTGATAGTGGCCTTCACAAAAACATTTTGTTTGTCAAGAGAGGTTAGTTTCGCAATACTTGAAATAGTAATTGGGTTTTCAAATTTTTTGGTCGGCAGTTGGCTCTTCAAGAGGGAAAGACAAGGTTGGGCAATCCTTGTAGTAGCATACCAAGTTTGTAATGTTGAGGCTTCAACTAAGTTGGGATTGATTAGAATGATTGTTGGAAAGATAGTATCTATAGACTTTCTAGACCATGTGGTTATACAACCACTTTTAATCAAAATAATTGGTGGGTTGGGTTCTATGGGAAGGTCAGCTAGTTGTTTCCCAACAATTTGGCAATGGCTACCCCAAAGTGTGATATCAATGGTACGGTTGGACATGTCAATGATTGTAGCTATACACTTTGTTATTTCGGTGCCATCTCTCTTGTGAATGGTTGATGGAGGGGAGATAGATAAAACAATACCAATGACATCTACAAGGGAACTAATAGGCAATGACATTAATGATTCAATGCTTTTGATATGGTAGTTGTGTGTTGGTATAGCGGAGTCTACGCAGGTGAATGGAGTTATGGTTGAGGAGCTGTGCAGGAATATTTCATAAGCGTTTGTACCACTACTATATTTTGTGTTCCTAACTCTGATGCGGCCATTGGAGATGGCATAAGTACTATTGGTTTCGATGACATTGTAGAACCTATCTACAAGATCATTAAAGCAGGTAACATGTATCTCAGACCCTACTTTATCTACAAAATCGAACCCAAAGACTTTCCCATCATTACTTGAGTTTTTGTACTTATGAATTGGACTTTTAGCAAGGGCACGACCTTGAATGGACCAAACCTTATGGTATGGTGTTAAGGTTGCAATGGGAGTTGGTTTGGATGGTTCATAAAGTGAATTGTTGGGAGATTGAGGGGTGGCTAATGGCCCTTGAGAGCTGCTAGAGGGTGTACATAGTGTAGCTTGATGAATATTGACTGGAGCTCGAATAATTGATGCATTGTTTGTGACAACTTGTAGGCTATGAATTATGATAGCCCTACAAGGAAAGGACAATGGAACCTTTGACTAAAGCCTCCTCCACAGCAAGCTCATTGAATTGGGTGGTAGCAATGCATGATGTATGTGCATCCCATTTGACAATTGGATACGGTACTTGACAAGTGTAGCATGAGGTTGTTCAATGGTATCGATAGATAGAACTTGTAGAAAGGGATCTACATCTGGCATGCCTGAAAGGATGTCGGAAATGGCATTTGTAGTTAATGTAGGCATGGCGATGTTGGATGCAATACCCCTCTATTTTGCTTCTTGTTCGGTTTGCTTTATGCTATGTTTGGTTGCAGTTACTTTGATACTAGATACATTTTGTTATGATGTTTTGTTCGCTATTATTGAGCGACAACAATTATTGTATGATGTGGTTATCTGATTATTGTTTCACATGCTTTAATGGTTTAATGATGTTGTAGAGTTAGCATGAGATGTTATTATGAGATTATTGAATTATGATGGAAATGTCAGTTTCGATGAGTGTATTGGTGAAGAAGATGGGTTCACATTACTCGCTTGTGAGCGCCCTGCGAATCCGTAATTTCTTCTTTATGGTGTGTATTATATGCTGGATATATTGTATGATATCTACTTGGTTGCAGGATTACAGGTACATGACATCGACTCCACCTAGTTTCACAGGTTTGAGCGTGTCGATCCAACGGTTAAGTTGAATGGGAGATAGTAACTAGGTAACTTATGTCAAGTCTACACCCTAGCCATAGCGTGTCGTTAGTGGTATATGTCGAGTCGTTCATTGCCTTGCTTTAATCTTATTTAATTTTGAAGGATTCTTGATTTGGAAATAGATATTTATAATAATTGCATTTAAATCATGTTGATGGTTATTTGATTTAAATAATGTAAGGTGGATAAAAGTTTATATTTAAATTAATTAATTATATTTAATTTATTTAATTAATTAAATTTAATCCAAGGGGGTTGAATTTAATTATTAAATAATTAAATTAATTAATTAAATGTGATGCAAGAAAATGAAAGGAAATAGAAGAATTAAAATTAATTTTGGAATTTAATTTCAACGTGTGGAAATTAAATTAGAAATTGTAATTAAATGTTTATTTGGGAAATGAGTTTCAACTTTGGAAATTAATTTATTATTTGAAATTGCATTTTAAATTGAAAATGGGTTTCTCGAAAATTGAAATTGAAATTAATATCTAATTTGCATGTAATATGAATTAGGGTTGTAAAAATTGAAATTGAAATTGAGATTGAAATATCTAATGTGCATGTATTGTGAATTAGGGTTGCATTAGGTATTTTTGATTTATAAAGAATACATGTTTTAATTTTAGGGGAGAGAAAAAGTCTTTAGAAAATACATTTTTACAGCAGAGAAGAAATTTTGGAAAAATTTGCACAAAGGAAGGGTTTGAAGAAAGTTTGATTGTAGAATTGATTGGAGGAAAGATTGTTTGCATTTGTTGGGTTTTGGATTGGATTCATTGGATGATTGAAGAAAATTCAGGAAACCTTTGGAGGAGGCTTGCATCAGAAATTCATCTCTTCCTGTAGCTTCTTGAACCAAGTTTTCCTCTTTGTGTTTTATTGTTTCTGACTATTTTTAAAATAGTAGTGATTAAAAATTTGGTTGTTAAATCTGTTTGAGAAAAGAAATTTGTTATTAGAAGAAAATAATTAAATAAATTTGCAACTTTTGTTTTGTGAAAATTCTTGAATGAAAAATGTGAAAACCTCAGTTAAATTTAAATTGTTTGAGGAAATCGATTATTTTGTTTTTAATCAAACATAGAGATTGAACAATGCATTTAGAATGTTTTAGAAAATGAAACCCTCTGTAGAAAATCAAATTTAATTTGAAAACCCTATGTAGAAATTAAATGAAAAATCTTGAGGGTTTGAAGCTTCTAAATTTAATATAGATCTGTTTTGTTATACTTGTTCTTTTATTGTTTTAGAATTCAAAAAAATGGTTTTAAAAGAATTAATTCTTAAGATCTTTATGAAATTTGGATTTTCTAGAAAAAGGTTTCACAATTTCACCTGTAGGTGAATTTTTTTCTACAAAATTTCCCTATAATCTATTATTGAAATTCGTTTTTTTTTATATATATATATATATATATATATATATACACACAATCTTCATATATTAAATATTCTGGTTTTTATGTAGCTTCTGCCAATCGTACGACACCCATTATTAAGGGTTTGCTTTTTTTGAAATTCCGTTTATTAAAAATCGCAGATTTTTTTATTGTAGCAAGGTTTTGTGGAAGTGGTGGGGGAGGCATGGGAGGCGCTGCCTCCACCACCGCCACCCCATGAGGGGATGACTGTGGAGGAAGGGCCTTCACATCCCCCTCTGCACCCCCTTTGTATAGCACGCGGTGCCCATGTTTGGGGTTCGGCTGTGTTATGCACAGCCGCCCCCCAAACATAGGGACCGCCTATGTTTCGTTTAAAGAATGGCGGACTGGTCTGGTTCGTCCGTCACACCGTTGCCTCTTTCAAAAAATTCAAACTTGCTCAGTCCGACCGCCATCCATAAGGATTTTTAGGGTTTCCTTTTGGGTATTTTTTTAGTTTAATAAAATTTAAATGTTTGCTATTGAATATCAATGTATATAAAAATAAAGATTTAGTGATAAATATATTTGGATAATAAAATGAATGATAAGGTAGAATGTGTAAATGATATGATATATTTATCATTTGTTTAAATGAGTTAATAAAATAATTAATATGCAGTGTTGGGTAAAATTGTATAATATGAAATAATATTATAAAAACATTTGGGTTTTATTCAATGTTAAAAAAATAGACTCTTGGAGATTATTGGTTGATATTTAATATGTTTTATTAAATAATGTATTATTTAATAAAATATATTAACATATACATATGTTGTATATTTGCGTATGGTTTTCAATTAGGAGTATAATCAGCTTTAATTAGTTTTATTTAAGTACATGTATTTGAGTTTTGCATGGAGATTTTTAAAAAGATAAGGTTAAATGCATGATTAAACTGTTAGGGAAAATGATATTTTAAGATATTTTAAAATTACATGGTCATATAGATAAGGAAGAGATAATTTATAAATTTCATGTTTAGATAGAAAATTGAAAGTATGTACTTGCATGGGGTTATGTTATTTTAATAGTAAATTTCAAAATTGATTATTATGAAGAGAAAATTAATTACCTTGATTTAATTATTTTCTAGTTGAGCAATTTATTGTTGAGAATGTAGATGCAATGGTTTGAATAAATGGATGAATGCAATAAGAGTTTGGAAAGGGAAACTATGAGATGAAATTAATATAGCGTGTTGTTGAACTAGAAGAAATATAAGGTTTGGGTTAGGCTATTGAAAATAATTATTGTAGAAGATTTATGTTAGTTTAAAAGAAAACAATGGAATCGACTTTAAATTATTTGAACTAGTCTATCTGTTATTATAAATTAAAGGCACTTATTTAGTTATTTCAATTAATTTTGAAAGGGCAATAGTTATTATGTTTTATTTCCATAGAGCAAATTAATCGTTGTGATTGGAATATTAAAGAATCTTTATAATGAAGTTCATTAATATATATGTTCGGTGTATATATGATATGGAGCATATATAAATAGGTTAAGTGTAAATTCATTTTCGTATTTCATTTTAATAAGATGCATGCAATATATTATTGAATAGAGATTTAAAAATGGATAGAGAAACAATATTTTATTATATTAAAGTGATGGAATGTTTTTAATAGAAAATTGAATGAGATGTAAGATTGGGTTAGGAAATAGAAAGAGGTTACTTGCATGGATTTGTGTCAATTTAAAAGTAAATTGAGAAGTTGTTTTATTGATGAGGCAATCAATTATTTTATTTATTAATTCCTATTTAGATTATTTGAATCATTGTGGCTGGATTATGAAAGAGATATGGATTTAGTATATCCAAAAGTAGTATCTTCCTCATAATTATCTTAAAGGATTTAATTCTCTGTATTCAATAAAGGGAAGTAAGTCTAATTGTTTTAGATGTCCAATAAGGAAAGAGGAAATATGGTTATATGGTTAGTTCAGTTAATCTAGGTATTGTGTCTTTGACTTTGTTAACGTTACCTATTGAATGAATATGGATTTAGGAAATCCAAATATTAGATTTGATTAATGAGTTGAATGCTTTTGTTGTTATGTCGTCAAGTTGCATTGTGGGTTTTGGGATTTAGTGTTAGTTCTAAATTATAAGTATTCCAGAAGAACTTAGTGAATGAGGGTTGTCGAATCTTTATGTCAACCTGTAGTTTTTTCCCTTGTGTAGTGCATGGTGTATTTTCTGTTAGTACCCGATTTTCATGAATGGGGATGTTTGCACCTTCTTGGTTTAGGAGCGGATTATGGGATCCGTGTCTCCTTGTATGGAGTGACCTTGTTATGTGGTTTCATCTTGTTGCCTCTTGTGAAAGGAGTGGACTATGTGTTGTTGCCTCCAAGATGTTTGGAGTGTGTTCTATTATTTGTATCCTCCTAGAGTTGGAGTGGTTATGTTTTCTAATTTGTGTCCACTTGAGATTCCCTTGGTGATTGGTATTTGTATACGTGTATGGTTCTCTGAACATAATTGGTCTATTTTATGTCTGGAAGCAATGGCAATGATGTGAGAGTTGTTCTTGCTATTTCATTTGTTTGGTTATGTCAGTATGAGTTTTCCTTTGGTTAGAGGTAATAGTATCTTGATCATGTTGTGTGGTTACTATCTCCTAGCATGGGGGGTTGGGCCTTCGGGTACCACATGGTTGGGTGGAACATGCACCAAAACCGTTGGGTCCCCCTTGATCTTCAGTTCATGGAGGTGAGACATCCAGATGGACAGCTCGCGGTTCTTATTGTATTTTCTTACATTGTAATATTTCAGATTGTATAAGTTATTTTATCCCTCTTATGTTATGAGGTGAGATTATGTAATTGTTATACTTTTGTACTATAGTCTCATTCTGGGAATGAGTGATGTAACTATTGGATTAAGTTAATGTTTTTGAGATTGTATCTTGGATGTTCATCTTGTTATGTTATGTGGTATTCTTATGATGTTTGATGTTTATCTCATAAAGTATTTATTGCTATGGTTTATGTAAGATGTATGTGTGGGTTTAAGTAATCCTAACCTTGTAGCCTTAGAGGTTGTTAATTAGTGAGTGAATGTGTATGTTATTATACTTTATAAAAAAAAATTGGTTCACTTAAGTCATTAATTACAACTTCCTTTAGGGTTAGTTGGCGGGGCATTACATTGGAAGACATTTGAAGCAATTGGCCTGCAGGAAAGTTGATTGTAGGGAATTCAAACAATAAAGAAATGTTTTAGTAGTAATTATGAAGTTGAAAATGGTTCATACAACCTTTCCTATGAGTACAACTTCAAATATATTACTAAGGTATGCAAAAAATTGATTATGGGTTATTTGAATTTTTACACCAACAAATTGTAAGTTAAGAACATACAAGTAAATTATATGGCATTGCTTAGTCTATGGCATAATTAGACCTATTTTTTAGTATTGGTATTGTTTTCAATTCATTTGAATTATGAAGCTTGTTGAGGCAGCATCGGGAGCATGATAAAATTCAAAAACAGACCGAACTCATTGAACAATATAATAAAATTAAAAGGCAGGTTGCTTTGCTTGAGGTTATTTTGTTGCCTAACCTGTAAATTAATTCCTAGTGTGCTGCTATGATGAACCATGCCATTAAGCCTCAAAAAATCAGAAGGTCTTGATTACATGAGAAAGAATGTGTTGCCAAAAGAGTTGAGTCATATGAGGTTGCCTCAAGTGGTTTAATGAATATTACTCATGAATGCTACTGATTACTGTATGCAATTTCTTGCAATGGTATAGGTAGGAAAGATGACAAGCAATTAGGCTTTGAAGGTACATTATTTTCTTTCCAATTCTTGTGAGTGTTGCTGCTTGTCACATTGAAAGTGCAAGTATTTTCATTTATGTTTCTACCCTGCATGCTTGTATTCTATCATTCATGGCCTCTTGGCATTATAGCAGCCCTAGGGTAGCTTCTATTTATGTATCCTCTTGTATTTCTTACCCTAGGTACTATTCTAAGAATGAAGAAACCTTTGATCCTTTTGATGTTTCTTCATGTTGTGACTCAGAATGCTCTGCATCTTGTGTTTCCCTACCCCAAAATCATTTTTTATTGCATAGTTTTGATTAGATTATTAGGGAGCATAATAAAATTCTAAAACAGACTGAACTCATTGAACAGTAAAATTAAAAGGCAAGTTGCTTTGCTTGAGGCTATTTTGTTTCCTAACCTATAAATTAAATCCTAGTGTGCTACTATGATGAACCATACCATTAAGCCTCAAAAAATTAGAAGGTCTTGATTACATGAGCAAGAATATGTTGGCAAAAGATTTGAGTTATATGAGGTTGCCTCAAGTGACAACAGTGGTGAAAGTGAAGATAATTTGGCACCATGAATTTCTCAAGATAAACAGACAGTTTGCACCCAGATTTAGTTGACAACAAATAGTGATTCTCAAGAAATTGTTGGCAAACTTGGATTCAATACTATGAAAACAAATTATGATTGTTACATAAAACTAAGAGTATCCCAAACCACAATGAATATTCCTGGATTTGAAATTACAGAATGGCAATTCAATAATGATAAGATTTCTCAATCTGATTTTCAACTTGAATTTGATTTTGATAGCAGAATGTTTACATTTCATGAGTACAACTCAAACATAAATGATGATGCAGATTTTGAACTTCATTCAAGGTGTAGTGTAGTAGTTGATGTTAATTGAACTACTAATGAACGGGATGAGCATGACAAAATAATCAAGCAAGCAAGTTTATGCAATGCAACATTGTGTGGAGATGATGAAGACAATAAGTTTTTATTTGGTGTGCTTCGTTGTTTCATTGCTGATGACAGTGATAAGTCTGATATAGAAGCAGATGCGTGCATGGAGGTTGAGGCATTGTGTGCTTGTAATGATGTTTTTCATGATTTTCTTTCTTCACTGATGGCTTATACACTGATTTGTTTCAATCAGTTGACTGTGCAAGTGTGCACAACAAGATCAATAAATGACAGAGTAAAACACCTAAAAGTTTTTATTGAGAAATACACAAACCCAAACATCACTAAAACCAGAGCAAGTGAAGTACCTGAAGATTTTGCACAATTTGTGTCTTGCTATCAATGAAGCCCTAAGGATGGAGGTATTTTGTAAAAATAACACGAACCGAATCGAATCTGCCTGCATATAACAACACAGTTCTTTTAGAATAAAAAAAGGCATAAAAAAACTCAATATTGTGTAGCTCTTACAATACAAATGGAACAAAAATATAATCTCACAAAATCCAATCGCACTTACAGAGAACCCAAACAAGACTTACGAATCCGCTAATACAAAAACTGTAATTCTTTCTATGCAAACAATTTAACCTTTTTCTAGTGTGTTCTAGTGCCACTTGGCCCTAGATGTGGTGTGGTTGTTGTTGCTGCCAGGGATTTGTTGAGTGGCTTGTTGCTTACAAGTTGGTGTTGATTAATTGGAAGAGTTTGGGTTCATTTAGGAGAGAGAGCAAAATTATTTGAGAACATTAATTTTCTTTTTGGACTACATGATGTGAGGTTTTGCTTGTGCCATGTTTTGGGGAGTGTATTTGCAGATCTTCTTTGGTTTATTATCTAGGGAGTATAAAAAAAAATTAGCATGTGGGCCATATATGTTTTTATGCCAGATTCTTATTCTAGGAGCTCTTCTGGGAGCGATTTAGAGGGAGAGGATGCAAATTCTCCTAGTGCAGGATCAAAGGCATTGCCTGCTAGGAGCTAAGAGAAGAACTCGACAAATCTTTGTTGGTAGTAGAACATGGATGAGTATAAAAATGTTGGTGCATTTGATCTAACCTTTAGTTCCAGCTTTTATTAATTATCCCTCAGTAGTATCAATGGCTATAGTACAAGTTTAGCCTAACATTTAAAACTGAGTTTTTTGGAAAAACATTCAGGGTGCAAAATTCCCTAGAATTGGATTTTCAAATTGAATCTATTGTAGGCCATTAGGTAGGGTTGCATGGTAGCAGTCTCGTATGAGACTGTAATTTAGTGCAAGTCTACCTGATACGTGCAAGTCTATGAGCTGGTTCTTCAAGTGGCTTTTGGAACCTTTACTGACCAGTGGGGGGCTAGAGTTTTTTCCTTTGTTTCCCCCCTCTTCTTCAATTCCCTATGTTATAGTCCATTTTTATTAACTAATTGCCTAAGTTTTGAATTGCACTTGGCTTTGATCAATTAATTGTTGAATTTGAATGGCATGCCAAGAGGCAGATCTGGATAGTACTGTTTAGAAACCAGAATAGTTTAAAACATGAATTTTAAAAAATTTTTTTGTAACTATGGATTGGATAGTGAAGATGACGCTATTAGTGTTCTTGTTCCAAAGTGGAAGTGGGGAGAGAATGGAACCCTCTTCCAACAAATTTAACCTATTTGTTTGGGCTTTGTTATCCTAGTTAATCATTTCTAAACTATGTGATCTTGGCTACCAAAAGTCCACCTATCTCAACCACCAAAAGATGCTGAAATTTAGGATAATGTTTGATTCCTTGTGAAGGTTAATTCCTTTCAAATTAAGATAAAGTAGGCCTTCAAATTGTGGGAAGAAGAATTCATAGAGCGGGATGGTAACTAAGTGGTTAAGCATTTCAACATTTTCACCGAGGAAGATCCCATATTCAAATTTTAGTTGGTCCATGTAGAATGATAGAGATTGAACCCTAAATATTGTTCTTCACTGGAAAAAGAATGTTCTCAATGTTAGAGGCAGACTACACCAACACATTAGCCAAAGCTCCCAAGATCAAATCCTTACTTGTCCATATAAATTAATAAAATTTAAACCCTCAAAATTATCTTTCTCTAACCAAAAGAAGATAGCAAATGTTTTATGTTGACAATTAGACAAGTATATAGAATAGAGTAAAATAGAAGGTTTCCAAAGTTCTTTTTGGTCAAAGATAGTTTAAATTTTGATTGAGTAATTCCTTGGAAGAATTGACCAACCCTGCAATCTCCCATAGAAATGAGTTTGTCACTCGGTGGAATATTTTTTATATTAATTAATCTTTTGTTTACTCAATCATTTTATTTTTAAATAGAGTTTTTAAGAAAATGTTGTTAAAGCATTTGGATAGTTGGATTGAATCTTTATTTTTGAATAGTTCTTCAAAAGAAACTACTTTAAAGTAGGTAGGTATTTAGAGTGAAATTTTTCGAATAGATGTTTTGGAGAAAGTATCTAGATCTCATATTTGAATAAAATCTTTAGAGAATTGATGTTCTTAAATATTATTAAATCTAATGATCAAAGATAAATTTTAGCCAATAAAAATAAGATAACCACTTACCTTTTTTAATTGTAAGTGTGATATATATTTTCTATCTACTGGAATTGAAACTTTCATCTTTGAATAGTTCTTCAAAAGAAACTAATGTTAAAGTAGTTGGGTATTTAGATTGAAATTTTTCATCTTTGAATAGATTCTCTAGAAAATTGATGTTCTTAAATATTGTTGAATTTTATGATCAAAGACAAATTTTAACCAATAAAAATAAGATAATCACTCATCGTTTTTTAATTGTAAGTGTGATCTAAATTTTCTATCCACTAGGATTAGACCTTTCATCTTTAAATAGTTCTTCAAAAGAAACTACTGTTAAAGTCTAGTAGAGTATTTAGATTGAAAATTTTCATCTTTGAATAAATTCTTGTAAAAAATATTTAGAAATATTGTAAAATTCAATAATCAAAGATAAATTTTAGTCAATAAAAATAAGATTAAATCACTTACCATTTTTTAATTGTAAATGTGATATAAATTTGCTATCCATTGTGAAAAATGTGATTAAGAGCTGTCCCAACTATAGAAAGAGCACTCATTTACAATTGAACAATGCAATTCTTACAAAGTTTAGCTAAAAAAATTCAGACAGTAGATCAACATATAATAGCATTACCAAACAATGTAAGTTTTATTTTCTATTCTTAATTAATTAGTTTTTCTTGTTTTGCAGCTTAGGATTTGGGAAATACTTGAATTTGAATAGTTCCCTGATTCCTGCTTATGTTTTAGGCATGTGAGTGTTGATTATTTCATGTTTTTGTATGTGAGTATTGACGTATGTGGTGCCGATCAATCTGGGTGTGATCTATATTACATCTTTTCTTTTTTAGATTGTAGGAATTAGATAAATAAAAAATTCCATAAGATACCCCAATGATCAATACAATGATAAGTCCAAGAAAGATTAGTTCTGATTCATAAAACCATAAGATACCAATGAAATATTTGATAAGACCCAAAAAGATTAGTTCTGATTCTCTTGTTATGATAAGGAAATATTTACAATTCACTATAATATATATTGTTAATAATTCTAATAGTAAATATAAGACATATATTATATAAATATTAAAAAGTCACTACAACTAGAGCAAATGAAGTACCTGAAGATTCTGCACAATTTGTGTCTTGCTGTCAACGAAGCCCTAACGAAGGAGGTATTTTGTAAAAATAACACGAACCAAATCCAATCTGCCTACAGATAACAACATAGTTCTTTTAGAATTAAAAAAACCATAAAAAAACTAATTACTGTGCATTTCTTACAATATAGATAGAAGAAAAATAGAATCTCACAAAATCCAATCGCACTTACAGAATCAAGAGTAAGAGAATGATGAGGTTCCAAGAGTAAGAGAATGATGAGGTTCCAACCTACAATCCTTTCATATGTATTTCTTTTATGCATTGCATGGTCTCAAATAGCAACAGACTCAAATTCATGGATGGATCCAATTTGTTCGATGTGTTTCATAGATAACAAATAAATTATAGTGCCTATTGATTTTAGATCTAATGCCAATAAAATTTGATTTTAAAGGAATTTGTGAGATGACAATGAAATAAACCCTAAACTGCATTTTTCAATATCTCACAGATAGATTTTACCCTCAAACTTGATTCCTCATACTCTATAGTTATATGATGCAGCAGCAAATAATCAAATCCTGTAACTTTGATTGTGCATGGCAGATCGATAATCTTTGCAAAGTGTACAATGTGCATGGTTCACATGGACAATGAGAATCCAGCCACCAGTAACAAATGTTAATACATAGAATTTTCTAGATAGCAGAGAACAATATCAATGGTTATTTAATTACATCATACATATACAACTTTGCATGATACCAGAGCAGAGGTGAATGGAGCTCTATACCATATTGAAATGGAGAGCAGAGAGAATTGCAGATTACTACACCATGATTGACACAAAATAATAAAAACAATGAAATAATATTATTTCCACAGGATTGATATAGAGATGGTTTACAACAACTTTCATAAAGTTTTTCACCTTTCCTGTAAACATTCCCCTCTTCTACAAGTTGGTTCTGGTTAAAATTTTAAGTCACCTCAAAAACCAACCTAGGAGTTGTTGTTCAAGAACACCTAGGAGTGCCTTTATGGACATACTCGTATAAATTTTTATCTTGCAAGTAACAATGAGACAGAAGTTCTGGGTCTGGTTGAATGTTCAAGCTTTCCATGATGAAAGGCCATCCCAAGGCTAGAGGTTAAGGGGAGATTTCAGATCATATATAAAAGAAGGCTTTTACTCACCACCTTGATAAATATTTGACATTTTGTTTTTTTTTCTGGTTACATTGTTGCACACTTTTTCAGCTGCAGCACAATTTCTATTACTTTAATTGGTTAGCCTAACGGAGGTCAGTCTGTGTTTACTGTTAGCATTAATAGTCGCGTATCCAGAAAAGAAACGAAGGCATTTTTAAATGAGAGTTATAGAAACATAATTACAAATTTAGCATTCGGTGGATGTTTGGGAAACTATACATTTTCAAATGATTTTTATAATGCTCACTAGATAAAAATAGTCTATGGAATCCCAATGCTGAAACTCTATTGCGATGTAGATTTCAGTCATAAAAAGCGTGGTTCATTGTACTGCAGCTTCTATGGACGTTGGAGTTCTATGGCATAGGTAGAGAAATGTATCTTTTGGTGAAAAACAAATTATCATGCTTTTGAAGGAGATCATAGATGACAGAGTAACAATGTTAAAATACTGCTGTAATTTCCAATTTGATTAATATAATCTGAGTGAATGTCAGTTGGGCTCTGATGTAGAGGCAAAATGGAGCACCGATGTACAGGAAGAGCTTTGCTGAAAATCCGGAAGGCACAATCACAGCGGTATGAAAGCTGCAGGTGGGAATAACAGGGCAGCAAAACAAACTGAAAACCCTAAACTCATGCCATATTTTCGTCACTTTTTTTCTACATGGTCTTTCAAGGTAACAAGATAACCTATCTTTGGAAAATCAAATAGAAACTGTTGCAAATGATTTACCTCAAGATTCTTTCGGCGACTGCTTCAATTCATTCACAATTACAAAAGCACGATGACAGTAAACAGAGGGGCGAGAGCTTTTTAAAAGCATAATGGCGGTCAAACTGCAGTTTAAGTGCTGATTTTTTGCATGGAAATCGAAAGAGGAGGTGTTGTTAAGAGATGAGAAACCCTGCAATTTCAGTGAGGGGAAGTGGAAGTGAATGTCCATCAGGCTTGTCGAGATTTCAGTTAGGCTGAGACAACTTCCAATTGAAGTTTACCGAGGATTGAAAACTAGTTGTTTTATTTTAGATTTACCTCAATTCAGTTAAAATCTATCTCATTTACTTTAGTTAAAAACTCAATCTCATCTACAATCAACGGTTGCCAAGGAATGAACTGTCAACCATGCCTTTTAGTGCGTTTATATCCGTTGAAGGATAAAATGAACTTTGAAAGTTCATATAGGGACAGACCTTGGGTGTAATAAAAGAGGAACTCATATCTATCAAGAAGTCTAGTCACTTTTTATCTAATTTATAGAGTTTAGATCTTTAGAACACTCCCACTATTACAAACACTTAGAACTCCAATTTTCAATCCATTCTCTAATAAGATGAATCATATGCTAAGATAGAAATAATTATATTATTTAATTAAATATCCACTTAAATATAAACAAACACAATTGTAACAATTGTGCATCTCAAAATTTTCTAAATATCATGAAACAATATAGTAGACAATGGAGATAATTAAAAGAGAAGAAATGTTTCAATTCTTATATTGATTTATCATAAAAAGAAGTGTAGAATGATTTTATAGTAATTCAAAATCTTACTCAATGCGAACCTTTTTAATAAATTCCTTACACAATGAGCTTACAAAAATATTCTAATCCACTCATTGTTACAAAGAAAATAACCTCCACTTAGTGAAAGGAAAATTCACACCTTTATTAAAGATGATAAACACTATCATAGTTACCTTAAAATTTTATTTGGATAAAATATGAAGATCACTCATAGATAATTATATCAAAAGCATTAAAATGTAGGAATTACAAGAATTCATATTGGCATGGTAATTATCTTCAATATAAAAATAAAACCTATACAAAAGTAGAGTATCAAAGAGGACCAAACAAAAAACAAAAATTGAGGTCCAAAATACAAAAGAATAAATTACATAGGGCGAATAGATGAATAGGTTGAGGCATTGCTAGTAAGCTAAGGAGACATTCAATTTAGAGTGATTGTAAAGGTAGGAGAAACAACAAGGAGCTAAGGTGGAGCATGATGAAATAGGAATATAAGTGCTATGAATACCTCTAAAACTTAATTTGATAGGTTCTCCCTCAATTGAGCATTGTGTGCATATAGGACATGTAAGAATACGACAACATAATGTCATATCCCCCAGGACTCATAATTTTCTTGCATGACCCCTATCCCCGTGATAATTTGGATTAGGGGAGGATTTATGACCCTATTATGATAAATGAACTTCTATGAGTGTGATGATTATGCTTTGGACATTCTACTATTAATGGATATATGCATAATCTTTTCATGTTTGATTAAATTTAAATGCTTGATTTTTATTTATATTGACTCAGACTAATGGCTTGGTTGGTGGAATTGTGTGAGGTTTGTTGTTGGATGCAGGGACTTGGGGTGCAAGATGTGATGGGTTCTATGGTACGCTGATGAGAGATGGGTAAACTTAGGCCAAACCCCAATGACAAACTTTGTAGGTAACTTCGTCTTAACCTAAGGTTTACTTGATTTAAGACAGAGTTAGAAATGTTGTTAGACGATCTTAATAGTCAAACATGCAAGGTTGTCTAAGGAGATAACTCCACAACCATGAATTTAGTTCTTGGGAATATTAAATTCTCTTGTAACCTAAGAATGTTAGGCATTGAGGCTATTGCCACCGTCAATTCAAAAGACATAAATGGTATTTAAATTATTATAGCCATTAAAATATTATTGATAATGCAAATTCGTGGATAAATGTGTATAAAAAGAAATATAATAGTTATTAATCCAACAAGAACAACTAATAAATAACAACGAAATAAAGTATAATTAAATAGAAATATCTATAAATAATAACTTAAACTAAATAAATAAATGAAAGAAAATAAAATAATAAGCAAAAATATGTGTAATATATGGATAAATAAATTAACCATAGTCTCAAAAAAGAAGGTAATACATTTAAAAAATAAACTTTGGAAAGCCATCGAATGGTAGGGGAGAAGACCTTGCCAGGGCTAACTTCGCGCAACCATAGAATCTAAACCGTGCGTCAAATCGAAAAAAAATTTTATGGGTTTTTTTCGTCCACGAGTTAAGAGCTTATAACTAGGCTTTTGGCCTTTGGGCAATTCAGTAGAGTGCGGGAGCATTGGATATGCACGAGGTAAAAAATACACCTTTTAGAGGTGTTGTCCGGTTGCTGCCACCTAATGTCCCAGTATTCGCCCACTCTAATTTCCATCAATTATAATTGTTTATGCCTTAAATCCACTCTAAAACATGCACTTTAACACTTAATGAGCAGTCATTAGTGTTTTTGTAATTATAATGAATAGCCATTGGTGTTTTTTAATTATTTATTCAATCAAATAAAGTTTTTTAATGGATCAAAGTGAATTTTTTTTGGGGGGGTTAAGTGAGCATGGAGGTGGCGGTTATTCAATGGGGGGCGGTAACTAGGTCTTCTCCCCTAAGGGAAAAAGAAGGCGAAACAAAAAGGAGAAAAAACATGAAGAAGCTGGAGGGAGGCATGACTTGCAGGAATGAATAATTTTCTACCATTAATGTTTAACCTTCTCACTCCACGACTAGGAGATAGGCATGATTAATGAGGAGAGGGAAAGCATAAGAAAAGACGGGTGAAAATGACATTAATAGGCATGACGACCCCCAATTTATGTAGAAGAATGCCTCGGTTTGGCCCACAAATGACACGCCTATACACTTGAAACCCTTCTTTCTTTAAATCTACAATTTTGGAGTTCATTCAAGCAGAAAAAAATAGAAGAGAAGGTGAAGGGGCGTAGCAGAGGTGTGGAGTCTCTAGGTGAAGTTCCAGGTGTGAGGTAGTAGCTTGAAGTCCAAAATAGTTTGCCATTATTCTAGGTCTTTCTTTTTTTTATCTTCCATTCATTTTATGAATTATATATACAGTCCTCAAAACGATCATTTGACCGTATTTATTAATTAATTAAAAATAAAAAATGCATTGTATTTTTATTTTTAATTAATTAATGAATTTGATCAAATAACCGTTTTGAAGGCTGCATAGACAATTCCATCGACACCCTCTCTTAATGGTTGCCTTGACTTTGGCTTCCGGCTGCCATGAACAAATTGAAATTAAATTAGGCTAAGTCTTTCGGAATTTATCAAATCCAGATCGACCAAGTCAGTCTGAGTTCTCTCAATGCGTACTAAACTTGATATATTAAAAAATTAACTTTGTTACATTTATAATCAATAGGAGGTACCCTGCATGAATTCAGAAGTTAATAAGACAATTATTTTTAAGATCGATTCATTGAGTTTTCCTGGGCATAGTTAAGGACATGGCGGAACTAATTATATGAGAATTCAATGTATGGAATTGTAGCTTCAGGATAAGTTGGATAGCATTTTTAGTGAGTTGGGTTTGCTACGCTCGAGGGCATTCAAATTGATCACCTATTCATTGTGTTTTTCTGTGAGCTCTTAGGAATAGTGTGTTAGAATTTGAGCCTTTGGGCTCCTTAGTATTGAATGTATTGAATTTGAGCCTCAGAATTAAGCTGAGAATAATTTTTGAGCTGGAGTTCCTCTGCTCGGATTCTGAGTTTTGGAAGAAGAGGGTATTCAATTGATCCAGTTGATTATACTTGAGAGGAAAATGTTGGGACCAATTCGGAGTGTTGAATGTAAGCCATAAGTGTTAGCGCAATTTAACTCTTTGTTACCACTGGTGTTCCCCAATTTGGAGTGTTGAATGTAAGCCATAAGAAGGTTGTGAGGAAGTCTTGAGCCAGCAATAATCAATTTGGGACTAGCTCTGAATAGGTGTATAACAAGGAAGAAGGAAGCAGCATTCCTGATAAGAAGCCAAACATGGCAGGAGCTGAAGGACGGTCTTTAGAGGAAACTCCTACTTGGGCAGTAGCAATTGTTTGTCTAGTATTCATTGTCATTTCCATAATACTTGAACAAGTCATTCATCGTGTTGGCAAGGTGAGGTTTTGTTTCCTACCATCACCTTTTTCAATTCACTGGCCTAGTTGAACTCTGCACCCAATTGGACGTCTTTATTATTTGGAAGTATGAGAGTAAAACTTTAAATTCTGGAATTAATGGTATTGTTGTTCAGTTTGTTTCTGAATTCAATTGTGTTGGATCTTTTTATCAACATTTCGGATCACATTCCATGATCCATCATCAAAATAGTAAAGATCAAGAAAAACAATATGAATTGTGAAAATTTGATTTCATTACTTAATTATATTATTCGTGTGTTATTTTCAATCCAAATAGCAGTCCAAAGATTTTGGCCCCCATATAACCTTCCAGTGCTTTTGGTCATACCTTGCCCACCAACAGGAGATTCTGGACGCAGGCATACTAGTTTGGATGATTTTATTTTGAAAAAGTTAATTCTGCATTCTGTAATAAAGTTTGGGTTCTATGAGTAAGAGGAAGACATAACATTCCAATGTGCCACAATTTGTAAATCAACAGTATTACTATGAACTGGTCAGATCAATATTGTTCTTCCATTTATATAAAAGTATGTTTGGATTCAATGGATATTCTGTACTAACACAATCTCCTTTTATCGTGCTGTATTTGCAGTGGCTTTTGGGGCACAATAAGAAGGCCTTGAATGAAGCACTTGATAAGATCAAATCAGGTGAGCATTTTATTGAAAGCTTACCTTTGAATTTGATGCAGGCATGCCTGCCAAAGATACGATTTTGTTAGTTTTTTTTTTGTTTTAGATTGTTAATTTGCTATGTTAGCAGAAACGTAACGGCAAGGCTATGTTTTCAAAGAGTTGCTTTTTCCTTGAACGGCGGCTGCTTATTTTCTGCATTTTCCCTTCTTCCTCCATAGTGTATTCCGCAAGTAATTTTTTTTTAAAGATTGTCTAATAATTTATTCCTAAATGATGACATTTTCGTAAGTGGTTTGTGTTTTTCTGAAATTTTAAAGATTGTCTAATATTTCTTTTTGAAATTTGTTGTTTTTTCCTTATCTATTATGATTTTATTTTTTAATTTAAAAAATAAATTTAACTATATTTTATTATATATTTTGAAAATAATAAAATATTTTTGATATCTTATACTCACTCTAAATATCTCATTTCTGTTTCTGATAACATAATTTGAATTTTTTTCCAAAACAAAAAAGTTCATACTTACAAAAGGCCTAATCTCCTGGGAAGACTTTCATCCCAACAGACAATTCAATCCAATGGACTGATTTATGATGATATATATTGGCATTGGTTTGGTATGGATGATGGTTGTGTTGGTGTTTGTTTTGGCAACTCTGATAAAGTGTCAAAATATTCATTTGGAGACACGCCTTGAGCAAATATCAGAAAACTGTTTCTTGGTTTTTTAGATATTTTTTATATAGAATTTCTCAAAAGAATTTCACATCAATAATAAATGGGTTGAAAATATGGCTCTAGGAAAATTCATCGTCAGCAATTCATGGAAGGAAAATTCACCGTCAGCAATTCACGGCCATGGAAAATTCACGGCCAAGTAAAATTCACCACTATCAATTCATCAATATTTTTAAATACACCACTAGCAATTCACCAATATTTTTTAACATATATATTACAAAATATTGATGAATTACTCGCGATGAAATTGCAGATGCCTAAAAATATATATTTGAAAATTGTGAATGAAAGAATAACGAATAACAAAGATGCAGAAAACAGAGTAATTGCAAAAGAGAATGAGACACTAGTTTATCGTGGTTCACCAATGAATTGGCTACATCCACACTAAGCAGAGGAAATTATTATTACTTCAGTTGAATAATCGATACAGCAGTAGAGAGAGTATTCTCCAATATATAAACATAATACAAATAACATTCAGCTTCAGCTGAATGTGAAAGGCCATATCTTGGAGGGAATACGGGGAAAGACTGTTGGGAATACAAATAACATTCAGCTTCAGCTGAATGTGAAAGGCCATATCTTGGAGGGAATACGGGGAAAGACTGTTGGGCTTCAGTCCTAACAATCTCCCACTTGAAGTCCAACGACTGCTGCAGCTCATCAACCATTCCCCTTCTTTAATATGTAGTTCACTTCTTTTTAACCAGACCAAAAGAAGTACTGGCGCATTCGAACTCCTCTTTGCCAACAACCTTGGTGAAAATATCTGCCGGATTGACCTTAGTGTCAATTTTTGCAACTTTTAATTTGCCTTCTTCAACCACCTGACGGATGTAATGAGCATGTATGTCAATATGTTTTGAATGCCTCTGAGATGAATGATTGTGAGCCATAAAAATGGCGCTGTGACTATCACAAAACATAACACAATCTCTTTGTTGACATTTCAAATCATTGAACAATCGCTGTAACCAAATCATCTCCCTAGCACCTTCAGAAAGAGCCAAATACTCAGCTTCAACAAAAGAAAGAGCAACAGAATGTTGCAGCCTCGAGACCCAACTAATGGCAGCTCTAGCAAACATAAAAACATAACCAGTAGTAGATCTTCGCTTGTCTAAATCTCTGGCAAGATCAGAATCAGTGAAACCTTGCAGTTGAATATTATTTCCACCAAAACATAAAGCATAATCAGCAGTACCTTTAAGATACCTTAAAATCCATTTGACTGCTTCCCAATGAGGCTTTCCGGGATTGCTTATGAACCTACTCACCACTCCCACTGCATGAACAATGTCGGGACGAGTGGAAACCATGGCATACATAATACTGCCGATTGCAGATTTATAAGGAATCCTTTCCATAAAAATTTTATCCTCTTTTGTTTTCAGAGACAAATCAGAAGATAAGTGAAAATGTGAAGCAAGAGGAATAGAAACAGTCTTTACATCAGTCATACCGAATCTTTCTAGAACCTTGTCAATGTATGCCTTTTGTGACAACATAATCTCCTTCTTTCGTCTATCCCTAGTGATTATCATTCCAAGAATCTTCTTGGTTGCGCCTAAATCTTTCATAGCAAACCGTGTAGCTAATTGTGCCTTCAATTGAGAGACAATCCTTTTACTAGTACCGGGTACCAACATGTCATCAACGTAAAGCAAGAGAATAACAAACTCACCAGTAGGAAGTTGTTTGTAATAAACACATGGATCTGATTCGCACCTGACAAACTTGTGCTAAATCATGAAGCGATCAAACTTAATATACCACTGTCGTGGGGCTTGCTTGAGCCCATACAAGCTGTGTCTCAGCCTGCAATAAAGATGTTCTTGTCCTTGTTGTTTAAAGCCTTCTGGCTGCTCCATATACAGCTCCTCATCAACATCACCATATAGAAAAGTTGTCTTGACATCCAATTGGTCAAGTTCAAGATCCCAAACTGCAACCAACCCCAAAACTGTCCGGATTGTATTCATTCTCACAACTGGAGAGAAAATCTCATTAAAATCTATGCTTTTCTATTGATCATACCCCTTTACAACCAGCCTGGCACGATAACGTTTCTTGCCAGCATCTTCCTCTTTCAGCTTGTATACCCAATGATTCTTCAAAGCTCTTCGATTAGGCGGAAGCGGCACTAAATCCCAAGTATTGTTAGCCTGTAATGAATTCATTTCATCTAACATTGCTTCATGCCATTTTGCATAATCAATTGCCTTGCATGCCTCTTTGAAAGTAGCTGGTTCAGGTTGATCAAAAACTAGAAGTTCGGGCTCAACCTCTTCTAAAAATAACAATTCATAATCTGAGAACTTAGAAGGACGTCTCCTCTCCCAGGTAGACCTCCTTAAATGAGAACCCTGTTTAGATACATTTGAATCTTCCAAATGCATTTTATGTAATTGATTTTGAACATTTTCAAGTTCATGCTGCAAAATACCTCTGTTAGAAACATGATTTTTCGGACTCTGCCTCTGAATAGCCTCAAATTGCACAGTCCCTTGTGCGTGCATATTTTGTTGTGGCTGAGAAAAAGAGTTTCCAATCTCAGGCCGTATTGAAGACCCAACTCCAGGAGGAAATCGTGAATCAAGAAGAGCAGGCTGTGCGCACTCCATATCTCTTTGTGAGGGCTGTGCGTACTCCATATCTCTCGAAATTTCTTGCAAAGGCTGCGTAGCTCCTGGCAGAGACTTGGTGACTCCTTGTGAGGATTGCGCAGGAACTTTTGGAGGCAATAAATGAAGTGAAGGCTGCGCGTTTTTGTCAAAGACCACCTGCGGCAAAGAGAGGTGTCTTTCAAACGGTGACTCCATCTGCGTGGTAGAGTATGGTGCATTGTTTAAGTTTTGTACATCAAGAAATATGTTATATTGTGACTGCTGAATAATACTTGTAGGGGCGGCAAGTTCCTCACGTGGAGGATGGTCAAACAATGTATTGTGGTATAACTGTGTGTCACTAGCAGTATGTTCGTCCATACTGGCATGTGTAGCCCCTGACGTCCCTGTCAAACAGGGCAGAGAAGTAATTTCTCTGTATGGTCTTTCTAAATCACTGTCGAGGGAAGAAACAGGTGTGGACTCTAAATCTGGGAAAAATGAACAAGACTGTGCAGGAGAATGTGCCATTCCCTAAGGCGTTGTTTGTTTGTTGTGTGATGTATTTGTCATAGCAGAGATAGGTATGTACTCTTTGTGTTCTATCCCCTGTATGTGTAGAGCTGGAAAAACGTGTTCATTGAAAACCACATCCCTGCTGCGAATAATATTAATGGCAACAGGATCCCATAGCCTGAATCCATACTAATCTTTGCCATACCCAACAAAAAAACACTTTCGTGATTTGGGATCCAATTTGGATCGTTTCTCCTTGGGAACAAGAGCAAACGCTTCACATCCAAACACCCGAAGACGCGAATAAGAAATTCGCTTTCCAAGCCATTCTTCCTCTGGAATACCAAAATCTAATCGGGATGAAGGGCTCCAATTAATTAAATACACAACCGTACTGCAAGCTTCAGCCCAAAACTCTTTTCCCAATCCAGCATTGGAAAGCATACATTGTGCTCTTTCCAAAATTGTTCTATTTAACCTTTCTGCAGCCCCATTTTCTTGAGGTGTAAAAGGAACAACTTTGATTCGACGAATACCATTGTCAACACAAAAATTATCAAACTCTAGTGAGCAAAATTCACCACCGTTATCCGTTTGCAAACATTTGATGTTATACCCATTCTGATTTTCAACTAAAGCTTTAAAAATTTTGAATTTACTAAAGACTTCAGATTTCCTATTAAGCATAAAAATCCAAACCTTCCTAGTGCAGTCATCAAGGAAAGTTACAAAATAGTTGGCCCCTCCAAGAGAGGTTACCTCAGTCGGTCCAAAGACATCCGAATAAACAAGCTCTAAAGGTGAAGTATGCTTTGTACGTCCCGTCTTCAAGAAGCTGACCCTCTTCTGTTTGCCATAAAGACAATGTTCACAAAATTCCAAATCCACTGATTTCAAACCCGGTAATTGATCTCTTTTGACCATCACTTCAAGGCCTTTCCTACTCATATGTCCAAGACGTTGGTGCCAAAGAATGGTCTCACTGTCTGTCAGTGCCATGGTAGCTCCCACTTGAGAGTCATTCTCGAAAACATATAAGCTGCCCACTCTATCTCCTTTAGCAATTTGTAGGGCATTTTTAGTAACTTTCCACGAGTCTGGAAGGAAAGTAGTATAGCAGCCTTGTGAAAAAAGTTGGCTTATAGAAATCAGATTCTTCTTTAATTTTGGAATATGTCGAACATCTTGCAAAAGCCATGGGCTTCCATTCTTGGATTGTAAGAGAACATCACCTTTACCAATGATCTCCAAAGATTTGTTATCTCCCAAATAAACATTCCCGAACTGTCCTTCTTGATAATTAGAAAAAATATCCATACAAGAGGTGGCATGGAAAGATGCACCTGAATCTAAAACCCACAAATCTGAAGTGGTTTTACTTACGGACAAAACCAAAACACTATCATCGTGTTCATAGACAACATTAGCCTCGCTGTTTTTAACTTTCTCTTGTGCCTTCTTATAAGAATAACAGTCCTTTTTAGTGTGACCAGCCTTACCACAAAACCAACAGTCGCCAATTCTACCTCTGGAGCTAGACCTTTTCGCAGATTTCGATCTTCTCCTATTATTGTCTTTGCCTTTATATCGAGGTCTTCCTCTACTAACAACAGTTAGAGCTTCGCCGAAAGAAATTTCTTGGTTCTTTCTTCGCATATCTTCGCTGAGAATTGTGCCTGCTACATCATCAAACTTCAATTTATTTTTGGCTGCAACTGAAGTGCTCACAGCCATTACAACTCCTTTCCAGCTATTAGGCAACGAACACAGCAATAAGATTGCCTTAATCTCGTCATCCAAGCTAATGCCTACTGAAACTAATTGGGTAACCAATGTGTTGAATTCATTAAGGTGGTTGGACACAATTCCACCTTCTTTCATTTTCAGGTTATACAATCTTTTCATAATAAAAACCTTATTAGATGCTGAAGCCATCTCATACATCGAAGAAAGTTTATCCCACAATTCCTTCGAAGTCTTTTCTGTTGAGACATTAAACAAAACATTACTGGACAGCGAGAGGAAAATCGTAGCTTTTGCCTTCCTGTCCAGCTTCGCCCACTCTTCATCTGCCATCGAACTTGGCTTCTTTGCTTTCCCTTCAAGCGCGAGTGAGAGGTCATGCTTTATCAACAAAGACTCCATTTGCACCTTCCACAGACTGAAATTCTGACCTGAGAATTTCTCTATTTTTGCTTCCTTCATAATTGTGAATGAAAGAAGAACGAATAACAAAGATGCAGAAAACAGAGTAATTGCAAAAGAGAATGAGACACCAGTTTATCGTGGTTCACCAATGAATTGGCTACATCCACACTAAGCAGAGGAAATTATTATTACTTCAGTTGAATAATCAATACAGCAGCAGAGAGAGTATTCTCCAATATATAAACATAATACAAATAACATTCAGCTTCAGCTGAATGTGAAAGGCCATATCTTGGAGGGAATACGGGGAAAGACTGTTGGGCTTCAGTCCTAACAAAAATAGCCCCTTTTTGGTTGCAAAATTGATGCTTCTGGGGTTCATCTCCCTCCTATTGACAATTGGACAGCAGCCTATTTCCAAGATCTGTATATCGAACAAAATAGCTTACTCTATGCTTCCCTGTGACAAGGAGAAAGTTTCAAAGTCCAAATGTGATGTCGACAAGACTTCTCCTCCTAGGTGTCTGGATGATCCATGTACAAAAAAAGGTAGCCATGAAATCCCAATTCTTATTGCCTTCTGGTTCAGATTCTATTATGCTTTTGGGGAATGTTTGAAACTGTTTAGCCCATTTTGAGTTTAGCTTATGGCACAAATATCAAATTCTTATCTTAGTAAGACGTTGTTAGATAGTTATATCTATCTTTGTGCGTAGGGCATGTATCCTCTTGTCTCCCAGAGTGACATGCACCAACTACACATCTTCATCTTTATATTGGCAATTTTACATGTCTTATACAGCGTCCTAACAATGGCCTTAGGAAGCGCAAAAGTAAGCGCAATGGAGAGCACAGTTCTTTTTTCCCACTGTCAATTTAATGATGTTTATTGGAATAATTTATTGAGAATCGGCTTAAGATTCTACTGCATTAGATGTCTATATGCATTCAACACATTTTTTAATAAACAAGAATTTGCAATGCTCAAATGAGGCGTTGGAAATCATGGGAGAAGGAAACCCAAACAACAGAATATCAATTTTCAACTGGTGAGTACTTTTGGGTTTCCTTGCAATTGAGCTAGTCTGGGACCTTGCTCAACCGTGGAATTGGGTTTGTCCTCTTTAAGTTTAACATTCCTCGTCTCATCAAATAGTCCTGTATGAATTTTCTTCTGTAGATGTATCTGTAGCAAACATGCCTGGTTAAAAAGTAATGTATCTTTCAGTTTTTTTTCATTTTTCAAGTTTTCCATTTCATATATTACTAAACTTGAATTGAACAGAATCTGTTTGTTTGCTTCTTGGTTCAAGCAGATCCTGCAAGATTCAGATTTACCCATGAAACTTCATTCGTGAGGCGTCATACAACTTTCTGGAACCGAACTCCGGTTCTTAAATGGGTTGTAAGTGGTTCCTACGTTAAAAAAAAACAGGGGATGCATATTGTATTTGTCGTCCCATCTGTGGTTTAGAATTAACTTTCCTTGAATTGCAGGTATGCTTCTTTCGACAATTCTTTTGGTCAGTACCTAAAGTTGATTACCTGACTTTGCACAATGGCTTCATTGTGGTAAGGCTCACTTACCTGGAATCATCCCTTACATTTTCTTTAATTTGAGTCCCCCAATTTTTCATCCATCGAACTGTACAGGCCCACTTGGCTCCAAATAGCAAGTTTGATTTTCAGAAATATATAAGGTCTTTGGACGATGACTTCAAGGTGATAGTTGGAATCAGGTTAGTAAACAGACTTTTGAAAGCGTTCCTCCTTGGTGTTGGGTGGTGAAGCCCAACCGTTACTGTTACTCTGCTTATTCTGCTACAGTCTCCAGTTCCATCATTATTTTGATTCCTTTGCTATTCTTGGTTGGCGGTTAGGTGAGTGGTGCCAGAATAATAATTATATTGTAACAGTTGAAGGTGTATAAAAAACATACTGATGTGTATTGTAAAGATACTGAGAATAAAAATATTCTTCTGCATTGTGTGTGGATGTAGCCTTATTGAAGGTGAACCACGATAAATTGTTTTGTCTCTCTTGTATTATTTTATTTCTGTTTCTGGTTGTCTTTTTATCTTTTTCATCTCTGCTTTTATAGTCAACAATTGGTATCAGAGCTCTGGTTGAGAAGCTCGGCGAAACAGTTCAGCGGTGAAGCTGGTTGGGAATCTTGAAGAATTCTCAGAAGAATGGACGAAACAGATTTGGAAGAGAGTCTCAACTGGGATGATTGGGCTCGAGCTCTCATGTCTTGGTCCTATGGCTCTGAAGAGAGTTATGATGAAGTGGAAGCCATTCATCAGATATTTTTGAATGAATTAAATGATGAAGCTGATTCTATTATTGAAGAGTTTCTTGGCATGATGGAATCTCGCAGTGACATGGAGATGCAAAAAATTAAAGGTGTTGTTGCTCTATCTCAAATAGGGAAAAAAAGTTAGATTTGATTTGCTAGACGGGGGAGTGCATCTGCAGCAACACCAGCATATGTCTCTCATCGAAATGCCGACGGCGCCTGGTGGCTTGTTTAACCAGGACGTGCTCATGGTGAAGAAAGAAAGCCAGCCAATGAAAGAGAGCGGCAGAGTTTTCAGATTGCCGGAATTGTAGACATTTGGTGGGTTTGAATCCCCTGCGAATGTTGTTGCCCCAGATGTGTGTCCTGACTGGATGGACTGCATGATGACGGATTTGCAGCCGGAGGCAGAGGGCAACAATAATAACAGTCTTACTTTTGATAACAATCCCTGTGCATCGATAGAAAGCTCTGAGCTTCCGAGCGGCGGTTATTCAGATGGTTGGCAAAGCGAATTTGGGGTCCTTGGGGAGGTTTTGAAACTCATGGAGCAGATGCCCACAAGGGAGACGCCTATTGCTATGTGGAATGCTGTGATTGCGGAAATTGATGATGTAGAAGAGAGAGCAGAAAAAGCTTCTGAGATAGTAGATTTGGAGAAGAATAACCGTGTGAGTTTGGCAGAGGGTAGTAAGGGTAAAGATCCCACCGCGGACTGCAAAATCATGGATTTCTCAAGCAATGAAGAGGATGAGACGAGCCTTTTGGAGGGTTCTTTTGATCTTTATTTGAGAACTGCAAAATTTAGTGAAGCTCAGAGCCACTGTGAAAAAGCCTTTATCATTTATGGAAGACAAGAGGCTGCTCACTCCAGTGATGAGATTGCTACAGGATTGACAGAAATTGCTGGACTATTTGAATCTACGGGTGAAAATAAACAGGCACTTAGTCTACTCCAAAAGGCTCTTGAAATTATGGAGAACACTCCAGGGCAGCAGAGTGCAGTAGGTGGTATTGAGGAGGTGGAAGTTTTGTGCAGGGAGAGTGTGTTCATGGAGGAGGTCAAGTTTAGGTTTGTGATGAAAATTGTGTTAAGTGTTATCCAATGTGACATGCCCTGGAGAAGACTCATCCGGTGGAGTATTTGGCGAAGTTAAAAACATCAAGTCTGGTTGCAATGTAACATTACAAATGGAAATGCATGGAATGCCACAGTGCATGGTTGGCCTTCAAGGGGAGGATTGTTGGGTGGTGAAGCCCAACCGTTACTGTTACTCTGCTTATTCTGCTACCGTCTCTAGTTCCATCATTATTTTGATTCCTTTGCTATTCTTGGTTGGCGGTTAGGTGAGTGGTGCCAGAATAATAATTATATTGCAACAGTTGAAGGTGTATAAAAAACATACTGATGTGTATTGTAAAGATACTGAGAATAAAAGATATTCTTCTGCATTGTGTGTGGATGTAGCCTTATTGAAGGTGAACCACGATAAATTGTTTTGTCTCTCTGTGTATTATTTTATTTCTGTTCCTGGTTGTCTTTTTATCTTTTTCATCTCTGCTTTTATAGTCAACACTTGGATGTCTATAATGGGTTATACTGTGCTGTCCTGCTTTACCCTTTTCATTTAATTTAATACACACCCTTTCTTTGAACTGTATTCAGCCCTCCATTGTGGGCATTTGCTGTGGTCTTTTTGCTTCTTAATGTGTCTGGTAAGACTTCATCAGAAAAACTATCTCCTTCAAAATCTTCTTTCTTCGCGCTCTTATAAGGATTGTTACTCTCTCTATGAGAGCCTAATATTCTTTTGTTGATTGTATGCACTGTCTCTGCGAGCAGGGTGGTATGCTTACTTTTGGCTTTCTTTCGTGCCCTTATGTGTAAGTTATGAAAGTTGTGTGTTTTAATGGAAACATCAGCTAATAATTTTTCTCATTGCATTTTTGGTGCTCATTGCCAATTTGTTATCAAAATGTGCAGATAGTTCTGTTAGTTGGAATGAAACTACAAGTTATAATAACAGAGATGGCCTTAGAAATCCATGAGAGACATGCTGTAGTCAAAGGAACGCCAGTAGTGCAGCCGAGTGATGAACTGCTTTGGTTCCATCGCCCAAAGTTGATTCTCTTTCTAATACATTCTACTCTCTTCCAGGTATCAAAATTCTCTACACGCTAAAGTCTCAATGCAAATGCTAGCTCCCCGTTATTCAGTGGAAGATATACTAACAGATCAATTTTACCTTGTTTTGTACAGAATGCTTTCCAAATTGCTTTCTTTTTATGGATATGGATAAGCACAATGTTACTTGGTCAAGAATAAATAGTTGTCTAAATACTCTAAATAAAATTTAATCCAGTTGAATAGTTTACATCCTCCTGTATAAATGCAGCTTATTTAGACTTAACTTTTGGCAACTGCAGTATAAGTTTGGGTTTGGCCTGAGGTCCTGTTTCCATTCAAATTGATCATTTATCATGATCAGAGTTGCAATGGGGTGAGTGTACAAATGATGTTAACTAAAAACCATTATGTTCATTTACATTTTCAGTTACCATAGAACTATCAATAAACAGTATTCTTCCCTAAAGTAAAGATGATGGATTCAGGATAGGTAGGATATCCTTACAATTGGGTATTTGGCTTCTATTCCCCTTATTATTTGTCAGACAAAATAATTTAAGTCTCTGTTTTAGAGACAAATGTAGACTTAAATGGAATTCTTGTGCATGTGTGTAGGATCGCCGTGCAGTTTTTGTGCAGCTATAGTACACTTCCTCTTTATGCACTTGTGACAGTTATTTCTTTTAGTGCACCCAGAAGATAGAATTAAACTTGGATGTTTTCTTTTTATACATTCAATTTATAAGTTTCATATCAAATCCCATAATCAAAAACCAAGGTGGTTACCATGTAAAGATGTGGATTTTATCGTGCTTAATATTTTACCCACTACTAAAGTTTGAGAAGCACTTGAAGTAGAATAAGATAAATTACTGGAATATATAGAATTGTTCTCTAAAGACCAGTGCAACGGTTCATGCAGATGGGGTCTCACATGAAGAAGGCTATATTCGAAGAGCAGACAGCCAATGCACTAAAGACATGGCAGTAAAATGCTAAGAAAAATAGGAAGAAAAATAGAAGGTCTAAATTCTCTGGATTTCGAAGTGGTGAAACAACTCCCAACCACGGGTCATCACCAATTCACTTGCTCCACAAGTACAAAACAATGGGAGATATTGAAAGTTCAGAAATCTCTCGAAGATATTACCATTCAGAGGATGAAGCATTAGATTATGAGATGGAACAGCTTTCTCCTTCTCCTTCTCCTCCTCATCCTCTTTCCTTCCACCATACTCAGCCAGTTTCTACTTCAAAGACAGAGAACAACAGTAACACACAGGCAAGAAGGCAGCACTCCACTGCAAAGGAGACCGAGGTCAACACCACTGAGTTCTCCTTTCCAATGTAAACTACTGAAACACATCAGACCATAGAAGTCTTCATCAAAGATCTGTTAGATCCGCGTAAACTCTATATTTTATTTTTTGTTAATTGTCGGAAGTCCCGATGTAATTTGGACAAAGGCAGAACCCTAGCATTAAGATTATGATCATATTTTTATTTTATATTTGTTAAGACTTAATGACAAATGTTGTGAATCTAATATTTTAATTGTCAACTGGTGTAACTGTCAAAGTAATTGAGAGTTGTGAATTTGATTGTTTTGTTTTTACTTATGACTTGGTTGTATCTATACACATATGTTATATTTGTGAGAGTAATCAAGTATTGACATTTGTGATGGTATATGCGAGTATTGAATGTGTTTTGCAAATGTTCGAGGTGCAACAAAAGACAAACCTAGCAACCTATTCCGAGAACAAAGCTTAAACCTTGTAATCCAGTCTAGCTATTAGGAAGTCAAGTCACCCTAGTTACACCAACCAATTGAAAATTTTCTCATTAATATTAGCAATGTCCCTAACTAATGGTAGGTCACTCCACTCTAATCGAATAGTTAATTTTATAAACAATAAAAATTGAACAAATAAAGAAAAAATAAAAGAAATAAAAATAAAGTAAAACCAAAATAATATGAAAATAAAAGCATGAGATATGGAAAGTACACCATAATGAATGCAAATGCAAATAAAAATGAGAAAACAAAAACAAATAGTGCCTAAGTTGTGACATTTCCATCGACCTGGGAGGGAGGAACAAGGGATGCATTAATGGAGGGAATTTTATCCTTTCAATAGCAGGAGATTACTCTCATTAAAGAGGAGAGGGCACAAGTAGAAAAGAAATCCCATGCTATTAATATAGCATGGTGTCCCTACTCTTTGACAACCCGATTTTTGTAAAAAGATGGTGCCTAGTAGCTACTAAACCTCCACGGCCCCATAATTTGTTGATTCAAGTTTTGTTTGGAAGGAGAGTGTGTGGAAAGGAATGAATGCAAGTGAGACGAGTTTTGATGGAAGTGTTGAAATCTCACAACATAGTGCAATGGCCCCAAATTTGCCACCACAAACCAAGTTTTGATTTATTCATTGAGTTTCTTAATTCTCTTCAACATGTGCTTATATTACTTCCCTGCAAGTTTGCAAATGTGTAGGGTTTAGGATTTTCTTGTTCTTTTTCCTACTTGAGATGTCTATTGTTCCTATATGATGAATTTAAATTGATCAAAGTGATGTAGGTAATTTAAATAAGAAATCCAAATGAGATGAATTCCTCCTCTCTTGAAAAAAAGGGTTTATTGTGGAAAATAAAAAAGGGATCGAAATAATGACCTTTAAACCTTAGATAATTGATTGTGCAAACATCAACAACAACATATATAGAATATCTAGTCTATAGCAATAATTACAAATTGGTAGCTACAAAATTGTGATCTCCTTTAGCATGGCAGAAAATTGTTGTATACATTTATTTTGAGTTAGCTATTGAACTTTCTTAGGTATTAGGTGGTCATACCTCCTTGTAATGCCAAGTAAATAATGAAAATGTTATTTAATAGCCTAATTTCAAATAAAGATTTAGAAACCTTAATGTAAGCTTCGACATTGGGGTAAAAGGGTCGTTAGAGAAATTTGTAAGATTTTAATAGCCATATGAAGAGTCCAATAACCCCTTACCATGATGCCCACCCTACTTTTTGAGATGTTTAGTAACACCATACCCTTCTACCACTCCAAAGAGCAGAAAATGTAGGATAGCTTTAAGGAAGGTAGCAAATTGGGTTGCCAACAGTGAGTATGAGGTCCCTAATAGCCTTTTATTTCCATGTTGAATAAGTTGCAATCATATTATACCTACCATGCTACATCCATTCATGAATTAAAACTCTAGTACTGTAATCAACAATTAAATTCATGTTTATTATGCATGTCATATGCATAATAACATCACTAAGTTTCACTTCTAAACATACAAAACATAACTTTGTAGTCAAAATTGGCATAAAAAGAAGCAACAAGTTGCACAGGAACAAAGGAAAATTCTTTTCGTTGAAGAATTGGAAAGCCTTGATCAAGAAAATGTATGTGATGATGATGAAGCATTAGGTCAGGAAACACACACTACAAGGGACGAAACTGAAGACAAACAAGAAACGAAACATGAGGATGTGTTTAGAGACGAATTAACCCTCATGGATAAAGTGGGGGAAGCATATGAATTTTTTTTTCCTAAACATGAAGAGGAGTATGAAGAGACCCTAAATAAGAGTGTGGTTCAGCCCTGAGCCATGGAGAGCATATTGTATGGGAGGAATAAAATGAAGGAGGTAAGAGCCCTCATGAGCAAGAACACATTCCAAAAAATTTTCATATTGAAAAGTTTCCTCCTCCACGATAATTACTAAAGGAAACTATTGATTTTGAAGAAGCCTTGAAGGCCATTTTCATTTTTACTACTGAGACTCCAAAAGAAGTATGTGAAGAGCCAATTATTCCATTTGGACAATTGTGCCAAATAATTACATAGCTTCAGGTGGAGAATCAACAATTGAAGACTTAGCTACAGGAGCTCGTTGCACTGAACAAACAATAGAAGGAAGAAATTGATAAAGTAAAAACAAGATTGTTTCAAGAGGCAAGGTCTCCTAAGGAACTAAGGGTCAACCCGATAGACTCAACCACTAGTATAGTTGAACCACTTTCTATAGGAAAAAATGGTTTGTACTAATTGTTTACATGAGGACATGCAAATTCCTTAAGCATGGGGGGAAAATGATGGGTGGAAAACATGTCCAATTCTTATGCCCTTTTTGCTTCGTTTTATTACCCTTTCCTAGGTTTTCATGCCATTAGTTATTATGAGAATGAAGGAATATTTAATATGTTTCAAAGAACAGAAGAATGCTTTTGAAATACCAAATTGTTGAGATAATGATCTAATCTGATTGATTTATGACAAGAACTGATCATGATGAAGGAACCATCCATATGGAAAATAACCCTTGAGGAGCATGAGACGTGAGGAGAAGCAAAGGATGGATTGAATGGACTATGGAGCTGTTCATTTCTATTTCTACATTACATTTTGAAACTATTTTAATGTTGTTTTGGGTTTGTGGCCTGTGGCCAAACCGAAGACTATTAATATTCGGTTTGTTGGCCATTGGCCATAACAAATTGTAACCTCTTTTAATCTTAGTCTATAGTATTCAATGTGCTAGCCATGGGCCATAACAGTAAGAAGTCGCATATATAAATATGCTATGGTTCAGACTGTGGAGAATATATAGATGATAGAGAATAGACATCTATATATTTTGATTCTACGACTGGTTGAAATGAATTGAATTGGATGATCATGATATTGCATTAGTGTGAATGATTTCTTCTCACTCGTCTTGTGAACCAAAGGAAGGGCTCAATCTTGGGACACTCAGTGAGATCATTTTATGTTTGAACTAGTTAGAATTTATATGTTGTGTGATTTTTTTTCCATTTATGTAAGGTGTGAACAGTTTATGATTTAAATTCCTTTAAGTTTGGAAATTTTTGATACTTGATTAATGTGGTCAGTTCACTGTTAAATTCTAGTTTTATAATTGATGTGATTAGTTCACTATATCAGATGCAATTGTTACTTGACTTGAATACAAGGTTTTCAGCTGTTTATTTATTGTTCAATCATATGCACTTCTTTTACAAGTTATTTTGTTCTACTTTGTTTTGTGAACTTCCTGTCGCATTGGGAAATCTCTATTGTACTATGAACTTCCTATCACTTTGTAACCTCTTGCCGCTCTGTAATCTCCTACCATAATAGGTAAGAGAAGCTAGATTATATATTTTCTAGAGTGTTAGTTGCATCCATCCCCACTTAATTCACCAATTTCAGCCCCTAGGTAGACTTCCACAATACCTATCACAAGTTTACGATCCTTGGATTGACACTCAAGGAATAAACTGAGGAAACTACCATAAAATTTCCGAGGATTGATCTAAGTAAATTTACCAATTTGATGTAATTACAAGGATAGTTTATATTTAATATAAATCCATAGTTTAATCCAAAAATTTTGGCACTATTGTCAGGGAATGGTGTTAAAGGCCTATTAGTCTAGTGAACTAAGTTAGGACCAATGTGCTAATGTGAAAGTCTTTGTGACTATTGACCTCACTCAACTAATTACCCTTAGTTTTCTCTATTATAAATCATATAGGTGCATGAATCTTAGTAGGGGTAGTAGAGGGAGATTTGTTAAAAAGGATAAGGGAAGTAGTTCACAACAAAAAAAATTAAAACCATTGGTTGTGCACACATCATCTAAGAAATATTTAGTTGAACCAGATATCGAAAAATGTGTCATTGAGTCTACCATTGTTGAGACCCCTTCTAGTATTTGTCAAGAGTCTTTTGAAGAATTATATAAAAGGGTTGATAAACTATTCCAAGAATATTACAAGCTCTAAAGCCATACCCCAAGAGATCCTAAACCTTTCACAGTTGTCTACACTCCTTGGGAATTTATGGATAATGAGAACAACAACAACAACACTGTGAGATTCAACAACAATAAAAGAGCATTGGCCAACAACAACCCCATTACTTTTGAATTTCCCATTGCACATCCACAAGAGGATGCCCCTATGAAGAAAATACCACACTCAACTTTTCCCATCTTTCAAGGTCTTTCTATGGAAGACCCTGATATGTTCCTTTTTGAGTTTGACATTTTATGTCACAACTACGATTATCATACTGAGGCACAGAAGCTGAAATTGTTTTCAGCTACTCTAAAGGATGTAGCATTGAGGTGGTATATGGGATTAGGATGAGAAACCATTTATATGGGATGCTATGAAAATAAGTTCTTGGAAAAATACCAAGAATATTGCATGACCAAGGAAACACGAGATGAGATATTTTGCATCATGCAATGTGAGGAAGAAACTTTAGAAGATTATTTGGAGTGTTTCCTATTTAGTCTAAAAAGAAATAGGCACACATGGTTGACCCATGAAACTGTAAAAATGCTCTTCCTTAGGGGGGTTAGAGATGAACATTTGGATACTTTAAATCTAATGGGTGGAGGAGATATTTCTAAAATGAGGTTTGATGACATTTTTCATGTGTGCAGGAACTATTCAAGGTCCACCCGCTCGGCTAGGGGGTACGTCAGGAAGCATGTCTTTCCTGGAGGGACATCAAGAGTTACAAAACAAGAATTGGGTACATTAGTCGAGGACCTCACGATTGGCCTACTAAGTCATATGGGTAAACAAATAGATACTTTGAATACATGAAGGAAGCAAGAAGAGGTTGAAAAATACTTAGCTATCTTTTGTCCTATTTGTCGCAAATGGAATAATGGTGAAGAATGTCCATACAATAGAATGAAAATCTCTTCTTTAGAAGAAGCCAATAGAGACATTGTTCTAAAACCTCTTCCTATAGGTATGACTGAGGTAGAATACAAAGATGAGCCTATTTACTTTATGGCCCAGAGGAGACCATGGAAACCATGAGGAATGCCCTCAACTGATTATCAAGCAACACCCCAAAGTCCTTTTCAACAAAATTCCTTCCGAAACCAATCTGGATGGTTTGGAGGTTGGAAAAAACCTCCATACTACCCCCAGTGGACACAACAATATCCACATTCTCCACAATCATGGCAAGCATTGCAAGTGCCACCACCAACATACCCACAATATCAGTTATTTCCTCCATATCCACCACCTTCAAAAATAAATCCCTATCAACAGTCCCAACAACTCTTGCCACCTATTTCATCATCATCTAATCAACCATCTAGTTCAACTCAACCTCTGAAAGCAATGCCTATGCCCACACAACCATCACCCAATTCGAATAATAAGGCATCTTGACTGATTTATAACAATGAGGTGGTAGGATACCTGACTTATCCTATCAATGCATTAGAAATTGATGGTGTACAACTAAGATCAAGAAAGAATCTTCAAGGGCCAACTATCACAGAGGTAGAGGATTCTCTAACCGAACCCAAAGAAGAACAACCAAGGCCACCGTTTCCTAATAGGTTACAAGAACAACCAAAACAAAAAGGGACATCTCAATCATATTTTAATTTTAAAAATGAGTTACATAATGTTAACATTAAAATTCCTTTTTTACAGGTCATTTGAGATGTTGCAATGTACACAAAAGTAGTTAAGGAACTATGTGGGAGAAAACAACATAAGAAACAAAACCTCAAGATAGTCCAAGTCATTGGAAAACTTGCAAATTTGATGTTGGGGAGGATCTCAGTCCCTAAGTATGCAGATTCAAGGAGTCCAATGATAAAGGTATGTATCAGAGATATAGTTATTTCGAATACACTAGTAGATTTAGGGGTTAACATAAATGTAATGAAAAATGAGACTAAGGAGAAATTAACCCTTCAAGGACTAAGACCTACTCTAACAGTCTTGCAAATGGAAAATCGTTCCCTTGTAAAACCAAAAGGTATGATTGAAGATATTATTATTTCTATTGAGTCTTGGGAGTATCCCATAGATTTTATGATTTTACAACCAAAGATTAAATTGGGGATACCCCTTAATTTTAGGAAAACCCGTGTTAGTTGTTGCTAATTCTTTTATTAATTGTAGGTTTGAAAACATGGTGATTTCGAATGGAGAACAAATGAAGCAACTAATGTTGTACCCTCCAGCACAACCATTGGTGGAAATAGAGGATCCATTATGCATCGATAGTGATTCAGAAGAGTCTTTACCTATTTTGACAATTGATCAAAGTAGGGAATTCAAGGAAATATTAGAAGACACTATTATTAATAATTTCTTGCAAAATTATTATTTGGTTGATAATGTCTTAGAGACAATAATTTTTCCTTCGGGTATAAGTGATAATTGCTCGTTTTGAAATTTTCCATTAGTTAGTAATTCACAGTCTATTCAATATTTAATTACTTTGCATCAGTTATTACCACACACTTGTATATATAGTCCATTTTGAATATTTGGAAATTCTGATCCATCTTCATCTACTTCACAATTGCTTTCTATAAATACTCCTATCTAGTCTCAGGCTATGAAAATCTTACATAGCAAAATTCTTAACATAAATCCCAAATTGAGTGCCTCATAGTTAGAAGACCTTATTGTTATATTGTGTTCCCACAAATATTCCTTTGCTTGGGATTATCAAGATATGAGAGGTATACATCCTATTACTTTCACACATCATATCTACATAGAGGAAGGAAGTAGATATGTGAGACAACCCTAGAGGAGATTAAACCCCATCTTACAAGAAATTGTTAAGGATGAACTTCAAAAGCTACTTAATGTAAGATTTATCTATCCTATAGATCAGATAGCCAATGGGTGTCCCCACTTGTGGTAGTTCCTAAAAAGAATGGAAATTGGTGAATATGTGTCGATTATAGGTCCCTTAACAAGGCTGCTAAGAAAGACCATTTCCCACTTCCCTTTATTGATCAAGTCTTAGAAACCCTTTCTAGAAAGAAGTTATTTTCCCTCCTTGACAAATTTAGTGGTTAAAATCAAATCCGCATTGCCCCAAAAGATCAAGACAAGACTACCTTTAATTTCCCATGGGTACATTTTCCTATAATGTCTTACCTTTTGGGTTGTGTAATGCACCTGCTACCTTTCAACGAGTTGTTCTAAGTATTTTTGTAGATTTAATTCATGATTGTGTGGAAGTGTATGGTGGTACTTGCAAAATCCATGACCACTTTTGAAATTTTGATGTCTTTAGGGTTTTGAACTGGTAGGATAGGGCTTCCAAAATCCTTATGTGCTTAAACCCTAAACCCCTGAACTTGGTGTACACTTTTGTTATAAACTCATGTGTACATTTTGCACCTAGTTAGTCTTGCATCCCTATGTTAAAGGTGTTAATGTCCCCATTCTTCATTTTACCTAGGCACAACCCCCTTTTATGAACAAATTTTGTGCATGTGTTAAATTACCATCGCTAGGTTGTTGCATCACACATTGCGCTTTTCCTTTGCTTCATCGGTTTCATTTCCTTGATGAAAAATGAGTTCCTTTTACTTGTGTCACATATCACTGATGTTATTTTTCCTGACCAACTCACCCCTACAATGCACGATGGCTTGTTTATTTGCATTGCTAGGTCTCTTCACATCATTGTTTCACTTTGTCAAGCGATACGTGTTTCCACGATGCATGATGGACGAAGGTGATGTGGTGGGCCCTTGGATTTTTTCAATGGGGCGGTGAAGATTTGAGGGGTACATGATGTAGCGGCCATCGCTGAGATTACTCGCATCGTGTAATTAAACATTGGCGACTCAAGGGGAGCAATGATATGTGATGGCCAATGGGAGAATATTCTTGCAAATATTCTCGCCATCAAAGGTACTCTTCACATCGCCTATTTACATTTTGTCAGTGGGTTCCTTTCCACGATGAGTGATGAAGGGCTTAGATCAAGTGGAGAACATCTAATGGTTGCAGTTATGTCACACCCTTGCTTCACATCACTGTTGTCAAGTAAGGTGCTGGAATGGCTTGCGGGATGGGAAATGGGTGACAATGTCATGCACAATGCACAATCAATGACCTTGATTTGAAGGTGGAGATCAACAATGATTTTTTAAACTTGGCCTGATGCTCGATCTTGTCCCTCCATCTTCCATCCAATAGTTAGTATTCAAATGTAAATGGCTAGTTGCCTCATTTCATGGGTAAAGAAAGAACAATAATGGTGTATCTGCATCTCAGCTACCAATTCGATTCTGAATGGCTCTAGATTGAATTTTTGTGCTTCTTCCAAGCCAATTTAATTGATGAGTGGTGCCATTCATCCCTTGAAGTGTTGTAGAGGCCAATGTATTTGTCAGGGTATGTTTTTCTTGATTTTGATCATGAATTTCCTAGGAACCCATACTTGCATTCATAAATTTCGTTAGGATGGAGTGTGCTCAAGGTGTCAAGGGATTTTAGGACTGGTTGTTGCTCTATTTTGGGGGAAATTTTTGCTGTTTGTAATCTAATCGGGGTTCTTCTTCCTATAACCCTAGTTAGAGTTAGGGTTAAGTATTTTGAATTTGAATGAGTTATGACTTCACGATAAAGGAAAATTGTGTTGTCTTGTTTTGGGTCCACACTTCTTATCTCCAACCTGAGGGGTTGGTGTAGTGTTTCCCTTCCAAAATTCTATTTTCTAGTTTTCTGTAAGTCTTTGATTGAGTCAAGCTGAATAGGGTAAGTTCTTATGCCATAGATAGGGAATGATTTAAGCTATGCTCTATAATAACAATAGATGACTGCAATACACATTGTATTTTGTCTCAAATCTAAATGTCAATCTGTGATGTTCTCTAAATATTGTACACATTATCTTTTGAATCAAAGTAATCAAGGGTTATTTTGATGCTTCAAGCACATTTGTTGTTGATGTAGTAAAATCTATTCAAGTGACCAACTTTGGAGGACAATATTAAACAACTAAAAGAGTTTCATGACAAACCAATTGGTGCTTTAGATTCTCCCCATATCAATGTGAATCCATGCCAATTTTTAGAGCTTCAGGACATCATTTGGTATTTTTCAAAATCAAATCCAAATGGAATTTACCTAGTTTGAAGATTGCACTTCTAGAACAGCTACAAAAGGGTCAACTTTGACACTTGATATTTGATGAAGAAAATAAAATGATGGTAAACCCTCTTGCACACATGTTCATTTGACCTAAATGAACTAGTATCTAGGATGGGAATTTCTCAGAATCACATTTGATATTTTTTCAAGAAGGAAAGTTGGAGAGTTTCAATTGAGTTTGATAGTGGCAGTTTTGCAAAAAATGGCTAAATAAGCAACTTTGATTGTTAACAGCTTTCAATCCTGATAACTTATGCCAAACCATTCCACAATCATAATCCCCTACTATCAATTAACATACTGGTGAATTTTAATGGATCTGGGAGTCATTTCAAACTTTAAAGTCTCACTGATCGACAAGAGTTGGTTTGAAGTCTCACCAATTGACAAGAGTTTGTTTGAAGTCTCACTGGTACAATATTCCTACAACAATATGCATTAGAGAGACATATGTTTTCAGAGTGGTTTCCTCAAGTCTTTCTAATTACGAAGGTTACATCGATGTGGTTTTCGGGGAGAGTCTCACCGAGAGCCCAACAAGCTTACTTCATCGGAGAGACCAACAATATTGCTAGGAGTCATTTCGAACTTTGAATTCTCACCGATCAGCAAGATTTGGTTTGAAGTCTCACCGATCATCGATCGACAAGATTTGGTTTAAACTCTCACCGATCTGCAAGAGTTGGTTTGAAGTCTCATTGATCTGAAAGAGTTGGTTTGTAGTCTCACCGGTTTATCCCAACAATTAACAAAAGGCATAGAGAAATTATCGGTAAGACTGTTCCGAGGTCTCATCAAAATTGATAAGTCCCTCCGAAATGATATTCTACTTGCATAAATGTGGTGAATACTTTGGGAAGATTTGAGACTATGGAAGAAATATTATTCGGATTAAAACGTTAAAATGAATGTGCAAGGTAAAAGTATTATCTTGTGTGAAATGAAGTTGTGAAGTATGTTCAAAATATTTTTCACCAAGGGAGAGGTAATTATTTTACTTGGAGAATATTTTAATAATTGAGAGTAAATATTTTTCATGGAGAAAATTAAAGGAAAAATTAAAGCTTTGTGATAGGAGATTATTTTTACTCAAAGAGTATATTTACGTTGAATAGAGATGCACAAATTAAATACAAAGTAAAATACTTTCACCAGGAGGGAAAACATTTTCACCAAAGGAGTTATACAACGAGCAATTATTTTTATTTTAATGGGTGAAGAGTGAAGATTTCTAGTAAAGGAAAGATTTGATAATTACTAAAATTATTTTCATGAAGACACAATAGTGAAGATTAAATTATTTTAATTTACCAAAGGCGATTAATTAAAATAAAGTGAAGCGCTGCAATGGAGGAACGAGTAAAGGGTCATAACCCTAGAAGATATAATGTATATATGACAAATGAAATTAAATCAAAAGGATATTAAAATTAGGAGTTAGGTAGTTGGATAGGCAGAACAGTTGCCAAAACAAAATATCATGATGTGTATTGCAAAATATTTTGAAATAATGCAAATGGAGAAGAAGTTTTAATTTGGTGGCTAAAATCTAGTGTCTATTGTTTGTTGAGTTGAACAATTATCTAGCTATCTCCACATTGTTATTTCTATGTTATTAGAACCTGTATATCCAAGTTGATATTTCAGTTTCATCAAGACACACATGTTGTTTTTTTGTAATCAAGTTAATTGGTTTCTATTAAAGAATTAAAATCCTTTTGATTGATTACAATAACTTGGAGGTAACATTTGGATTAGTAAGAAGATTTAGGTAATTGATAAGATTGTCAAGTTGTCTCCATATTTATGTTGTCTTGTTATTCAAATTGAGGATATACTTCATTTGTCAATACACATTTGTTTTCATTGTGCAATTCTTTTAATTGGTTCCTTCAAGGAAGGATTAAAATCCTTTTAATAAATTACAGTAACTTGATAGGATCAATTGGATCAATAAGTAGAGTCCGTCAGTCACATTCTTGCACGTTTATACAAGGTATACACAAGTATAAGTGCCAAAAAATTAGAACTGTAGCCAGTAAGTAAGTCACATATCATTCACCTCTTGACTCCATTAGCCCAATAGGAGTAGGCATTGGTCATTTCATTCCATTTTATAATCTTATAAATTATTATTCATACATTCACATTTCAAATTTTAGTAGGAGTAATTAACAAACTTTCATTTATTCCACTTTATGCCACTGTGGATAGATCCATCAATTCAACCAAATCATACATTCCTCTAATCTGCTCCATTATAAAGGTCTACTCGCCTAGGTCTAGCAGAGCCTGAAGTGCAAGGAATCATCAATTGAATAGGTTATCTCCATTCATTGGTTCAAGAACATTGCAAGTATGATCATAGAGCTTGGCATCCTCTTAGGATTTGTAACCTACATTTTTGAGATCCAACACATTCAAGGAGTGGTGTAATTGCTTGCATGGAGATAGTGGAGGTATTTTTGTTGCACTGTGGATTAATAAGTAATGTGATGGTGTTGTCCTTTTGTTGGTTTCATGCTACAAGGTAGTAGGGTTATGAGAAGCCATGGTTGGTTTTTTGTAGGAGTTTGTTTCATTCCTGAATCTGTATGGATTAAGCATTGGTCAAGAAGATTCACAAAGTTTGAAGCTAGGGCATAATCAAAACCTTTAAATCAAAAAAATTTCCCTACTTTCTTAGTTTAGATTTTCTTTCATGTTTCATGTATGTCCTTTCAACACAACCAAAATTCATTGATAATACATAAGGTTGTATAGATGATTCAACCCATCAAAGTCCTTCCACCATTATAGTGTGATGATCTACTTACATATAGGGATACCCACCTTGGTCCTACGAAGCCTAAAGTGTAGAGGGGAAGCTTGGCAATCATCTTTGTTCATTGGCCACTAACATAGGGTCTTTAAGCATAAGGAGTAGCTACCCTTTAGGAGAAACTAGATCATCAGCTAGAAACACCAATAGTGTACATGGATGATTTTATTATTTATGGTGATACATATGATGAAGTAAAGGAAGATCTAGAAAAAGTTCTTAAATGATGTATTGATACTAATCTTTTTTTAAGCCATGAAAAATGTCATATTTTAATGACTAAAGGTATTATTTTCGAACATTATATTTTTGCAAAAGGAATTGAGGTGGATCCTAAAAGGGTAAAAATAATTCAAGACTTACATGTGCCTACCTCTCCAAAGGATGTATGTAGTTTCTAGAACATGCTAGTTATTATAGAAGATTTATCCAAAATTTCAGCAAGATTGTCTCACCTCTCTTTGTTTTGCTAGGTAAAGATTTTGATTTCTTGTGGACACCTAAATGCTAGCAAGCCTTTGAAGAAATCAAAGGTTAACTTATAACTACACCTGCACTATGAGGACCCAATTGGGAACTATCATTTCACATCCATATTGATGCATAAAAAAATTCCATGGGAGCGGTACTTGGACATAAGGAAGATTCTCTCTTTTAATCCATCTATTATATCAATAATAATTTTACTGGTGCAAAGGTAAATTATATTGTCATGAAAAGGAATTCCTAGTTGTAGTCTATGCAATAAAAAAATTTCTCCACTATATAACTAGGTACAAAGTCTTTGTACATACAAATCACTTTGTTATTATATTTTTGATGAATAAGCTAGTTGTTACAAGATGAGTGATTTGATGGTTTCTTCTCTTTTAGGAATTTGATATTATTATTCTTGATAAACTAGGATGAGAGAACATAGTGGTTGATTTTCTATATAGACCACTGTGTGATAATGAACCGATCCCTATGGATCATACTTTTTTGGATGAACATATTTTTACTATTTCTGTAAAGAGCCCATGGTTTGTTGATATTGCTAACTATCTTGTTACTTTTAGATTTCCACCATAAATTTTCTCCAAGAGAGTGACACAAGCTTATAGGACTTAGTGGGAAATATAGTTGGATTAATGATTTAATTTTTTGTACTGGAATTGATAATGTTGTGTTGATGTGTTGCAAAGGAGGATTTCTTTGATATACTTCACGCTTTCCATTTTGAGCACTGCAGAGACCATTTCATAGAATAATGAACCACTAACAAGGTTTTAACTACAAGGTATTATTGGCCAACAATCTACAAGTACTGTAAAATTTTTGTTTAACATTGTGATAAGCATCAACGTATGGGCTGGCCTACACACTTTGATGAGATGTCTTTACACCCACAATTATCAATAGAGCCATTGAAAAAATGGGGCTTGGATTTTGTAGGACCCATTAATCTTCCCTCTCAGAATAAAGAGTATATTTTGGTTTGTACATAATATGTCACTAAGTGGGTAGAGGTAGTATCTTTGAAGCATGCTAGGGATACCAAAGTTGCTAACTTCTTGTATTTTGAGGTTTTTACCAGGTACAATGTGCCCATAGAAATTGTCATAGACTAGGGGACATAGTTCACCTTTGATTTGGTTATTGTATTGGTGTGGGAATATGAAATCAAGCATCATAAATATTCCCCGTACCATCCACAATCCAATGGGAAAGTGGAAGTGGCTAATCATGAGTTGGATAATATTCTCACAAATACAATAGCATTGCACATTAAATATTGGGTAGACAGACTTCCCGAAGTAGTTTGGGCCTACCACACAACTTGGAAGACAACCACTAGACTGAAATCATATGAGCTTGTCTATGTAAAAAAGGCACCAATTAAATTTGAAGTGAAGACTCTTTGCACTACTCTTCAACTTGGGATGAGTCTTAGTGAAGCCCAGAAAGAAAGAATTGATCAACTCCATTCTTTAGATGAGATGCATCAGGAGGCCCTTCTTCATACAAAGGTGGTGCAAAAGCAAAGAGCCCAATGGAATGACTGCTTCATTCAGTCACGAACATTCCAAGTTGGGAACTAGGTGTTTCTTTATGAATCTCGATTCTAGGACTTTAAAGGGAAGTTTCACACTTGATGGCTTGGTCCCTACGATATTGAGACAATCTATGATAATGTTGTTAATTTGTGCACTGTGGATTCATAGCATATGGCTCTTTTTGTTAATGGGCACCATTTTAAACTTTACAAATGAACCCTTTCAAAAGAAACTTTTATTTGTGATATGGCGAAGGAACTCACTCTTGTTCTTGTCACCTCTTTGGAATAATTTGGTGTAATAAAAAAAGATCAACAATGAAAACCTTCAAGCATTGTTGGCCAGCGAGTACTTGAAAATCAGCTTCTAGTAGGTATTCACTGTTGAATAAACCTAGGGGTAAAGCCAGTCTTCCGACGTTTCTAGGTGGTGATAGGGTGAAAACCAAGATATGAAAAATCTATTATCATACAATTTAAAATAAAAATAAAAATAGACAATAAAGACAAGCAACAAACGAATAGGGTCATGTGTTTGGTGGTCCTATCTATCACTACCTATTCTATGGTGCAACAAGAACCTTTGCTTTGCAGTTCCTATCACTTACCTAGTCTTCTACCTATTCCATAGTCTCAACAATAGCTCTTGGTGGGTCCCATTTTTCTGCTCAGCTATCCTTTTCGATTCCTTGGAGGCCTTCATTATTACTCTACTGCGTGACTTCAATTTTTTGTCCTATCTAGCCAATAGTCTTGTCACCATTGGTGTCAGAAACTCTCTTTTCTCTAGTTACTCCTTCCATGTTTCTACTGATGCTATTGTTGCTCTCTCCATGTCTGGCCCACATCCTCTTTTGCGGTCATTTCTATTTTCCATCGTGTCACCTTATTATAGCTTTTCATACTACATCTTTGTGAATCTGCTACATGATTTTTTCACTCGTCTATGACGTTATCTTGTGTTACAGTCTACACGCCTTCCACACTCTAGCTATCACATAGGCTCCACTTGTATCACACTTATTTGTATCAAGGAGTATTCTTTTCCTCTTTTAAAAATTATTAAGAATTATTTCATTTTTCTTAATAATGACATGGCATGTCAGGACAAATCATCTTTAAGCTGGGGGGTACATTGGATTAATTCATGTGATGTTCATTATTACTTTTACTAGCCAAATTTAAATCTTGTAATTAGATTATAATCCCACAACATTCATCATTATTATCCACCAACTCATCCAGTCACATTACCTACTACCTTCTGTAAACCACATGTTCATAGTCTCTGATAACTGTCTCCATTTTTATCTTTTTCTCTGCCAATGTAGCTACTGTGTAAGTTGGAAAGGGGAAGTTCTTACCGCACTTAGAAACCATGGGAGGAGATAATACAAGAAGGGAACCCATTTTTGATGAAGAAGCTCCTAGTCAGTAAGGAGGCATATAAAATATTTTGGCAAGCCTCCTAGATATCATATTTCAGGAAGTTGTGTGGTTTTGATGATGCGATTGGTTCAAATTTTTCCATGGGGTTTTGCAAGAACAATTTCACTTTGAGGGGATTGCAATTTCTAGAAACAATGAAAATCATTTCTATAGTCATTGGGCTTCCACGGACCAATGACTCATTCTTTCCCTCAACTTCGTCTTGTTTCACTGACCTCAAGTTTCAGTGAAAGAAATTTCTATAGAGGGGGGAATTGGTTGAACTGGTGTAGGGCCAAAGAACTAAACAAAAGTATCTTCAACCACCTTGGGATGAATTCACCAAGTTTTTGATTTAGTATATCACTTGTGAGGGAATGTACATGCATATCTATGCCCATCACTTTTGGCTTATGCTACATTTGTGTAATGTTGTTTTGGTTAACGTTCCCTACTACTTACATTATTCTCTACAATGGTCATGTAGTCAGTTTTGTAAGGAACATGCAAATTAACTTGCACACCATGGATTAATTAAGTTAATTATAATGCATGGACTCCATTCTACAAAGCCTCCTCTAGAATGGGGTGCTTTTGTTAACCACAAAAGATGAAGTGATGAAACTATAGGGCGTTCCAAAAAGAGGGTAACAAAGGAAACCCTAGTTAGTGAGTCCTCTAAAAAGAAGAAAATGGAAGAAAACATAGCTAATGAATCCCTTAAGAAGAAGAGGGAAAGCTCCATAACTAATGAAACAACCCTATAGAAGGATAATAGGACTCCCCCAACTAAGCTGAGGTAAAAAAAATTCCCACTTCCACCAAGTTGGATAAACTTGTAGAGGCTACCGGTTCAATGACTAATGTGGAAATTGTAGCTATGAACCCTGGCCAAAGAAAAGGAAAAGTGGATAGAGAACTTCGTAGTCAAAACTGACATAAAAAGAAGTAGCAAGTTGCATAAGAACAAAGGATAAGTCCTATCCTTCAAGAATTGGAAAATCTTGATCAAGAAAAGGTATGAGATGATGATGAAGCATCGGGTCAAGAAACACTGCAATGGAGGAAATTGAAGACAACCAAGAAATTGGATACGAGGATGTGTTTAGAGATGAAACCCTCATGGAAAAAGTGGGGGAAGCATATGAGGAAAATTTTCCTAAACATGAAGAGGATTATGAAGAAACCCTAAATGAGAGTGTGAAAACCATGAGCCATGGAGAGCTTACAATAGGGGAGGAATATAATGGAGGTAAGAGCCATCATGAGCAAGAACACATTGTATAAAATGTCCATACTGAAGAGTGTCCTCCTCCACGACAATTAGCAAAGGAAACTATTGATTCTAAATAAATCTTGAAGGCCATTGTTGTTTTTACTACTGAGACTCCAAAAGAAGTATGTGAAGAGCCACTTTTTCCCTTTGGACAATTGTTTCAAATAATTACACAACTTCTGGAGGAGAATCAACAATTGAAGACTCAACTACAAGAACTTGCAACATTGAACAAACACAAAAAGAAAGACATTGATAAAGTAAAAAAAGGATTGTGTCAAGAAGCAAGATCTCCTAAGGAATTAAGGGTTAGCATGATAGAAGCAACCACTAGCACAACTCAACCACTTTTGGCAGGAAAAACTAGTTTTTACTAATTGTTTGCATAAGCACATGCAAATTCCTTAAGCAGGGGGGAAATGATGGGTGAAAAAAATGTCCAATTCTTATGCCCTTTTTGCATCATTTTATTGTCCTTTCCTAGGTTTTCATGCCATTAGTTATTATGAGAATGAAGGAATATTTAATATGTTTTGAAGAATGGAAGAATGTCTCTGAAATGCCAAATTGTTGAGATAATGATCTAATCTGATTGATTTGTGATAGGAACTGATCATGACAAAGGAACCAACCATGTGGATGATAACCCTTGAGGAGCACAAGACATGAGGAGAGGCAAAGGATGGATCAAATACATTGTGAAATTGTTCATTTCTATTTATGCATTACATTTTGAAACTATTTTAATGTTGTTTTAGGTTTGTGGCCTGCAGACAAACTAAAGACTCTTAATATTTAGTTTGTTGGCCATTGTCCATAACAAACAAAAACTTCTTTTAATCTTAGTCCGTAGTATTCGATGTGCTATCCATGGGCCATAACAATAAGAATTCACACATATTTAAATATGTTATGGTTTAGACTGTAGAGAATATATAGATAATAGAGAATAAACATCTATGTATTTTGGTTCTACAACTGGTTGAATTGAATTGAATTGAATGATCATGATATTGCATTAGCGTAATTGATTTCTTCTCACTCGCCTTGTAAACTAGAGGACGTGCCCACTCTTGGGGCACTCGGTGAGATTGTTTTATGTTTCAACTAGTTAGAATATATATGTTGTGTGATTTGTTTTCCATTTCTGTAAGGTGTGAATAGTTTATGATTTAAATTCCTTTTAAGTTTGGAAAGCTTTAATACTCAGATAATGTGGTTAGTTCATTGTTAAATTCTAGTTTTATAATTGATGTGATTAGTTCATTACCAGACGCAATTGTTACTTGAAGAATAAAAGGTTTCCAACATTTTATTTATCATTCAATTATATGCACTTCTTTTACAAGTTATTCTATTGTACTATGTTTTGTGAACTTCTTGTTGCATTAGGAAATATCTATTGTAAGTGTGAACTTCCTATCACTCTGTAACCTCTTGTTGCTATGTAATATCCTACTACAATAACAAATAAAATATATATTAAATATTTTCCAGAGTGTTAGTTGCATCCATCCCCACTTAATTCACTAGTTTCAGCCCTTAGGTAGACTACCACAACACCTTTCAAAAGTTTACGATCATTGGATTGACACTCAAGGAATAAATTGAGGAAACTACCACAAAATTCTTGAGGATTGATCTAAGTAAATTTACCAATTTGATATAATTACAAGGATAATTTATCTTTAATATCAATCCATAGTTTAATCCAAAAAAATGGTATTAAATATGTGTCATGAGAAGCTATGGATGGTTGACTTGATATATTTGAAATGGAAGCTTGAGGCATATATATTTTGATAGATTGAGGTATGGATGCACTTGCATTAAATGGGATGTGGAGAGACATGAAATTTATAAGGACTTGTTCCCTAAGTGTGGAAATATTAAAATCTAAAAGTAGTTTAGTACCATTTTGTGTGAGTTTGAGAAAATATGTTTTTGGGTTCAAGACAATGAGGGAATCCATTTATCTCACTATTGTTGGATATTGCTGCATCTCTAGTAATTTATCTTCTATCAATTAATCAGACTCGTGTGTGATGTCCTATATGAGAATATCTAGGGGTTTAGTTCATGGTGTTTGGTATTTATTAGGGTTGAATATATGAGAAGACATTTTAAACTAAGATTGTGTACCACCCATGGTGGTAGTAACATTTGACCCACTTGAATTGGACTACATAAGTTTATTGTGTCAAGACCTTGTTATAGACATACAAATTTGAGGACCTTATGAGATGATGACATAAAATAGAAGTTAGATGATATGATATGAATGTTGTTTCTAATGGACTCTATGAGATATACATTTGGTAGATTTGGGAAAAAAAATGTGATTATTTAAGATGTGTGTTGATGTGAGATAAAACCTCAATAATTCAAAGTAAATCTAGATCTTCATATGGATAAGTGCTAATATTTGAATGATTTTTTACTTGTACTATAATAATGAGTCTAAACAAATGTATGATGGTGGGTTTAATAACTTAAAAGTAGCCAAGACTCCTAAGTGAATTTTCCCATAAAAGGTTGATGTTAACTCAACTATCTACTTGAATTATGAAACTTTCTAAGAAAAAAGGATAAATTAGTGATACAAGATAGAAGATATAGATGAGATCATGACTTTTTTGGTTGTTGGTTGTTTAGATGATTGATTTTGATGATGATGATGAGGTTTGTCCAAGGCTAGGGTAGTAACACTAAATTTAGAAAATAATGATATGAATATCAATTTTTTGTTAGATAATGGATGCTGATTGCAATTCAAATATCTTATAAATGTCAAATTTTAGGTCTAATTGGTAAAAAAAAAGGAAACTATTTTTTGGAGAATTCTAGAAAATATCAATACAGGTCAAAAGTGTCACTATATCTATCAGATGTGGAAAATGAGGTGTTAATTGACCAAATAAGACTCAAAAGAGACATATAAGGTATCAAATCTTCCACTCTGTTAGAAAGTTGTTACAAGCTATCATAATAGGTTAAGTAAGTTTTGAATCAAAAGAAATATTGTATGATCAAATGTGTAATTTTGAAAATAAAATGCCCCACAATGTATGGTAAAATATGGGTCAAAATAATCAAAAGTGCCAAAGGATAATCAAATGCACCAAAATATTATTAGATGCACTATAGGATAATCAAAAGCACTGTTGGAGCTATCAAATGCACAATTATTCTTGAGAGATGTATAAAAAAAATACCAACATTTTAGGAGCACAACAATAGGTCTCAATTGTGTAATTTAAAGCTCAAAAGAGTTTTTTCAAGCTTAGAAACATGATTCTATGTAATTATTGATAAATTTCACAAGTTTTAGATTGATTTTTGAGAATTTTATTTTGGCAAGAGATAAACACACCAAGCAAGATGAAAATTGACTTCGAGGTATTAGTTTTGAATGGCATTTTACTAGTCTTCACAAGAAAACATTCCAATAAATATAACCTATCTATTTATTAAAGGTATGCCACACTATTTTGGGCCCAAGTAATAAAATACCATAGTTGCACATTCCACTCTCAAGAGGGAATAGATAGGGTTTTTTTGGCACAAGGAATCACCTTTCCTCTTCCCTTGAAGGTTTTGACACATCCAAATAAATATCATCTCTCCTTAGGATGGTACATGTTGAGTAACTTCAAGCATGATACTGTACCTTGTACACCATAGCTAGATTAAAGATCGAAGGTCTTAGGTCTCTAAAATTAAGGTTCATAGTGGTTCTAAGTAAAGTTAACCCATATAATAGTGCATAGGACTAGGGGGTCTCCCCTCTTCAACTCATCAAACAAGTCTTGACGAACTGAGGGTTTTACATCTTGTCTTGAATGCTATTGGCTACACTTTGAGGTACAAATTTCACTCTCCTCCTTTAAATACCCCACCATAAATGTGGTTGAGGTCACCCTTGGGGTGATGAAATCCACAATTAGGCCCCTTACTAAAATTAAAAATAAGATACTAGGATTTTTGATCTCCAAGCTCGTACAAAATGCAAGGGGAGAGCATACTTTACTAATAATCCCTGGGTGAGCTTGAAAGTATATGAAAAAATAGTTTTTTTGATCCCTAGGCTCACACTAGGGACAAGGGGAGAGCATATACACTAGAAGTTCACCAAACATAGCATACAAGATTAATTTATTAAGCCCAATGAAGTTTACAACTAATTAAAAACAAAAGAAATTTAAAATTCCTATAGTAAATTTGTTAGTAGTTTATTTTACCATGTCTTCTCCCAATGATTGCCAAGTTGCACAAATTTGATTAGTTCCAAGAGATTGTGTAAATTTTAAGTTATAAAAATAAAATTCACATAATCAAAAGTGTCACTATGTAAATCAAAAGTGTCAAAATAGTCAAATGCACCACTTTACCTATCATATGTGTAGTTTTTCTTGTCAGATGCATAAAATCATAGTCAGATGTACCATTTCTCTATTAAAAGTGTCACTCTGGTAAAAGTAAACCTACAAATAGAGAAAAAAAAGAAATCAAATGCACCTCTATAAGTATCAAATTTTCCAACAAGTTGTCAAAAGTTCCATTGTGCTATCAGAAGCAACGTTTCTCTATCAAAAACATCATTTTGGGATCAATTACACCATTCTTCACCTATGACCTAAAAACTCAAGGAAATAATTTATTGTTAGCATCAAGGATGTGGGTCCCACTAGACATGCGAGAATGTGAGTAAGGGAAATCAGATTGATAAATTCAACAAAGGAAAATAAATCAATAATAAGTCCAATTCAATAATCAAATGACCTATCTCATTGAAGTGTGTTCCCACACATGAAAGAAAAGAAAATTAAAATAAACCAACTATTTTACCACCACCAAAATACATAGCCTTACTCCATTGTAAAATGTGATTATGCTACTTTGATAGTATGCAGATTATTCATAAAACCTTAGCATAATCTTGTTAGCAAAAGAAATGTAAAATCAATTATAATTAGATACAAAATTTGTGGAGAGATTGAAAGGTTGAATAATGGGTATTTTATAGTTTTCACTAATATTTGATCAACGATGTAGGATGTGAGATGAGATCAACTAATGAATATGTTTGAGAGATCATGAGTAACTTGCATGTGATATATGTCAAGATGAGGGGCTATGATAAGGAGTTAAGTGACTACGTGACTTAGAGGACTAGTTACATGAGAGGATGAAGTGAAAGTGAGTGAGAGTTAACTGAGGTTGCTTTTTAGTCAACTTGAACTAAATTTAGAAATGGTCACTAAATTTAGAGTTGGAGGAATAAAAATAGAATGATATATTTAGGAAATAAATAAAATAATGATTTTATTTATTTTTAGAGGATATGCAAAGTCAATCTAAATAAATTAAATAGTTTATTTAATTTTAGAGAAATAATTAACTAATTAAATAGTTAAAATTATTTAATTATGGGGATGGAAAGAATAATTAAGAATTTAATTAAATCATTAAAAATATTTAATTAATGTGGATGAGGAAAGTTAGAAATAATTAAAAAAATATTTAATTAAAGTGATTGGAGAAAAATTATTGACTAATTAAATAAAAAATGATCTAATTAAAGTTGATGAGTTAAAATGGTGGAATAATTAAATAATTAAATAATATTTAATTAATAGTGATGAAGGGGTTGATGAGATATGATGACAAGAAATGATGTTGGATTGGAAGAAATGTGTTAGTCATTTTTAGGTGTCTACATGTATATCCCCTATTGTTATAGTTGTTATGTAGTGTCCCTCCTATTTTCATCTTGTTAATGTGAGATTGATGTTTTAGCTTCATCATGTCCTCATGATTGTTATGGTGATTATTTTATGGCTCTAATTGGTGTGTATGAACCACTACATGTTCATGAGAAGATTATTGAACATGTCAGTTGTTGGAATATTGTATGTTTACATGTTTGGTTATTATTATGCTTCAATTCACTGAAATATAAATATTATGTCATAATTAAATGAGATTTTGATTATTCATGTTTACAAGGAATGATTTATTTAATGATTCATAAGACGGACACGTATAGATGTCATTTTATGCTTATTCTATTGAACCTCATTGTAATGATTATTTTGTGCTTCAACTATATACATTTAGTAGATACCCTTGATGTGTGTTGAATGGTTACAAGTATAGGGTTATTCCTCCACCTGGCTACATAGGTTTGAGTTATTTCCCTAATGGTGGTTAATTCAGAGATGTCGCATTGGCCCCCTTTATATCCATTCTTTGGTCATACTTGAATCGAGTATGGTATGTGTCATAATTGGTGCTATGTGAATCCAAATCCGAGTTATGAGTTATTTTGGAATCCCTATGTTGTGAACAATCCATAAATTCCCGATTTAAGTTATGGTCTAAATTCTATGTTTTCCCATACTTAAAATATTAGGAATTTAAATAATTTTGATATTTATTATTAAAATATTCTCTATGGTTTGGGAAATGAGAAAATATAATGAAAGAAGAAATGAAATCTATCTATTGTTTAATCTAAATTTTAAAAATTCCTTGGGTTGGGAATTGTGAGTTGTGTTTGATTTAATTATCGCATTTGAATTCGAGATTTCATGAATTTAAATGAAAATAGGATTATATGGATTTAATGATTGAATTACATGTTAAAATGATGTTTTTAAATGAATTTAATTGATCCAATTGGTTTTGGGAGAAATTGAGGGAGTTTTGAATTCCAAAATTAGAAAAAAAAAGAAATTAATTTAATTGGGTTTTGAAATGGGTAGATAGGAAAAAGATTTCTATTTTTCATTTTTATGCTGTGAAATTGGTAAAAATAGTAAGAGAGAAAAACTTTGTTTGAGAAATTTAGAAAATTGATGATTCGGAGTGTAATTCTTATCTGAATTCGACGAGGTCAGATTTGTTATATGAATCGGGAAGGGATTGTGCTTGCTCATTTTTGCGACTCCACGTTTGGCATGCTTGGAAAATTTCACATACCAAATTTTGAAGGGCATTGGGGAATTTTCCTTGTTTTAAATTCATTTGATCATCTTTCTTCAAAAAAAATTTATTGGAGAATGATTAGGGGAGTGTATAGTCCTCCCATCTCCTTTTATTTTGCATTTCAATTTGTTTAATGGGTAGATTTAATTAAATTTGACATATTTCAAAAATATGGGGGTTATAATGCCATTTTTGGAAATGTGAATTTTATGTGAAAAGTGTGTTGTTGGGTATATTTTGAGAAAAAGGGTATCTTTAGATTATTTTATTTTGAAAAAAAAAAAATTGAAGAAAATTTTAATGGTGGATTTGGGGAAAAACCTAGTTTTCACCTTGTAAAAATAATGAGATAAATTGAATGTTTTATATGTCTTAAGATGAATTATAATGTTTTAATGAAAGTATCCTTCATTAATTATGGAAATAATACTTGTGGAAAAATATTAGAAAATTTTGGTGAAGTGAAAATTTTTGCATCATTTTTCATGTCACACTCATTGGAGGGTGTGATGACTATTTTGGGATGCTTTGATGAAGATGTATTTCATGAAATGTGATATTATTCATTGTGAGAAAGTGTTATTATTTTTGGAAAGATTGTATTTTGCATTGGTTTTTTTCCACACTCGTTGGAGGGTGTTATAACCTTAGGGTTTATGTGTTAAAGAGAGTTTTGGAATGGCTCCCAACAATAACCCATTCCAAAGTAACACATAGGCAATCAAGGGTGGGGGGTTAGAATAATAAGCGAAAACTAATGAAACCTAAGTAATTGATTAACCAAGATAATAGATATCCCTCGCATGCCTTGAGTGCTTGTAAAGGCTAAGGATGATTGAGGAAGACATGCTAGCTCAAGGAGCTTGGGTCTTGTAAGATCAAGTGCCCTCCTTTGTATGAGAGGATACTTGGTTCCATGTTGAGCCCCACACGAGTTTCTGTTGTGGAATTATGTCTCCTTCTTTCTAACATTTAGCCCTAGTAAAGTTGAGTAGAATCTTGAAGGATGGTGTATTCCCTTCTATGTGTATGTATTATTTTATGCCCTTGGAAAGTTTGTCCAAGGATGATCCTCGTATGACAATGGTGATTTTCTATGTGACATTGGTGAGTTATCCCAATGTGGTTTATGCTACTCAGTTTGTGATTATACCATGTGTTTAATTGTATTGGATTCAATATGTGATTAGATTATTGGTCATTCTATGATATTCATGCAGAGTGTATACTTCGTGTATGGTGTGTGTAAGCCTTATCTCCATGTGGTTGGTATGATTTTTGTGTTTATGGCCCATGTGACTATATCCTAGAATGATAGGAGTGGATATTTTCAATTTGATGAGGTCGGGTAGCATGATAACCACCATTGGGACCTAAGGTTCGTGGATCGAGGAACAATATGGCATTATGTAATTTAAATTTTAATTCATGTTGATAGATGTATTTCATTCATTTATGTTGTAATATATTGATTTGGAACCTCTCTTCGAAGATGCATTGTAAATCGTAAATGAAAATAATATTTGGATCATAAGTATGAAATATTGTCATTAATTCTCATGATTATGTTTAAGTGTTAATTAAAACATAGTATCATTTATTTTGGTGCTTAAAATGAACCTATCTATGCAAATTCATGGTTAGGCAACTTGGTACTATACCTAGGCAACCATAGCTTGCACTTATTTGAACCCAAGACCCCATAAATTATTCTAATACTATTGGGGTGACCTAGTGGAAGTAGGGGTGACATGGTAGAAGTAAGGGAACCTTGGTTTAACAAGCTTAAAAACCCAAAAAATCATAATTTTGCCTAAGTGTGTTGGGGTGGCCTAGTTTTGTGTTGGGGCATCCTTGTTCCCATACATTTTTTAGAATTTAAAATCTCTTAGCCAAGGTTATTTTAGGTTTTTCTAATCCTTATCCCCTTGTCAAATAATTATGCCCTTTTTTGCTCGTTGTGATCATTTTCATTGACTAGGTCTTCAAAAAACTAGTCAAGTTTTCTCTCTTTTTGGTCTTGTTAGTTCCTCTCAGTTTCAAGACCTCGGATGGGTAAACCATGTAAATAAAAGTTGTTCCTCATGGTCCTAGGGATCTAGTGAAGTTTTTTTCTATTTATAAAATGTCATCATTGAGGACTTATGTCATCTCTTGCATCGTTTTATGTGCAACCTCCTGATATGACCCAGTTGTCAAGCCTAGGGTTGGGAAGATGATTATTTTTATCTTGTAAAGTCTTGTGAAGGTTGTAAGACTTCTTGGATAATTTTTTGAGTGTCCTCAACAATCCTAATTGGTCAAGGGGTGTTGTGGATTAGTTTCTTCCCTTGGGTGATCTCATTTTGCAACGAGATGTCTTGGGAAGCATGGAGTTTAAATGGAAGTGATTTGTTGTCATTTCAATATCTGGTGTGGTGTGTCTCTTGGTTAGGAAACCTCTTGTGAAGGTTTTTCTTTGTACTTATATTGGTTAGTATGTTTGGACGTGGATTGGAGGATGAGGAATTCCTCATCCTATCCTAGTATGTTGTTGCAAGAGAGAACAATTGTGGTTTTGTAACTGATTGTCATGTAGGATTATCCTATCTCTCCATTTTATTTATTCATCATGGTTGATTTATGTCATGAGTGGTTAGTCTTATGTTGTTGTCACCTTTCTTATGCAATGGTCATGTGCCTTTTTGTCTCTGGCATTGTGTCATTATGACACTTGTGTGCATGTGGTTGTGCAAGTGTGACATGTCATTGTTGTATTATCAATATTGTTATACTTGTTTCAATTTTTTTTTGTCAAGTTATGTTCTAAGCTTGTTAGCTCGGGTCATTACAAGTTCCATTACTAAGTTTTCGGGTCATTGCAGGATCATGGGAGTCCAAACTAGGCCCCTAAGTGGCAATGAAAATTCAGAAAAATAGAGTTAGGAAACTTGACATAAAAAATTGAACAGGTTGTTAACATAATTTGAAATATATTTAAGAACAAAACTTGTAGCAAATTGAATGTAGTTTCTAGTCTACTAGTCCATTTTTAGAAAAAAGTAAATCTTGTTTGCAAAAAACTAAAATTTCAATGTAGTGGTACTAAATTTTTTAGGAAAAAGATAAAAATCAAGTGTATGTTTGACCACCCTAAGTACAAGAAAAAAATAATATATATATTTTTTTGAAACTTTCAATATATGTAGAGGAAACATGCCCAAATGTGCCTGATTTTGTTTTGTAATTTTTTTGCATGTAAATAATTAGTTATGATGTTTTGAGTAGAACATTTCAAAATTATTAAAATGTGTTTGTCTAACCACCATAACTTGGTAAAAAAATTATGAAATTCATTTTCTTATCCTATAGTGTGCGAAGCATAGAATGCGACACATCTTTTAGATTCAAAAAATGTGAAATAGTTTGAAAGTTATAGAAGTTTTTCAATCAACCTATCAATCAAGACTTTAGTCGTAATGTATGTAGAAAATTAATAATAATTATTTATTAAATTCAAAAATAAGGCATATCTTATATTGGCCAAAAGCTGAAAATTTTTCTGTAAACCCTTTTCGTTTCATCAAATTCAGATAAAAAAAGTCGTCACCCACAAGGGTGAACTTCATAAAATTAAGGAAATTTTTTAAATGCGTTTTTTGGGTTGACTTTCCAATTTCGGCAATCATGAATCAAATCTCGAGCCAAATCTTGAGCCTACTGATTTTATCAAAAAAATGGATATCTATCACATATATTATTTATAATACTTAATTTTTAACATTTTAATATATACTAATATACTAATATAGTATATATTATATATTATATATTATTTATTATATTTTATATATTATATGTTATATATTATGTATTATATATTATGTATTATATTATATATTATTATGTAGTGTAGAAAATTGTATGATCTTGGAGATAGTGCAATTTCACACTTAATTTGGACCTATTTTAGCACCCTTGCAATAAATACCCATTTAAGTCATCATTAATAGGCCCCTAAGACCCTTTATTTTGGATCTCAAGGCTTATTTCAGCTAAAAACCAAACAAAATCATCAAAAACATCCAAAAAATTAACAACCCACCTCAAAAATCTAGGATGGGACTCATACACCACCTTGGGTGTATGAGTCCCCCTAGGTGGGACCCATATGCCAAGGCTGGTGTATGATTCCTATTTCAGGCTTTTTTAAGGTTTGAGTAGAAAAATCACCTTTCTAATTCAAATTTTTGATTGATGTCGACTTTTGAGATCTAAATAATGGTAAATTAGGTGTTAATGCCTATATAAGAAAGCTTCTCAGTCATTCTTTCATCAAACAAGAATTTTCAAGAGCAATTTCAAGATCCAACATTTAAAGTCTTCAAGCATTCTTTTACAAGAGCATTCAAGTTTCAAAAGAAAGAAAAGTTGAAGTCTTGGAGCAACATTAAAGTGTTTTTGCAGGTCTTCAAGCTTACTTTCATTCAAGATCTAGCATTGTCAAGGGTTGATCATGGTTTTCTATGGTGAATCGTGATGATGTCTAGGTTGGGGAGATGCAACTAGCCATCAAGCTAAGCCTAATGACTTGTTTCCTAAGTGATTCCATCCTCCATTATCACTCTACATTCAGCCTAAGGAAGGTACAAGCATCATTAGGGATCATTTGGGTGATTAGAGATCTCTCAAAGTGAGTCATTCATCTTCATGCTTCATTCATGCATCTCATTCTCACACATTAGAATAGGGTTGCATTGCATTTCATATTTCCTAATCGTAGACACACTTAAGGTTAGGGTTTACATTCATATTTACATGTGTATTTCATTATCTCCATCAAGGTTTAATTACCAAACTAGGGGTTTGACCGAGGCAAACCCCCCATAAGAAAATCAAGTCTGTATTCTATTTTGCAGGTTCGGATCCAGAAATCAATTTGGGAGGAAAGAGCGGGTGTTGAAGTGTAGATCTGAACTTTGAGTTCCTAAAAAAGTGGAACAGGATTGATACGCTAGAAGTGGCATATGAGTCCCACTACAGGAATTTTTCTAGATTTTGCAGATTTAGATACCCTTTTTCCAGAAACTTGTACCTATGTAGAAACCCTGATTTGGGACTAATACACCTAGATTGGCATATGAGTCCCAGTAGGTCATAATTTCAAGTTTTTCAGTGTTTTAGAGCTTCTTCAAGTCTACTTCAGATTTCCAAGTGCACACATTTCATCTTGCAACTTTCTATTTTGTTTTATATGCATTTCTAGGTTATTTAGTGAAATATTGCATCATATTAGGGTTAAGCATTACATCTTGTATTGCATTTGTCTTTCCAAGTCCTAACTTGGTGGTGAAGCCCTAAATAGTTTACAATTAGTCCCTAGAACATGTTGGAATGTGATGTTGATTTTTGTCATTAATGGTTGTCATTGATGTCAACATATCTTGGTTGATGTTTAAGGTTCGGTTTTGATGCTTTGATGATCCAGATCGGCATGCTCCAGATCATTTGTTGTAATGATCTATCTTTAGTCATGCTTGTCCTAGTCCCACTCATTTTGCAACATAATGAGATACACTCTTATGGGTCTGGACCTATCTAGAAATTGGTTAACGTGCCCCAAAACATTGTTTGCATTATAACATGTATATTCTATTCTCTGGTTCTAGATATCATGGTTAATATGTAGCATGTTGATTTGAGCAAGGAGGTTCTATTTGGTCCACATTTCATTCCCTTCCACCATGGGAATGCTTTTGTGGTGACCTAATTCAAATTGTGTTTGGTCGACTTAGGAGTTTATGGAAGCATGAAATGGAATTGTGTTTGGCTGACTTAGGAGATTATGAAGGAATGGATTGGTATAAGTAGAATTCGATTTTGTTTGTTAAAAAAATTGTGGTGAATGTGAATCTAAAATCTAGACATTGTGTGAAGGTTTATAACCAGAGGAAATAGATAGTGAGATTCTATCTGGTGTCATTGTTGGTGATAGTTATTTTAGTGATGGATTCCCTTTCATCATTCTTCTGGCAGTGAGCCATTTTCTAAAGGCAGTGAGCCTTTCTCTTTTGGCAATGAGACTTTTTATCTTTGGTTGTAATAGCTAGGCAGTGAGCCCACCGAAAGTGAGCCTTACCTGCAATGAGCCTTTGTAAAAATCACCTTAATCAGTGTCACCTTAACTGGTGTTTTATAATTGAGAATTAGCATTCTCCGTGGATTTTTCCTTCTTGGGTTTCCATGTAATTCTAGTGTTCATTGTGCATGGTGTTGTTATGTGCTTTCATGTTCATATCTATTAGATCATTATTTGATTGATTTAAGTCTACTTCGGGTTAATTAAGGTCAAGAAAATTATTTTATAATAACTGATTCACCCCCCCTCTCAATTATCCAAAATGTTCAACAATTTGTATCAGAACCTTGGTTCCTCAAAGAAGAGCTTAACTACTTGGGGTAGATCTAATGGTGCAAAAACTGACAATTCTTGTGTTTGATGGATCTGACTACAACTTTTAGAAAGTGTAGATGAGAGGTTACCTGCTTTCTCTAGGGTACAAACCTTGGAAAACTATTGAGACAAAATATGTTGAACCGATGAAAGGTCCTTCTTTTGTGGATGAGATTTCAGCCTATGAAGAGAATGAAAAGGAAAGTTATGCAATCTTTAGTGCTTTGTTTAAGACTGAGTTAACAAAATTTATTTAATTGGGAACTGCTTATGATGTTTGGGAAAATTTGAAAGAAATTTGTGAAGGAAATGATAGAGTCAAATTATCAAAGAAGTTCATAGCTAAGCGCAGATATGAAAACTTGAGGATGGAATAAGTTGAGGATATAGCAAGATACTTTCAGAGAGTTGACAGTGTAGTAAATGAAGTCAAAAATCAAGGAGGCACTCTGAAAGATGAAGATGTTATGGAGAAGATTCTGATGACCCTACCAGAGAGCTACAATGACAAGATCTCAGCTATTGAGGAAGTTTATGATCCAAAGAAATTCACTAGAGAGAAACTATTTGGCACCTTGGCCACATTTGAGATGAGGAAATTTGGAAAAGAAAAAGAGAAATCTGAAACAACCCTCAAAGCCACAAAAATAGAAGAAGATCCGGATAGTGAAAGTTCAGATGATTTGGAAGCAAACTTCATAAGGAAACTAAAGAAATGTATTGACAAGTACAAAGGTATGTTGCCCCTTAAATGATTTAGATGTGGAAATATTGGTCATTTAAAAAAATAAGTGTCCAGAGAAAAGAACAAGGAAAAAAATCAAAAAGATCAATAAGAAGGACTAGGATTATGTTAATGAGAATGCTAGTATTTTAGATGATGAATCAGATCATGAGGATTTTTTATTTTTTTTTGTGGAAAAGGATGAACCTATATTTGATATCTCTAATATTTTTCTAGAATCTTATGATAACATTGAAGCTACATTATTTTTCAAGAGAAATAGAGATGAATAGTTGATTGATAGTGGATGTTTGAATCATATGACTGGTAATAAAAGTAAGTTTGTAAAGCTTGAGAAATATGATGGAGGTTCTATTAGATTTGGAGATGATAAAAAAAAATAGATTGTTGGAATTGGTTCTATTATATTTGATGGAAAACATAACACTGACAATGTTTACTATGTGAAGGGTTTATATCATAATCTTTTGAGTGTCAGATTGATGTACGAGAATGGCTATAATGTTGAATTTCAAAATGATGGTTGTGAGATATGGAAGAGTTTCAGAACTATTATTGCAGTAGGAAAAAGAACAAGTGGGAACATGTATCAACTGAAAGGAGCTACAAAGAGATGCTTATTTTCTTAGAGAAATGACAGTTGTCTTTGGCACCAGAGGATGTGTCACATCAAATTTGATAATTTGGTAAGGATAAGCTCAACAAGAGTAGTCAAAGACTTTCCAAGACTGACCAAACTAGACATCACTATTTGCAAAGGATATCAAGAAGGAAATCATACCAAAGAAACATTCCCATGAAAAGAAGAATCATCTACCGGTTTGTTGGACCTTGTACACACTGACCTATGTGGTCCAACCAGAACATGAAGCTTACAAGGTGAGAAATATTTCATTCTTTTAATAGATGATTATTCCAGATTAACTTGGGTTGCATTTTTAAGAGAAAAATTAGAGGCTTTAGAAAAATTCAAGTTTTTCAAGGAAAGAGTTGAGAATGAAGTTGATAGAGGAGAGTTTATTTATGATGAATTCAACAAGTTCTTTGAGAAACACGACATTAAAAGACAACTATCTACCCCTAGAACACCACAATAGAATGGTGTAGTAGAAAGAATGAACTAGACAGTTCAAGAAGCAACTAGAACAATGATTCGTGAAGCAGGTTTACCACAGGTGTACTGGAGAGAAGTGATACACACAGTAGTATACACTCTTAATAGAGTATTGTCTCAGAGGAAATATAGAAAGACATCATATGAGCTATGGCATGGAAGAGCTCCCATAGTAAAGTACTTAAAAAAATTTGGAAGCAAGTGCTACATTTGGAGAGATGAGGATAATCTTGGAAATTTCAACAATAGAGCTAATGAAGGTATATTTTTGGGTTACTCTACAAGAAGCAAGGCGTACCAAAGTTACAACAAGAGACTGAACAAGATAGTTGAAAGTGCGAATGTGAAAGTGGATGAAGATGTTCAAATAAATCCTGATAGGCATATTGAATATGAATTAGATAACTTAGATGACAAAGGAGAAAAGGATAAGAAAGAAGAAGAGACAAAAGAGGCTCTGACAACTACAAGAAAAAATCCAAGGTATGTATAAAGAAATCATTCAAAAAATCAAATTATTGGAGATAAGAATAAAGGAATCATCACAAGAAGTAAAGTAGCTCAAGGACAAGTATTATTGTGTTTACTCTCAAAAATTGAGCCAAAGACTGTGGAAGAAGCATGCAATTATCAAAATTGGGTGAAGTTAATGAAAGAAGAGCTTGATCAGATAGAGTAAAATAAAACTTGGGAACTTGTGCCCAGATCAACAGACAAAAATGTAATTGGAACAAAGTGGGTATTTCGAAACAAGCTGGATGGAAATGTAAAGGTAATGAGAAACAAGGAAATATTGGTTTGCAAAGGTTACACTTAGATTGAAGGTATTGATTTTGAAAAGACATATGCCCCTTATTTCCTGGATGGAAGCAATCCGGATATTCCTAGCCTTTGTAGCTTTTAAGGATTTCAAATTCTATAAAATGGATGTCAAGTCTGCATTTTTGAATGGAGTACTGAAGGAAGAAGTCTACATTGAGCAACCAGAGGGATTTAAGTACATAAATTACCTTGATGCTATTTGTAGGTTGAAGAAAGCTTTATACGAATTGAAGCAGGCTCCTAGAGCCTAGTATGGTAGATTAGAAAAATACTTGATTGGACATGGTTTTCAAAAGGGATTTGTTGTTAGTAATTTATAATACAAAATTCACCCAGACCAAATATTGATTGTTGTGGTTATGTTGGTGACATAAATTTTTAAGGAAATAATGATTTGTGCAGAAAATTTGCAGATAAAATGCAAAAGGAATTCAAAATGTCTATGATAGGTGAGTTAAATGTCTTCCTTGGATTACAAGTAAATCAAAACAACAAGGAATTTTTATTTCTCAGTCCAAGTATACCAAAGAATTATTGATGAAGTCCGGATTGGAGAACTCCGAATCGGTTTGTACACCTATTGTTACCATATGTATGTTGACAAAATAAGATGATTCACCTAAAGCTGATGCAAGTATGTACATGTCAGTGATTGGAGGATTGCTATATTTGACTGCTACTAGACCATACATTATATATGTTGTTTTTCTAGTAGCTATATTTCAGCAAGAACGGAAGGGATCACATGTTGTTGCATTAAAAAGAATCTTTAAATATTTGAAGGGTACAAAAGATATCGGGTTTAGGTATCCAAAGGACTCATATTTCACCTTGACAACCTGTATTGATGTTGATTGGGTTGGATGTGTTGATAACAGGCAAAGCACAAGTGGCTGAGCTTATTTCCTTGGCTCCTGGTTCATTGCTTGGTCAAGCAAGAAACAATATTATGTATCTTTATCTACTATTGAAGCTGAATACATTGCAACATCCTCATGTTGCACTTAGGTACTATGGATGAAACAAATGCTAAAAGATATTGGCACATCATTTGATGAACTGATCTCAATTATGTATGATAATACCATTGCAATAAACATTTCCAATAATACGGTATAACACTCTAGAATGAAACATATATCCATCAAATATCACTTCTTGAGAGGGAAGGTATTGGAGAATGAGGTAAGACTTGAATATGTACCCACAAAAGAGCAGATTGTAGACATCTTCAGAAAACCGTTGAGCAAAGATACTTTTGATTATCTCCAGTAGAAGTTAGGGTTTTTCCCCCCTTTGAGTCTATAATAATGTGCACTAGGGTGTGCATTGTTCTAGGGTATTATATGTTGACTCTTATCTAGATCAATGCTTGGTGGCTCATAGGGGGAGAAAACTAAGTTTTTTAGGGGGAGTTTTTTTCCCTTTGTCTTTGATGTCAAAGGGGGAGAAGAAAGGAGGTTCCTTGATGATGTTGATACTATTTTTGAGTTGTTTGGTTTTTCATTGATGAATGTTTCCATCAATGAAAAAGGGGGAGATTGTTGGAATGTGATGTCGTTGATTGTTGTCATTAATGGTTGTCATTGATGTCAGCATATCTTGGTTGATGTTTAAGGTTCAGTTTTGATGCTTTGATGATCTAGATTGGCATGCTCCGGATGGTGTGTTGTGATGATCTATCTTTGGTCATGCTTGTCTTGGTCCCACTCATTTTGTAACACAATGAGATACACTCTTATGGTTCTGACCGATCTGGAAATTGGTGAACGTGCCCCAGAACATTGTTTGCATTATAACATGTATATTCTAATCTCTATTTCTAGATATCATGGTTAATATGTAGTGTTTTGATTTGAGTGAGGAGGTTCTATTTGGTCCACATTTCATTCCCTTGCACTATGGGAATTCTTTTGTGGTGACCTAATTCAAATTGTGTTTAACTGACTTAGGAGTTTATGGAAGCATGGAATGGAATTGTGTTTGGCTGACTTAGGAGATTATGAAGGCATGAATTGCTATTAGTAAAATTTGTTTCTATTCGTTAAAATAAAGTGTGGTGAATGTGAAAATAAAATCTAGATATTGTGTGAAAGTTATAACTGGAGGCAATAGATAGTGAGATTCTATCTGGTGTCATTTTTGGTGACAGTTATTTTAGCGGTGGATTCCCTTTCATCATTCTTTTGGAAATGAAACAATTTATGTAGGTAGTGAGCCTTTTTATATTTGGCTTTAATAGCTAGGCAGTGAGCCCACCGGTAGTGAGCCTTTGTAAAAATCACCTTAATCGGTGTTTTATAATTGAGAATTAACATTCTTCATGGTTTTTCCCTTCTTTGGTTTCCACGTAAATTTTGGTGCTCATTATGCATGGTGTTGTTATGTGCTTTCATGTTCATATTTGCTAGATCATTATCTGATTGATTTAATTTTTCTCCAGATTAATTAAGATCAAGAAAATTGTTTTATAATAACTGATTCACCCCTACTCTCAGTTATCTAGACTATTCAATAGAACATCCCTATTACAAGATCTTTTTCTCCTTTGCACACTTGAGGTTGAGATCTCTAGGGTTTGTTCTTGAATGAGAGTTGAGTTTTGTTATTATAGGTCTCAAACCCTAGAACCCAAACAAAATTCTTCCTTTCATATTATATTATATATTATCATATATTATATATTATCATATATTATATATTATATATTATATACTATATATACTATATATTAAATATTAAATATTAAATATTATATTAATATTATATAATATATTTAATACATGGTATATATTATATACTACATAGCATATATTATATATTTATTGATGTGTGGTGAATTCACAAGAGAGAGAGAGAGGGAGGGAGTTGAGAGAGAAATATATCATGGAAAGAACTGAGAGAGAGAGAAACTTGAGAGAGGGAGTGGGAGGGAATTGAGAGAGAGGGAGAGAGAGACTTGAGAGGGAGGGAGAGAGAGGTGAGAGAGAGAGAGAGAGAGAGAGAGAGAGAGAGAGAGAGAGAGAGAGAGAGAGAGAGAGAGAGGAGGGAGAGTGATGGACCTAAGAGTGAGTCTTGATAGGGAGAGAGGGAGAGAAAGACAGATAGAGAGTGAGATTTGAGAGGCAGAGAGGGAGAGAGAGAATTGAGAGGGAGAGAGAGTGGGAGGGTGAGACCAAAGAGAGAGGGAGTGGGTGGGACCTAAGAGAGAGGGAGAGAGAGAGACTTGAGATGGAGAGGGAGAGGGAGAGGGAGAGAGAGAACTGAGAGGGAGAGATAGAGAATCTTGAGAGGGAGAGAGGGAGAGAAAGAACTGAGAGGGATAGATAGAGAATCTTGAGAGGGAGAGATGGAGAAAGAGGGATAGAGAGTGAGACTTAAGAGGGAGAGATGGAGAGAGAGAACTGATAGGGAGAGAAAGAGTGGGAGGGTGAGACTAGAGAGAGAGGGAGTGGGTGAGACTTGAGAGAGAGGGAGAGAGAGAGAGAGGGGGGGATGGAGAGGTAGAGGGAGACGTTGATTGAGAGAGGGATATTGAGAGAGAGATATTGAGAAAGAGAGAGAGAGAGAGAGAAAATATGGAGGGAAGGAGAAAGAGAGATATACCTAAGAGGGAGATGGAAAGTGATGGAGAGTGAGGGAATGAGAGAGGGAGAGGGAGAGAGGGAGAGAGAGGGATGGAGAGAGAGAGAGAGAGAGGGAGTGGGAGACCTAGTAGTGCTAGATCTAGAGAGGGAGAGAGTATAAGATATATAATATATAATTTATATACTATATAGTATAAAATATATTATATAATATATAATATATAGTATATATTTTAAATATACTATATAATATATTATGATATATTAATTGAAAAGAAGAAAATAGTGGTTGTTTTGCTTTCACTTCTAGGGTTTTGGACCTAAGAGGAAAGAGACCAATTTTCTTGCTCTTTTCACTCAAGAACAAACCCTTGATATTTCAATGCAAAGGAGATTGAAATCTAGCAAAGGGAATGTTCTAGGGGATTGAATGGTATAAAATAAAGGGGTTCACAACCAAGTGTAAACTTGGAAAAGACAATGTTGGAAAATAGAATGTGATCTGGAAAATGACCTAGAAAGATGAACAAAATGTAGTAAAAACCTATGAAACTAGAAGTGTGCACTTGGAAGGTTGAAGAAGGTAGGATGAAGGTTTGGATCACTAGAAAATATGCTATTGAAGCTAACTAGGACTCATTCACCAAGTTGGGAAAATCAATCTAGTTTATGAGAAAATGTGTAGAAACAAGTTTCAGTCAAAAGGGTATACAGATCTACAAAAATCTTACTCAGGCCTATACAATGGGACTCATTCACCAATAGTGGTGAATTAGTACACTTCTACTTTTCTGGAAATTTCAAACTAGATTTTGTGTCTCTCGGTCTGCTATGCTCTTTTTGACTGGTTTCCGAATTCGAAACTACAAAATACCACATGTAGGTCTTCTCCAAGCTTCCCCAAGGTTAAATGACAACTTTGTCAACTTTAGGGACTTGACAACTTTCCTCCAACTTGGCTTCTTGAAAAATTTGCAACCTAGACCTATAAATCACACACAAGAAGAGGGAAAAATGTTGTGGGGTTAGAGAATAGGGGTTTTCCTAGGTCAAACCCCTTGTTGGTAATTAAACCTTGAAATAAAAGCAAACGTAAAGGGAGAATGATGAATGAAAAAAAGGATAATGTTGTGACCCACCGAACCCTAGCAATATGGTGTTGCAATTATGCTTGAAATGGTTGCAATGGATGTGGTTCTTGACTCTTGCTTGATGTTGGTAGATCTTAAATTTAATGCTTGCTTGAATCATGAACTCTACATCACAATTGTTAGCACAATAACAAACATGAAGAAGGAAATCCTTGACATGATGATTGATGCTTGAATAATTCTCTTGAAAGCTTGATAAAATTCCCATGCCTTGAATTCTCTTTCTCAAATGCTCTTGTGAACTCAATTTTCTATAAGGATGCTCTCATAAAATTCTTAGGTGAAAATGAGTGAAAAAAACTTGTCTTTATACTCAATTATGCAAATTATCGAAATTACAATACTACAAGTCGACATCAGATCTAGGAGAACAAAATCCCACTAAAAATTTGATTTAAATTTGAAATTTGGTCACATGGGACTCATTCGCCCAAGGTGACAAATGAGTCCAACATACATAATGTATGGGACCAAAAATGAAAAGTGTCTAGAAATGTGTAAACTTGCATCGGGGCCAAAAATACCTAAGTGGGACTCATTCACCCAAGGTGGCAAATGAGTCCCAAACACTAAATTTGGGTCACACAAGCCAATAACATCTAAATTATGATTGGTTACTGATTGGTTTTGGGATTATCCTCAAAAAGATGCAACAAATGAGGCTTGTGGATGCAAAATAGGGCCAATTAAAGCATGGGAAAGCCCAATTTTTAATGACAAGCCTAGAGGAATGTGAGTGTGTTACAACACTTTACAATACTCCAAACATGGAAAGATTAATGTTAATTATGATTGAAATTATGTTTATTATGCTTGGTTAATTAATAAAACCCTAGAAAAGTGTGAAAGTGTGTTACAACACTTTACAACACCTTTGCAAGGTAACATTTAAATCCATTAGTTCACAAGGTCGCAAGATCTAATGTGAATGTGTTATCCACATTTCAACACTAAATCAAGGCAACATTAAGCCAAAATCTACGAGGACCCAAATGAGTGTGAAAATTTCAAAGGACCCATTTTTTGACACTACATTTTTTTGAAATTCACAAGACAACTAAGAGTGGGGGTGAATCAGTTGTATCAAATCACTTTACTTTTAACCTTAATCAATTCCACTTTAACCCAGTCTATTATTAAGTGTGAACATGAAATGCAGATAATAAAAAGAAAACTCCAAAGACACCAAATGTACATGGAAAACCCAATGAGGGAAAAACCATGGTGAGGATTATCTCACAATATAGTAATAATGCAATATCGAATACAAAGGCTCATTGATAGAGGGATCATTGCCCAGATACAAAGGCTCACTACCCATATACAAGGGATTGCTTCCTTAAAAGGGACTTACTATCTAGAAGGAGGCTCACTTCCTATAGAAAAATAAAAAAGATAAATAAAGATCCACCACAAGGGTTCCACACATTCACAACTTGATCAGAAGGTTGTAGACATCATCAGCTCACTACTTTCAGGAATCCAACACATTAAAGTACCGTTGCCTCTATTCTCTCTTGCACACTCTGCTTTTCACACTTATTCACACACTTCTCTTGCTTGCTTGATTCATGGATGGATGGATGATCAATTCACAACAACTTGATTTTATTTTATACCATCTTCAACCTTAGAAACATTCTCCAAGGTTGGCTAAACATGCTTCAAAATAAAAATTCAAATTAGGTCATCTACTCAACATTCCTATGATGAATAAGAATGAGAGAGGACCAATCACACATTTAATTGAGACCCAAACAACATCTTGGATCAATCAAATTCTTCCTTAATTTGATGCAAAATCTTAATATAATGTGTAGACACCAGGTTGGCCAAAACTAATGAAAACACCAATGATCTTTGAATTACACGCATCTCCAACAAGATGATCACACATGGATCACTCAACACACTTCACCAGGAATTTTACCATCTCTAAGAACACTTCAGGTACATCTGCAACAACTTCAACAAAATTCATTCACAAAAAACTCTTCAATAGTCCAACTAGACCAACCAACAACACACAAGAGCTCTGGAGTAGGTCTTTTAGCGTGCCAAATACCAAGCACATTTGTCAAAACATAGAAACTATCAAAATAAGTCACCTCCCAAATCTATAGGATCTGAAACCAAATTCCAAAAGATTGTAGAGACAAAACATTTCTCCCAATCCACAAACAAATAGTTCTTCCAAACCAGTTCACACACCGGTGAACACATCTTTCACTCTCCATCGAACCAAAAGTCAAAACTCAAAATATATTATCCATTGAAGCTCATGAACACACCTACAGATCCACAAAGGTATTGGATCAACACAGAAGAAATGCAGAGCACAATACCAGAGCACACTCAAAACACACACTTCAACACTATCTTTATTATTTCTCAAATTTTCTCAAAAGCACTTGGAAAAACACAACTAAAACTTCATAAATATAGCTCCATGTACTCTAAGCACTTCTATAGTATCTCAAGTATACAAGTACCATCTGCAATCAACCTAAACTATGTTGAAATCAATTATAACATTAATGACAACACCACCAAAAACATCCATACTTGCAACACATTTAGCCCTCACTTTAGTGAGAGGATGAACCTACTTCAAACTCACACTAAAGTAGACAAACACACATCAAGAGGGTTCCAATGTACCAATTCTAGCAAGATGAGATGAAAATGATGAAGAGGGATGATCAAGCCCCCAATATCAAGATCCCATTGCAAACCAACATAAGCACAAAGGAACACACATGAAAATGTTATAAATAATAGTGACAAGGCTAATCATACACTGCCAAAGATGAAAAAGAGAAAAGAAATACAAGAGATTTAGATCAAGCTTCAACCATTTTTCCATCCCGATGTGGATCACATCTAGGTTGTTTGTCCAAAAATGCATACTCACTTTGAGGCAACGAAACTCCTGGTTGTCTGTCGGGTGAGAAATCCTAAAAGGTGAGAAACATACACTCATGGCTAGTATGCGCTCACACACACATGCAAGTGGCTATGGGGAAATTCATGCCTCAGATTGCGCTTCCCACTCAAACCATACCAAAGTTATACCTCCTAATAACTTTAATAAGGCATCACAAAAAATGGATTTCGAACTTCATGAGACAAGAAAAACTTTGTATGCTTGGAGCTCATGAACAAAGAAGATGGCTCTACATGCATGCAAGTTGTGTTATGCAAGGTTTCCATATAACGAAAAATGAAAAATGAAAAATAGGAAATTTTCAAAGGAGTCTTGCTTAGTTCATGTGAGGTCTTTAACTTAGGGAACATTATGCCTAATGTCTCTAAGAGAGGACCAATCAAAGAATAGAAGATTCAAAACTTAGGGGATGCAGTGTGTCACATCAAGCCACTAAGAGGAATGTAATATGCTAAGAGAGATCATGCTCATGAAGGAAATTACACCCATTGTCATCCACAAAGAGAAAAACACATCTTATAAAGCAAGAAGATTGCACCAAGAACCGTGCAAAAAGGAAAATGCAAAAGAATAATGCCAATGTATGCCTCTACTTTAAAGAAATTGCTAAACACCATATTGTGAGAATTACTTAAAGTAGCAAATGAAAATGCAAACAAGAAGAAAGACATGAGAGCCAACTTGGAAAGCCCTATGCCAAGTTATATGTTTCCAAGTAAGGTTGTGTCATGTGAGAGAAAAAGAAAAGAGAGGGGTTTCCCAAAAAATGAAATGACCAAACACATAAGGGATCTATGGATTTGGGGTCAGTATGTTCTTTGCTACAATGTTTTTAGAGAGCTTGGAACTATCATCATTCCCCAAATATAGATAGAACTGGAAGAATGACACAAAGAGAGCGAAAAACAAAGAAGAACTTTTTGGTTCAACATGGAAGAGACATAGGGTGTCTTGATGCCTTGTGTCATCCCCAAAAGGAAAACACATGAAAAAGATAAAGATGAAAAGGAAAAATAAATCCTTTTGGGTCAACATGAAGGATACATGAATGTCTCAATGCCTTGCATCATCCCCAAAAGGAAAAAATAAGAAAAAGTGAAAGAGATGCATGACATAGAGAAGAATGAAGGTACAAATAGAGGAATCTCACAAAGAGAGAGAAAATAGAACATCACGAGGGATCACATCATGCACATGCAATCACACAAAAGAAAATGATGCAAAAGACTAGTAAGGAAAATGCGAGTCAACCTATGAGAAAGTCATCCACCTCCCAATCATGCTCTATGTACACCGAAGGTGGGAAACTAGCCAGAGGGACAAGAGAAAGTGCCAAACTAGGAGAAGTACTAGGCTCAACACTCGTTATAGAAGATTTGTTGTTTAAGCTCATGGAAGAGGAAAACAATGTATTTAGTTCATCATGTATCTCTTCATCGATTTTCAAAACCTCATCATCATGATCTAAGTCGATCACAATAGGAGGTCGAAGGATAATGTCCATTGAAGAGTTCAAGTCTTGTTGTGAAGGTTGCATTGAATTTTATTGTTTTAGCTAGGGAGGAGGGTCATCATGCATTGCTTCAGTCAAGTTCGGATCTTGATTTTATTTGTTTAATTCGTCATGTAACTTGTGAGCAAGAGAACAACATCTACGTCTACACTCCCTAGCACCTCTATTTCTTTTAGTTTTTTTTTCAAGAGTCAGAGGAGCAGGTTGATCGACCATTGGTTTCTTTTCTTCCATAAGGGGAGGAACAGAAGGAACCACAAGAGGTTATTCAACTGCTTTCTCTTTGAATTTGTAAAATTGTTTTATTCTTAGAGGTGTGGTGGGGTTGGTTTCATTGTTTCTTGGTCGCTTGTAAGAGGTAAATGGAGTTTTTTTTTAGGTTGGTATTGGTTGTTTTGATCTTGTTTAGGTTCAAGCATGGTTTCATCAAGGATGGTAGGTTCAAAGGTGGTCAGGAACATGTTGTGGAGAGATAGTTCTGCTATATTATTTTTCTTGAACTTTTGATAGGACAAGAAAAAGAAGTCTTCTCTTGGCTATATAGGTTCCATGGGCTTAGGCCAAAAGGCATCTAGGGAAAAGTTTCCTTTAGATGACAAGGGGTTAAAGCCACTATGGTGAATAGTGAATATCTCATTGTCAAGGAGAAACTTTAAGAATTTATGCACAACCAAAGGGACAAATTTCATGGAGCGAAGCCATGGGTGGCCTAGCTTGACACAAAATCGGTCTGACTGCAGAATGATGGAGAATGTAACATCTAATTTTTTTGGTCCTATTTGCAATGGTAAGGTGATTGATCTAATAATAGGGCACACAAACCCATTGTGTTTCTTGATCCATGCTTTCAGTTTATCATATTCATCTTGATAGAGCTCATTAAAAAGTAGAAATTCCTTGGTGATCAAATTCTATCCACAGGTGGGATCTATTAGTATCACATTAGTGGGCTTGTCATAGATATGACCGGCTATGTAGAGAGGACCATCGATTAAATGTTTAAGTATATCCTTAGAGGAGAAAGCAACATCAAGAGGACTCTTAGTTCAGCCCTAAAGTAGAGAATGGGTTCACTTGAATCTAATGGAGGCATATTTCACAACAATGATTACATCTATGTTTCAAGTTTCAAGGTTTCTTACTTAACTGTCCCAAATCAACAACATTGAACTATAAGGCTACAAGCACCAACCATGCACTATGGGTTCAAAACCTTCAATCCCACACTTGACCCAATTTATACCAGGTGATAATACCATAACAAACACAATCTAACCACTCAAGGAGTTAAGGGTCTCAAACAAGGGGTTCTTCCTTCATAAGCTATATTGCATCCTTGTAACACTCCAAAACAAGACTGTTACTCATAACTTCAAGATAATACCTCATTATATAATTGTAAAGACATATTTGGATACTCTTTTGGAAATTTTAAAACATATCAAAAATTCAGTATGGCTTACTTTGTAACATAAGGCTCAAAAATGGACTGTTACACTATCCTTAAGGCCTAATTAGGCCAGTTTTACAAAGTAAGTATGTGGAAATTAAAAAAAAAAACTCCCTTAACCACTCCAAGGGTTATAAAACCTCATATAAGGTCTCCCTATGCAATTTATATCATCCCAACTCCTCACAAATTTGTTGTTCCATGAATTCCCTATTCTACCTATCCTTTCCAAGCTTATTCACAAAGGGTTTATTGAATCTCTATATTCCAGGGATCTACAATCCAAGAAAACCCCTCAAAAATATGAAATATGACCTGCACATGCTCACAAAATCCTCACAAACCAATTCCCATAATTGTTTCATCAAACTCTAACACCTACCTATCAATTTAAGTCTAAAACTCATGAAAAATCACCTAGGGAATCATTATATTTGCACAATCCCTCACCCCCTGATCCTAAAAAATTAATAGCATATAATATACCCTATTTAATCCCATTCCACCAATTTTTAGCAGGTTTCACTAGGTGGAAATGGTTTTATGTCATTTTCTTGTGTTTAAACCCCCAAAACAAGGGTTTCTAAACCACTTCTAGAAAATCTACAATAACTCGCTTGAAGCTCAACCAAATTACATGATACCAAATGAAAAAGAAATAATATTAAGATATATACCACATAAAATGGGTTAGAAGTGAGTTTGTGTCCGTAAATGGCCTGAAACAACAAAAAATGTTGGAATTTTGCAAGAAAATAGTGTTATACTGGATTCATTTCATCTTCAAAACCCACAAAAACCTTTACACGATGCACAAGGAATTTTTATTCCTTTTAAAACTTATTCCAACCACCATCAACTAACTAATCAACTTCTACATGATCTTGATTCTTCATATTCCCATTCTTGCATTTTTGCAACCTTTCAATATGACAATTTTGCAAGAATTGACAACTTTTACATAATTTGCCAAATAACCCTCAAAATGACACTCTAAGACTCAAAACCAGTAAAAACAAGTTTAATATGGTATTTTGACCTTATTACATGGTTAAAACACCAATTAAGACAAAATTTGACAAAAAAGCCTCATGGAGACATGAAATTCCATGGTGCTCCTACACCAGGCCCTTATGAGGGATAACATCTATCACCCCTATCATTTCATCTATAGGATTGACATTGATAGAATTAGTTATAACATAATCATTTTTTTCATTATCTGTATCAACATTCATCACCTCATTCTTTGGATTTTTGCTAGCTTTGACAAATGATATGTTATGTTTTGGTATGGGATTGGTGAAAATTTGCAAGTTTTGGTTTGGAGGGGCAACAGACTTATTGCCTTACTCACTGGTACCTGCAATAGATAGACAACTGGAATCAATGAGGTCTTGCACAAATTTTTTAAGATGCTTGCAATGTTTCGTGTCATGTCCATTTTTTCAATGATAGTGATAATAAGCATTTGATTTAAAGCTCAGAGGTAAAGGCTTATTAGGGTTGGGTGTTTTGACAGGAGGTAAGGTAATAATTTATTGGTTTCAAAGTTGGGACATGGTATTATGAAGGGTATTAGGTAAGGGAGTGAATTTTCTTTTTGGATCTCCATAACTAAATGGCACCATGTCTTTGACAGCAACGAGTTGGTTATTGATATTTTGAGTTGGTTGTTGAGGGAGGTTGAATTGAAGGAACCCTTTACTTTGTTTCCTAAAAGGTTGGGAATTGTTTTGGTGCACATGATCGAATATCTCGATTCGGCTAGAAGTGGAATTTGTATCTTGAATACAAACCAAATTTTGGTAATCATGGAGGGCAGTGCATGAAGGATGGGAATTTCATCATGGTAAGTTTGTCTTGGATCTTATTTTGCAAATTTTCTATGAATGTCTTTTGAAGGTGTGGGTCGAGGATCTTGACATGGACTTGGGAATAAAGTGATTGATATCATGAGATAAAGCCAGTTATCTTTTCATCCTCCTTTTGTTTACATTTCATCAAGTCAGCCAAGGTCATCTTGGGAGTCATATGCACTTGGAAATGGTTTATAAGTGCCTCAACAAGTTCATCGAATGAATGAATCAAGTTATTTGGTAAAGAAGAGATCCACTCCAAGGTGGTATCTTTTAAGGTCCTAGGAAAGAGATTTCACAAAATGTTTATCATCTAGGACAAAGTTAGTACATAAGGCAGTGTAGGCATTAACATGGTTAGAAGGATCTCCCTTCCCTCCATATTTCTCAAATCTAGGCACCTCTACATCTTGTGGCATTGGTGTTCGTAATATCTCCAAGGATTATGGACTACTTTGGACATAATATGTGGGTGGGACATTTTGATTTTGGTTGATGGTAGAAACTTTCTTTGAAGGGATGACATGGTTTGGAAAAGTTGATTTATGAGAGGGTCATTGCTTGTGTTATGAAATGGAAGTGAGAGTGGTGATGGAATGTATGTGTTTGTGGGACAAGTGAATGGAATGATTATAGGTGGTAAGGTAGGTGATATGACTTGTGATGCCACATAGGAATTAGGGATGCTAGTTGGAATACCTAGGGAAGGAATCACATTACTAACTTGTTGCATTGTTGTTGTGACTTGAGGAGGGGTGTAGGTAGGGATTGAGGCTATTGTTGTGGGAGGAGGAATTTGAGTTCATCCTTGGCTTGGAACATTGTTTGTGGGTAAAGGAAAACTAGTGGTTGAGGGAAGATGCTTGCCAAATATTTACACTATGTTCTTCACAAGGTCAAGGCCATCTTCACTTTCAAGCATATGGTGAATATTTTCTATTGAAGGAATTGTAGTAGTTGAAATTTTTTCAAGGCTTATTTGATGTTGTAAGTTTACTACGTGCTCATGAATGTGGATTATGTTGTGAGATTCTATCATTATTTGATTCAACTTGCATGCTACTTGAAGGTAAAGAGTTGCTAAGGGTGGTATCCATGCCTAGTGTACTAGTGTCAATGCTAGGAGTGGAAGCTCTAGATAACCCAAGATCCATAACGATTGTGCTATTGTGGGATGAAATGAGTCTCAAACTTCTTCTCACTATGGTATTAGCAATAGGACACCAAACACTCATGCAAAGGCTACTAAATGTGGGGTGAGTGCAAATGCAATCTAAACTAATAAGAATGAAATGCTTATAATTGAAATATTCGAAAGTAAAATTGAAATGCAAAAGCAACAAATATAAACTCAGAAAATGAACTATAAATGGCAAAAAAATGCACTGCAAAATATGCAAGGGGACTGATTCACCCAAGGTGGCGAATGAGTCTAGGTACTATTTTTTTTGAAAATTTTCAGAATTTTTTAGTTGGATTTTATGATTTTTATGTCTAGAATTGAGATGAAAATGCAGAATTTTACTGATTTTCAATGAAATGAAGTTCAATAATGCAAGCTAAATGAGATTTTCACTAATACAAAAATTGAAACCCTAGAATGCAAATTAACCATAGAAAAACCTAATACAATGCTAATGCAAGCCAAATCTAAGATCTAAATGCACTCCAAATGAAAATTATAATTCTCTAGATGTAGGTTCACCAAAATGAAAAGAAGAAAATAGCGGTTGTTTTTCTTTCGCTTCGAGGGTTTTGGACCTAAGAGGAAAGAGACCAATTTTCTTGCCCTTTTCACTCAAGAACAAACCCTTGAGATTTCAATGCAAAGGAGATTGAAATATGGCAAAGGGAATGTTCTAGGGGATTGAATGGTGTCAAATAAAGGGGTTCACCACCAAGTGTAAACTTGGAAAAGACAATGTTGGAAAACATAATATGATATGTAAAATGACCTAGAAAGATGAACAAAATGTAGTAAAAACCTATGAAACTATAAGTGTGCACCTAGAAGGCCGAAGAAGGTAGGATGAAGGTATGGATCACTGGAAAATCTAATGTTGAATCTAACTGGGACTCATTCACCAAGTTGGGCGAATCAGTCCAATTTCTAGGAAATGTGTAGAAACAAGTTTTAGTCAAAAGGGTATCCAGATTTGCAAAAAAAAATTTTAGGCTTGTATAGTGGGACTCATTCGCCAATAGTGGTGAATCAATCCACTTTTGTTTTTTTGGAAGTTCTAGACTAGATTCTGTGTCTCTCAGTTTTCTTTGCTCTTTTTCATTGGTTTTCAGATCCGAATATGCAAAATATCACCCGTAGGTCTTCTCCAAGCTTCTCCAAGGTTGAATGACAACTTTGACAACTTTAGGGACTTGAAAACTTTTCTCCAACTTGGCTTCTTGACAAATCTACAACCTAGACCTACAAATCACACACAAGAAGAGGGAAAAATGTTATGGGGTTAGAGAATAGGGGCTTGCCTTGGTCAAACCCCTTGTTGGTAATTAAACCTTGAATTGAAAGAAAATGTAAAGGGAGAATGATGAATGAACAAAGGATAATGTTGCAACTCACCAAACCCTAGAAATATGGTACTACAATTATGCTTGAAATGGTTGCAATGGATGTGGTTCTTGACTCTTGCTTGATGTTGGTAGATCTTGAATGCAATGCTTGCTTGAATCATGAACTCTACATAACAATTGTTAGCACAATAACAAACATGAAGAAGGTAATTCTTGACATGATGATTGATGCTTGAAGAATGCTCTTGAATTCTTGATAATCTGTCCTTGAATGCCTTGAATTCTCTTGGTCAAATACTCTTGAGAAATCAATTTTCTATAAGGATGCTCTCACAAAAGTCTTAGGTGAAAATGAGTGAAAGAACCTTGTATTTATACTCCATTATGCGAAAATTCTTGAAATTACAATAGTACAAGTCGACATCAGATCTAGGAGAATAAAATCCCGCTGGAAATTTGATTTAAGTTTGAATTTTGGTCACACGGGACTCATTTTCCACCCACCCAAGGTGGCGAATGAGTCCCATCACACATAATGTATGGGACCAAAAATGAAAAGTGTCTAGAAATGTGTGAAACCTGCATCGCAGCCAAAAAGACCTAGGTGGGACTCATTCACCCAAGGTGGTGAATGAGTCCTAGACACTAAATCTAGGCCACACAAGCCAAGAACACCTAAATTATGATTGGTTACTGATTGGTGTCATGATTATCCTCAAAAAGATGCAATAAATGAGGTTTGTGGATGAAAAATAGGGCCAATTAAAGCATGAGAAAGCCCAATTATTAATGACAAGCCTAGAGGAATGTGAAAGTGTGTTACAACACTTTACAACACTCCAAATAAGGAAAGATTAATGTTACTTATTATTGAAATTATGTTTATTATGCTTGGTTAATTAATAAAGCCCTAGAAAAGTATGAAAGTGTGTTACAACACCTTTGTAAGTTACCATTTAAATCCATTAGTTCACAAGGGCCCAAGATCTAATGTGAATGTGTTATCCACATTACAACAATAAATCAAGGCAACATTAAGCCAAAATCTGCAAGGAGGACCCAAACGAGTGTGAAAATGTCAAAGGGCCCATTTTTTGACACTACCTTAATATATAACATATTTATTGTATATATTAATATATAATACATTTATTACATATTAATAATACATAATATTGGTTTTATGTATTATTTGGTTTATAAAAATCAAACACAAATGGATATTTGTTACTTATTATATATGATTTGAAGCTTACCATATGCATACACATTATTCAATTGGTATGAAACTAAAAATAACATTATCCATCTATAACAAATATTCGTTATTTATTCTACAAGATATGAAGCTTCCACTATGCATACATATTAATATATAATATAATTTATATTACTATATAATAATATAATATATAGATTAATAATAGTCTTAATATATAATAAATATATTATAGAGAGGTTTGGGAGGGATAGAGGGAGGTGGAGATGAGAGAGAGAGAGACCAGAGAGAGGGAGAGAGGGAGTGGGAGAGACTTGAGAGAGAGAGAAAGACTTGAGAGGGAGAGAGAGAGTGAGAGAGAGTGGGAAAGACCTAAGAGAGAGAGAGAGGGGAGAGACCTAAGAGAGAGAGAGAGAGAGAGAGAGAGAGAGAGAGAGAGAGAGAGAGAGAGAAGAGAGAGAGAGAGAGATATTTAATATATATACAATATATAGAATATAAAGTATATATATTATAGTATATACCATAATAAATTTAATATATTTAAATATGATATATTAAATATATTATGATATTTTAATATATAATACATTTATTATATATAAATAATACATAATAATGGTTTTACGTATTATTCGATTTGTGAAAGCCTTGATGAAACAAATATATGTTTATAACGAATATTTGTTACAAACAGATATCTGTTTTGTTAAGGATTTACCTCTCCCTCTCTCTCTCAAGTAGAGGGTTTAGGGTTTAGGGATTACTATTTACGGTTTAAGGGCAGATGGTGTAGGGTTGAGAGAGAGAGAGGGGTTGTAGTTAGAGGGTAGAGGGTTAAGGGTAGAGGGTAGAGGGTTTAGGGGTTTAGGGGTTTACGCTTTAGGGTGTAAGGGTTAAGGGTATATGGTTTAAGGGTAGAGGGTTTAAGGGTTTAGGGTAGATAGTAGAGGGTTTAAGGGTTAAGGGTATAAGGTACAGGGTTTAGGGTTTAGGGTTTATAGTTTGACGGTTGAGGGTTTAGGGTTTAAGGGTTGAGGGTTGAGGGATTAGCGTAGAGAGTTTAGTTGGGTTTAAAAGGGTTTAAGGGTTGAGGGTAGAGGGTATTGGGTTTAAGAGTAGAGGGTAGATAGTTTAAGGGTTTAGGGTTTAACTTGGTTAAGGGTTGAGGGTTTTTTGGAATCAAGGAACACTGAGAGGGGGGGTGAAGTTCTACAAAATCTAATTTTATTAACTTGATCCTTAAGCCACTTATAGCATTGAACCAAAAGAAAGATGCAAGAACATAATACAAGCAACCACAACACCATAACACAAGGAATTTTATGTGGAAACCCTATTAGGGAAAAACCATAGTGGAATTCAATCCATAATTTGAGTATACTCAATATAAGTTTTTACAAAAGGAATTCACATTCATTCAGGCACACGGCCTAGAGCTCACTACTCAAATACAAAAGGCTTTTTGCCCAAAAGAAGACTCACGTTCTTACAATCATATCCAAAAATCAACTAGAGTAGATGAACTATGAAACAACATCTGCTAATGCCTGATTATAGTTTCGGTTAAGCACATTATTCACATTCTTCACATTCTATCTGATTATGCTCTTGAAACTCTGTTTGTTTTAATTCGAATCACCAATCTTTATTCTGCTCAAATGAAACTATGCACAATTGATCTATATTCCTTCTAACTCTCGCATCTTATCACAACATATATGAAAATGATATGAATGATTGGTTGTATATATCCCCCACTAGAGATTAGAACAACTGTATGCTGACTTAATTTTAAAACCTGAACCATACCTCAATTTGACAAATGATCCTAGTTGAGCAGTGACCTCCAGCGTGAGTAGTGACCTCCAAGTATGTGTTTGAATCCTTTTCTTTGTATTTTTTTCCATTTTTTTGGTAATTAGTGATTAATTTAGGTTTTATTTTGCATTCTTTGTAGTTTTTTTGATTTTTTCATTTCAATCTAAACCTACAATTTTTTTTGGAACCCTTGTTAGTGGAAAACAAACAAAAACATCCAACAAAAAAATTGAACCTTCATTATTGGAAAACAAACATAAAATTGAACTTAGTACCCTAATCAAACAAAAAAAATATATATTTTTGCTTGATTTTATTTTTTGTAATTAGGTTTTTTGAATGGGTTTTTACTCTTAAATACATGTATGCATTCTTGTATACATATATATGCTTTGTGTATATGTGTATTTTTGGTTTTCTCTCAAGTATTTATATTTTTTTAATTTATTTTCAAATGTTCTTTTAATGCATATATTTACAAATATTTTTGTATTAAATATTATTTGAACAACAAGATACAGGGAGGCCAAAATCCATAATGTACCAGTTTTCTACCCTTTTACATCATAAAAAAAAGTCCCATTCCCCATTACATCATTCCCAAAACATTATATAGAGGATTTGTCATCATGTTACAATGCCATAGTAACCCTGTACAAAGGTACTCAATCCCCCAATACATCATTTTTAGAGCCATATAGAAAAAGAAATAACACCTATACAATATAAGAATTGCATTATTATATGGAGGAGTTGTATCGCCTACACAATATGAGAATATGATATAGTCTTGTTTCAATGACTACTCATGCAAAATGGCTCAAAAAATTGAAACTCATCACTACTTGGATCAAGCAAAAACTACTGTAAAATGCTTGAAGATGTACCAAAAATTTGGATCTAGAAGAAGACACCAACATCACTTTTACTATTGCACTACATCTGCCTTGCGACCAGGATCTTTCAACCTCAAAAGGGCACTAGATGCCTGAACCTCTTCCCTGGAAAAGTATTCCAAGATGAGTAATGGTGGCATATCCTCTTCTTGGAAGCTTTGTTGATCTTTTCATTGAATTCTTTTTGGAACGCCTCTACGGCCCTTAGGAAGATCTTGGTTGCATGTTTCCAAATATTCCCAAAGTTGACCTCTTGGATGTGTAAACATTGAAAATTGGTCTAGGCCAGCGACACCATTTTTGACATATTTCTCATGTTCATGGTCATGATTAAATAATGTTAATTGTTTAGTTATTTTCTAAAGTCGCCTATCCTCTATTATTAAATAACTTTAATTATTTAATTAATTTGTTATTACCTTTATTCAATCTTGATTAATTAAATAAATGTTAATTATTTGATTACGTCACTAATTAATTAATCCTCTCCCTAAAATTAAATAAATTATTATTTAATTTACCCTCATCACATTTCTGACTATAATTAAATATTCATTTCAAATTATTTAATTATTCTATAATCTTTTCTCCAGTCAATTAAATAAATCTTTATTTATTTAATTTAGTCCTCGAATTTTGAATGTTGAATTAAATAACCATTTAATTCATAAAAATAATTATTCCTGGCATATTCCTCTATGATTAGATAATCTCTTAGTTATCTAATTATTCATTTACCACTTAACTCGAGATTTAATTAAATCAGTCAGTTATCTCTTGATTTAATATCTGATCGTTTTTTACAAACAAACCTTCTGATTTAATCAGTCAATTTTCTATTTTTGATTCTTCTGTGTGCAAACTATTGTTAATTAAATAACTTAATTTAATGAATTCATTCATTCGTGAGTTCGAATACAACATTTCTTTTTTATCTTTTACATGCAATCATTATTCTTCTAATTTTCGAACAGTCTCAACTAAAGATTAAATTATTATTTAATCTTAATTTCCATCAATTGTGCTTTTTCACTTGCATTATTACTGACACTGAATCTCTATTGCATGCCATTCATTGATCTATCTTTTGAATCTGAGCCAATCATTCAAAAATCAATTTTCTATAAATTGACCTAACCTTTGTCATTATTCCTCCTCTCAAAATCTTTATACTTTTAGGAAGTGACTTTAAGAATCTTCGATAATTTGATAAATCATTATAACATAGGCCATACTTGCATACTTAAGAAATTTGAGGGCAATTATTATACAACGACAAAATGGAGAAGTGCAATCGAGATTATTCATGGAATTATATAGATGTTTGGTGAGATCTTTATGTTATATATGCTTTTTAATTTCCATTGTTCTTTGTTGTTAGCGTAGGTTAGATTTAAGTTTATTGCATTAGAATTGCTTAGTTCTTTCATCTTTTTGTTTTTCCTTAGCATTACATTGGTGAACCCGATGTGAAGACACCATCTTCAAAAAAATCCGTAGAAATTTTGAATTTGATAGGAATAAGTACGACGAGACGCATTTGTTGCACGAAATGACACAACTGATATTCTGAGCTGCATATGAATTTTCACGACGCATCTTCTATTATGTGACACATCTGTTATTTTCTACAACACATTTGATTGGTAAATAGTTTTCTAAAATTTTGACTTTTAGTTTTAAATTTTTAGCTTTATTATGACTAATTTTGAGTTTGCAGCGTGTGTTTTTAAGGAGTTAACATAGTATTTGCAAGATGATTCATAGAAAAAAAACATTCAAACCTTTTGTAGGATGATTGATGAAGATATAAATATTGAACAACTAATCATTCATTTTGCAGAACCTTTGTCGAAGATAATCTGGAAAACTACTAACGATTTGTTTGCAGGACCAAAATCGAAGATAAATTTTAAAAGAAATTGTTTGAGTGGATTAGAAAATTGTCATTTGGGTTTAAAATTAACCACTATTTTCTATGTTTGGTGCATTTGCACAATTTTTATATTAGAACCTGATTCGATAACATAAGTATCCTCTCCCCTTGCGCATTCATGCGATCCTGGGTGAAAGAGAAACTATTATTGACTCTAGAATTTGGGCCTGCTTTGGTGGGAAAAAGTACTCACCCCAAAGCGACTCATAACCAGAGATGAGCTAAATCCAAGCTACTCCCAACCAGTATATAAATTCTAATGTTCAAGAAAACTCAGCATTATAGGAGCTCCTACATCCAAGCAAGTGATATTGATTCCCTTAGTACCCTCATGGTGCGTCAAAACCTATAGAGCGTAACCTCTACAGGCTGGGAAGCATCCTTATCAGAGCTAGTATTTCCTTTCACGTGGCCTTCTAAATGGGTGTCCATACTAAAAATCCAATTTTTTTATAGATTAACCAAAAACTCCTATTTGTTGGTGCAAGAGGTTGGACCTTTGAAGTCATCTCACGTTCATACGGTTCTTAGTAGAGATGAAAAGTTCACCATGGGAGAGTCATGGGAACTGAAGCTTGGATTACTTGAGAAGTGTGTGTTGTGTAAGGGGAGCCAGTGTGGTCAAGCTTCTAGTCATCCACTTTGAATAAGTGCAGCTGGGGAAACCCAAGTGAGAATCCAACAAGTATTGTCATTTCTAGCCTCAGGATTGTACATGTTTTTTGGAATTATACACATTCATGATTATCAAACCAATTTTTTTTTTCTAATTGTCAGTATTTTGCTAAAATTTGATTATGAACAAAGTCATTCAAAACCCCAATTAACTAGAAAACCACAACTATCAAACTGAGTCGCATTTGTTAATTAGAAAATTGTAATTGTCAAATTGAGTCGCATCTATTTAACTATTAGCCACACGTGTTAGATTGAGTTGCATTTGCTTGTCATAAACCTGAGATATAGTTTACCAAAAAATTGCATATGACCCTGAGAACTGCATCTGTTAAATACTGTGATGCATCTATAAACCTGAACCACATTTTCCTGAGAACCAGAAAACCAGAATTCACTATCATAGTCCAAAACCAAATAGTCATACCAGTCTCTATTTTTCACAGTCATCCTTGAAAAAAACTAGATAGTTTGCTCATACTTTGCATAATTCCATCCTTTAGGTGTCATTTAGTTTTAGTGATACAAATCCTAGTTATGAAACTTAGTTACATCTTAGGAGTCTTTACTATGCTCAGATAGTTCAAAATTTTAGGAAAATTACCTTGCATATCTTAGGATAGGATAAATTTCCATGTTTTGGTAAAACCCATGCTTCAACAAACATTGTCATTGAGCCTAGTCACTTGTCAACATATATTTTGTCCTATGTGTGATTCCTTCCAGCTCATCAATCTAGTTTGGGAGTTCACCTTATCTTTTGGTCCTAGTCCTATGCAGGTTCCTTGACAAAGTTAAATTGTAGCCTTGGTTAAGCTATAGGTGGTAGGTAACCTCCTTTTAGAATAATTCAAAATTGGTTACCTTAGAATTTTGCTTAGAATCTTTGCATACTTAGACACTATCATCCTAGCATAACATCATTTAGAAATTATTTATTTGCCAGAAAATACCAAAAAAAATGGTAGCATTCATTCATTATATCTAGAAAATCCCAAAAACATAGACTAGAACATATCATTCTTAGACGTAGTTTTGCATCACCCCATTTTGAGCAACATCTTTCATGGTCGAAACGAGGTCTAAAAATAAACATAGATAAATGTTTGATCCTCAGGATTTCATTAATCCCTTCTCAAACATACCATTAGGGACAACAAGACCTCAAAGCCTTTCTCAAAAAATTTGTCACTAGAGACACACATGGATAGATTTTTGTAGAAGACATAGATGCCGCTGTCCAAGATCCTGAATTTGTGTCTTTTGCAGATTAATGTTTGGAAAGTGATCCTCAAAGGTATCTATCAAAGTTGTTAGTTGAAGGTTCCACATTACCTCTAGGATTTGGCATCCATACTTTGAAAACTTCATCTGCTCAAGGGACAAAAACCATGACATCAAGTGTCTCTATTCCTCAGATTACTGCAGCTATACCATCTGGCATACCTACTCAAACTGCCACAACAATACACATAACACCATTTGGTATAACACAAGGCCTAAATTTTACTATAGGAGCATCATCATGAAACCCCTTTGGCACAAATACCAGAAGTAAAAGGCCCAAAATTGGCATAAACACGACATAGGCTATACAACATATCAACACCAATATAGCCATTCCGTAAATAGGGTTGATACAAGCAAGACATATACCTACACTGAATCAAAATCTGTCACAAAATATTGTATTTCAGAACACTTACATCAATCCTAACAACCCAACCAACACGGCTTTGACACAGGTAGACATTCTGCAAACTCAAATGCAAGCCCTCCAACAACAAATGGACAACATGTCAATGTTAGGCAAACGAACCATTTCAACACAAGATTTATGCCTATGTCCCTTTGAAAAAGAACTATACATGACACCCTTCCCATAGGGATATATTATACCGAATTTTCCAAAGTATAATGGGAAGGGAAATCCTCTCGAACATATAAGGGAATTTTCCACAACATGCATGGACATTTCATACAACCCCATGTACCTTATGAGACTTTTCTCATGAACCCTTGTTGGTATAGCATTGGAATGGTTCTCTAAAATTCCATACAATATAAAATCATGGGTTGAATTGGCTAAAAAATTTGTGGAACAATTTTCTTTTAACATTGACAATGAAATCACAATAGCTATCTTGTGTCACACCACACAAGAAGACGAAGAAAAAATTATGACCTTCTTCCAGAGATGGAGGAGTTTAGCTAGTCTATGTCCTATTGAGATACCAGAGAAACAAAAAGTCATGATATTCCTTGAAAATATTAATCCAAAACTGAGAAGTGACTTAAGAGTACATTGTTGTACCTCTTTTCTAGACTTAGTGCAAAAAGGCATTATACTAGAGAAATCCCTCATTAACAAAGGGGAAATTAAGATGCCAGGAAGGAATCCAATTGTTCAACACCAAAATGCCCCCAACAATAGGAACGAATTTTGGTCTTGAAACAAAATTGTAACTAATGATAGTATTGTTGATGCTAAGACCCTACACGCATGACTGGTCATTACTTTTAGAGGACATCACCCCTCTCATGACATACCCAATAGTGTTGATCAAACTGCCAACTTTGTCCAAAATACACAACAACAACGACCACAAACAAGATTTACAAAACATGAGTTTACCCCCTTAAGGGAACCAATTGAGACAATCTTCAAAGAACTAAGAAAACATAAACTCATACAACCTCAAGAACCAAAAGAGTATTATCTTAGATAGTTTAAACCATCATGGTGGGATGACAACGCCTTTTGTGATTACCATCAAACTAAGGGATATAGCCTACAATAATGCCAAAAATTGAAGCAAATTATCCAAGATTTTGTTGAAAATGGAACCATAGAAGTCAATGGGAAAAAAAATACCACAAACAATTACTACAAGGTCTTCACAGATCCATTATATGACCATGGGAAAGGAAAGGCCTCCAGTTCAGGAACTAAGACTAATACCTCGGCCAATTATTCCAATACCAAGTATGACTACAACCAAGGTAAGATCATAAATCATATTCAAGCTTCTGATAAAAATATCGACACCATTACCATAAAGAAGAGTCCTGAATGTGTTGTCAATACACGTCGAACTAAGATAACCATTCTAGATCCTTCATTGGAGCCACAACCACAGTCTTCCAATCCTAAGTATAATTTACTTGACCAATTGGGGAAGACCTCAACACAAATATCCATCTTGGAGTTGTTGACCATATCACCTGATCATTGCGCCATTCTAGAAAAATCCTTGCAAAGCACAACTATCCCCACCAAATTAGATGCCAATCATTTCGAAGAGATGGTAGGATACTTAACCAATTCTCATCATGCTACCTTCTCTCAGTAGGATTATTCAACTAAGAAGACCAACCATAATGACCCATTACACCTTGAAGTTCTTGTCCATCAAACCAAAGTCAGATGAGCCTTGGTAGATGAAGGAGCAAGGTTGAATCTTTGCACCTTGAAATTGGTTAAGACATTAGGTTTCTCAGAAGAATGTGTGTACACCACTAAGAGTATATTCACTAAGGCATACAATGATGAGAAAAGATCATCCAAAGGGGTTGTAATGCTCCCTATCAGGATTGGCCCTGTGGTTATGGACACTAGTTTCCAAGTCTTGGATTTTTTTCTTCCCTATAAGCTGTTACTGGGTAGACCATGGATACATGCTATGAAGGTTGTCCCTTCCACTTACCATCAATGTCTCAAATTCCTGTACAATGGCATCGAGATCATAGTCGACGGTGATCCGGATCCTTTCCAATATTGCACTAGCTTATCCAAAATACCACAACAATAGGTGCCTATAAATGAGGAGGCTTCATCCTCCACCTTATCCTTGTATGTTGATCCATTAACTCTTTCCAAATCAGTTGCATCCCAAACACCATCATCCACTCCTAAGGTCGAGATCCAAGATAAGGGATGCGGAGAATATCATATGAAAGCATCCTATTGTGTCAACTAGTTGGTTCCTCCTAAGTCACATGGTTTACCCACAGTAGATAGGAGGAAATCCATTGTCACAATAAATGTCCCTCCTACAATGAATTTGACAAAATGGGGAGAGTTAAGTAAAGAAGCTATGGATTAGGAAGATGTGACCTCCTGGTTATATAACGAAGAAAATGAAAACCCTCCACCGTCTGTTCAAATATCTAAAGATCAATACGGAAAAGGCTTCATGATAATGCAAAGGAAAGGATATGACAAACATAGTGGGTTAGGACTACATCAGAATGGAAGGACTAAACCAATCATTGTCTCTCAACGACCAAAATTCCTAGGGCTAGTTTTTCAACTGATTAGGATTGGTGTTCCTAGTACCTTGACACCATCATAAGAGGAATTAAGTGCTTATGACGATATCAAGACATCTAATGAACCATCTGACCCATTCCACTATGACTCCCCTGACTCAAATGATTATGAATGGGATTCCCTTTCCTCCACTAGCATAATGGACCTAGATAAGTTATTTTGAGAACTTGACCAAACACTAAATCCCTCACCAAAATCATTTGATTCCCATACTCAAAATTCCTTGAAAAAAGAAGAATGTCTCAAGCTTTATTATTGGGAAACCCTTGATCCTATCTCTTGGGAACCTAACGAACCACCTTCTGATGACCTAGCCCTTATAGTGGTCCCACCTTAGAGTCTACCTGTCCCTAGGAAAAGGAACAAAAATGAGTTAGTCCAACACTTCTATGACCACGTCAATCAATCTATCCTCACCTTGTTAGCCTCCAAATTTGATAACTCTGATGATTATATGCCCCTCATATATCCTAAGCTTATTGATTGGGATAAAAAAGGCACTCCCATCTTAGACATATTTGAGAATGATGAAGCAATAGCTAAGTTCATGGGACTGCGAGATGACATACCTAGTGCTCACCACAAGGTTGGGTTTACCATAGACTTGGATAACATGAAATATTTTGGGGAGTCTATTTACCCTTCCAATCGCAAAAGTGAAAAAAAAAAACAATGAAAACAATGAAAATGACAAGTCCCTAGGTGAAAATCGAAAGACACCTTTGGATGATGAAAAAGTAAAAATAAAGGACACATCCAAGGGTGAAAACCTCTCAAAGGCACCCAAGGATGGAGGGTTGAACATTCTCCCAGTTGCTAAGGAAAAGTCACCAATGTTAATAGATGAATCTGTCGAGATCAACATAAGCACTGAAGATAATCCTTGGGTAATTTACTTTGCAACATATTTGACAGAGATATAGCAACTAGAGTTTCGCGACTTCTTTACAAAAAGATAGATCAAATTTGCATGGTCATATGCTGACATGCCTAGACTAGATCCTGACCTCATATTACATCATTTACCACTACAACCAAGTGTTAAGCCCGTTAAGCAAAAGTTAAGGAAAATGCATCCACAAATTTCTTTACTAGTCAAAGTTGAACTTAAGAACTATTGGATGTCGGATTTATCAGATCAATAGACTATGTCGAATGGATTTCTAATCTTTTTCTAGTAACAAAACCATATAGGGGCATCCACATATGTATAGACTTCAAAGATATAAACAAGGCATTTCCTAAGGATGACTTCCCTTTGTCGAACATTGACATTATAGTGTACCTAATAAAAAGGTTTGAGATGTTATCCCTCATGGATGGTTTCTTCGGATATAATCAAATAAAAATTGCACTTGAAGACCAACACAAGACAACTTTTACATGTCCATGGGGAACATATTGTTGGAACATCATGCCTTTTGGGCTCAAAAATGTTGGAGCTACATACCAACATTCCATGACAACTATATTCCATGACCTTGTACATACTCTCATGGAAGATTATGTGGATGATCTAATAGCCAAATTATTGACAAGAGTTGATCACTTGCAAGTCCTAGATAAGATAATTCAAAGACTAGAAGAATACAAAGTAAGGATAAATCCAAAAAAATGTATCTTTGGCGTTCAATCAGGAAAACTTCTAGGATACATCATTTCTAGATGAGGTATTGAAGTGGACCCAACAAAAGTGAAAGCTATAATGGACATGCCTCCACCAGCCAAACCTAGTCAGCTAAAAACACTACAAGGAAGATTGTAGTCTATCAGACAATTCATAGTGTAGTTAGTAGATGAGATACATCCATTCCAACATCTACTCAAAAAAGGGGCACCCTTCGTATGGATAGAAAAATGCAAAGAATATTTTCAAAAGATCAAGGATTACTTGCTTACACCACCTGTGTTAATGCCACCTACAAATACATGACCTCTCATACTCTACATTTCATCAATCCAATCAACATTAGGAGCCTTACTCACACAAAATGATGATGAAGGACATAAAAGAGCAGTGTACTATATCAACCATACTTTGGTGGGATATGAGCTAAACTACAGTCACATAGAACCACCAAACCATGTTGATCGCCAAGATAGATCCTTTGAAATATCTCCTAAGTAAAGCAACACTAACAGGCCGATTGGCTAAATGGGTAATGATACTTAGTGAATACAACATCTAGTATGTAGAAAGAAAAGCTATAAAAGGGCAAGTTATTACTGATCAGCTGGAAGACACAAATCAAGGTAGAGCATTCATTAGTTGCAGATTTTCTTGATGAGTTCATCTTCACCATTGACAAAAGAACCACATGGAAGTTATACTTTGATCGGTCCCATAGTAATCATGGTTCAGGAGTAGGAATATTGTTTATCACACCACAAGGGGACACAATTCCTAAGTCATTCAGAATGGATTTTCCATGTGCAAACAATATCGCAAAATATGAGGCCCTTGTGACAAGATTATGGATGGAAATCAAATGGAAGATTAAACATTTACAAGTTTATGGGGACTCTCAGCTAGTAGTCTAACAAGTCAATGATGAGTATGAAACTAAAGATGAGAAGCTTGCCCCATACAAGCGAATGACTGACAACTTTAAGCAATATTTTGATAACATCAGATTTCATCAAATACCCCACATTCAAAAAAGGGTAGCAGATGCTATGGAAACCATTGGTTCATTATTGGATATACCTAGCAACATGCCTAAATTCAAGTTTTTGGTAGAACAAATTTTGGTCCTTTCTTTTGATGTCTTGGATTCTACGATGGTGTGTGAACTTATTGTTCCCACTTCCCTATGGTACAAATACATATATGACTACCTTCATGCCCAAATCCTAACCTTTGACCTTTCAAACAACCAATGCAGGATATTTATTTGTAACTCTTCCAAATATACCATCATCGGAGATACCCTTTATAGACGTTCCTTAGACAATACCTTGTTGAGATGTCTCGATGTTGAAGAAGCACAAGCAACCTTACGTGTGGTACACGAGGCTATATGTGGATCCCATTCTAGCGGTCCTATCTTAGCTAAGAATATTATGAGTCTAGGCTATTATTGGCCTACCATGGAAAAGGATTCATATGTCTTTATCAAGAAATGTCGACAGTGCCAGGTACATGGATACTTGATACATGCGCCAGAACAAGAGCTCCATCTGATAACTTCACCATGACCCTTTTCCCAATGGGGACTTGATCTTATAGGTAAGATACATCCTACATCCTCCAATGGCCATAAGTTCATCATAACTGCAATCGAATACTTCATCAAGTGGATCGAGGCTATTCATATGACCTACATTACCAACACACAAATTTTCAATTTTATCTTTAATTACATCATTTGTCGGTATGGTGTTCCTCAATCCATAATCACAGATAATGGTTGCCCATTTAAAAATAAAAAATTCTTCCATCTCTATGAATAATTCCATATCCAACATCACTTTTCCACTCCATATTATCTACAAGGTAATGACCAAGCTGAGGCATCTAACAAAACAATCATTAGAATCCTCAAAAAGACTATCAATGACATTGGTTGTGACTGGAATTTCAGCTTAATCTTGCCCTATGGGCTTGCTGCACAAGCATCCACACTCCCACCAATGCCATTCCATACTCTTTGGTATTTGGTTTGGAAGCCATCTTACCTATAGAGGTTGAAATTCCTTCCCTAAGGGTATCTTTGAAATGGCATATTGACGATGAAGAGTATCGTGTGTCAAGATTGCATGAGTTAGAATTCTTTGACGAACCAATACAAAAGGCACTAGATCATATCCAAGCATATCAAAACTATCTTTGTCGCAACTATAACAGGAAATTTATAAATTAGCACTTTGACATTAGCGACCTGGTCTTAATATAGAAAATCCAAAGAGTCAAGCAGAAAGAGAAAAACCAGGCAAATTTGAACCAAATTGGTTAGGACCTTATATTGTTACAGAAGCCTTTGGATCAGGAGCATATCAACTCTCTACCCATGAAGGAGAACAACTATCATCTCCTATCAACAACCTTCATCTAAAGAGGTTCTATGCATAGCTTCTGAGAGATTTGTCTTAATCAAATAAAAATACAAAAAATATATATAAAAAAATAAACAAAAAAATTGTTACCTTGATGAAAACCTGGCAAACAGGCATCTTTGTAACACCAATTTTATTTTTGAAAAAATCAGCAAAATAGTAAAGAGAAATAATTTGCCCAATAGTGAAAACCACTTTGGTGGCACTTTGGATAAGTACCATGGTGAAAACCTAGCAAACATCCACCATGTGTAGTCGACTTCACTCCTTCATCTACCATTATTCCAATATGATTTTCCCATCCCATCACCCATAATAAATGGTTGTCCTTTCCATAACTTGGAACGATTGACATCAAGTCCACTCCATATCCCCATTCCCTCCTATTGGTCTTATACCTGACTGGGGGAAAATAATTGACCTAGGTCATTTGGACCTTGCACTTGTTGTTCCAACATAAAAAAAAATGTCTTGAAAAAAATCCAAAAAAATCATAAACCTCCAAAAAGATAAAAAAATTAAAACATGTCAAAAATCCCAAAAACAGAGTCAGAGTCAGTTGTGTCAAGTCAGTCATAGACATAGTCAAACTATGTTGCCTCTGCAACTGGACATAGGCAAGGCCATCACTTGATGTGCCCCAAGGCATTAGGTCTATCTTCCTAGGTTTGTCATGCATCACACACATAAAATCATGACTCATTATTTCTACATGTCAAGGTCATTGGTCATGTCCAAGTACGAGGTCTCTGCATGTATAACATAGGCAAGGCCATCAATCGATGAGCCCCTGAGGCTACACTAGGTTAGTCCATTACGGTTTATCGCATTCACTATCACACATGTAAGATATCATCAAGTTATCAAGTTAAGTAAATATTTTTTGGTCAATTTTGTCAGTCAAATTCCAGTCAAACTATGAGGTCTCTACATGTATAATAGAGGCAAGGCCATCAATTGATCAGCCCCTAAGGCCACCCTAGGCTATTCCTTTAGGTTAAATCATGTCAACATAAGTTATACACTTTCATCACACACAAAAAACTATCAAAACATTAAGACAAGTCACACATCAACAAGACAAACAAGTCAACAATGTCATTGAGTCAAACCAAACAAGTCAACAATCAAAATTATGTCTTATACAAGATGTGTCCTTGAAAATAGATAGTATCCTTTAATCAAACATTATTAGTTCCTTAAATAGATGGCCACATAATCGAAACCAGACTCAACATCTTATACGATATGTGTCTTCCTGAAACTAGGCTTCATCATTGCCTCAGACATGTGGTCACATGATCGAAACCAGACTCAATGTCTTATACGATGCGTCTTACCTATAATCAGGCTTCGTCAACAAACAATCAAACAAGATAAAATTTTGGCAAATATTTTTACTGGCTATTGACTTTATGGCTTGTTTTGTCTTATCTTTTCTTTGGCTTTGTCTTTTGAGTCCAATTACTAGCTTTCTCGAGGATGTCCCATGAAGGATTTAGAGAAGCAAGGATGTTTCAGGACTATTTTTCTTTGACTGTTGTCTATCGAATATCTTTTAACTTGGTTTTTGAGTCAAGTTACTAGCTTCCTCAAGGATGTCCCATGAAGGATTTAGAGGAGCAATGATGTCTCATGACTTTTTCCTTTTCTTTGATTGTTGTCTGTGGTTTTTCTTGACAAAAAGACTAGGGGAATTTTTCCCTTAGTATGAGTTAGGACACTCCTTGTCTGTGACTGTCTATTTTAGCAAGTGAATGAATTTTTACACCTTGGTCTATCTCATATCTTGGTGTTTATCATCCATTTGTGTCATGTACCGCCCAATGATGATTTAATGCAAGGCTTAGTATGTATTTGGAAAAATATTGAAGATTCTACATTCTTCTAACAACCATTTCTAATACTAATATCTAGTTTATCCCGCGTTAACATTTCTTCTATCCTACATACTGATGGAGTCCTGTGATACACAAAAAAATTAATTAATAATTTAGACATTGTCATACATATTGTACATAGTAAAACAAAAAATCTATGCTTCATTTCAAAAAACACAAAAATATACATATCCTTCACATCTAGGTCACCATGGCATATATGCATTTACCATTTCATAATTGTACATATTATAAATATCCATATGGAATTATACATAATAAAATCACATTGCATCTCATTATCATAAACATAGAATTCATACATGACATTTATCAATACCATGCATTCATCATCACATAGAATAAACACATCATCATAGGAAAATAAAACATCATAATGTAAACATCATAATCCATAACATGTACATGCATAAGAATACTACATAATCATATAGAACACCGCATAATCATATAGAGCAACTACAAATCATATAATCATTGCCAAAAATGATATATATATATATATAGATATAGATATATCGCTCAAAAAATAAGTGTCATAGTACAATGTCAGAATGAATCAATCCAAATAGAGCTCACAGGCTCTATGATCATAGTACGGTGTCTACAATTATAAACATGCCACTGAGATGTGCTCCCATGTGGATTCTGAGGGGGTGAATGACGATGAGGTACTCGCTATGCAGAAGGAGGCCTGTCATATGGTCCTATCTTGGGTGCTCCCACCACATCATCTGTACTTAGTGAACAATTGTGTGACCTGCTCCAGGAACTCTTGTTGTGTTCCTATGAATAACTAGGAGCTCATCTCTCAAGAGGTACCTCTGCCTCATATATATCTCTATAATACCTCTTCTTATCACTAGCTCTGACCAACTCCTGAGCAAATGTTGCAGTTGGTCCAATGCATAGGGCCCTCAACTCAACAAACCTACCCTCTGTCTCCTATCTCCTGGCCACTCCCTGATCTCTTTCCATATAAGCATTATCTCTCTCCATCTGCATAGCATCTTGCTATGTAGTCACTTCCCTCACCCTCTCCTCCAAGGCCTCTAATCGGGCCTATAGCCCCTGTAACCCCACTGAATAGGCTAGAAGGCTTGAATGCCTACCTTTGTTGTCACAATAAGAATCATAGGCCCTCACAGTGGAACCTCTCTAGAAGATTGAGTGAACTCAACTCACCCCCATGGCTCATCTTGGACCTCTCCAAACTATCTCAGGACTCAATCTAGAAGGTGTCTCTCAATGATATGTACACTAGATATAGTTCTCCCAATCAGGTACTTTTTCTTTCTGCAAAAAGGTAAATGTTTGTCCTCATCTCACCACTGAGCACAATCTATATAAATTCTCCATATAAACTATACAAGTGTGTCAATGGCATGTCTACAATAACCTATGTCTTCGACATGGCTTTGGATAATAGTCCCCATATAATGAAAAACATATGGGGATCTACCATCTAAATCTATTGTCACTAGGGACGAAACACAAGAATGTGTTCCCACGCCCACATCATTAGTAAAGTAGTACCACAACTCATCAACTTTGCATCTCTATAAGCTATGTCATGTAAATGAAAATATAACATCACTAATAAATAGGGGCCCCATGCATAAACAACCTGTTGCTCTAACATTCCAACTAGCATGTTGCCCCACCCAACTAGAAACCCATGACCTCGACGATCAGGAAGAACAATCCCAACAATCAATGTACACAACATATAATCAATCTACTCATATCTCTCAGTGAGGACATGTCATCTAATCTCATAATGCGCAACACCAAGTTGTCTAATGTCATCATTTATGTAAAACCGGGTGAGCTCACTATAACCTCTTTGGGTATCTTACATGAATCTCTCACCCCTAATCGGTAATCTCAAAATCCTATAAACATCCTCTAAAGTAACTATAGCCTCTCCAATAGGTAGGTGAAAAGAGGAGGTCTCTAAGTTTCATCACTCACAGAGAGCTGTCAACATACCTCAGTTAGCCTAAATAGTGGGCATAGTGCAAACATGATGTAAACCTAGAATCCATATCAACCATGTCTTGACACTCTGTAACAGGTCTTGCAACTCATCAGTGGTCGGCCTCGACTCCCGGGTGTATATCGGATCTAATAAAGTCTGCAAATGCATCACAATACTTTGTGTTAGAAAATATGGACCATTCATTTTTACATCACAAAATTTCAAAATTTTGACAGGAAAATGCGTCACTTTAATGCAAATGTGGTGCACAATTTCACATGCATCAATCTAACTTGCACATGCGTTGCACAAATCCAAATGCGTCATTCTAAAATGCAGATACGTTATTCTAATACAGATGCGTCAAAACAAACAAGCACACCTACTTATCATGCATATGTGTGCCATTTTCACAAATGCGATGCATTATTACTCGCCTACCTATCATGCAAATGCATTGCACTATTCCACATGCGTTGCACTATTCTACATGCAATATTGTTATTCACAAATGCAATGCAATCATAGACATGCGGTGCACACAAATGCAAATGCAGTGATTTAACTACATGTCCTAATTGGACCTAGACGTGTTTGTGCATATGCATCGTTTCGTGAGCACATGTGTCACATACAAATGCATATGCATTGATCATAAAGTGAAGCATATGCAAATTAAACTTTAAATGCCTAAAAATGCGTGAAAATTGAAAATTCAAAAGGTAGTTCAGGGGTACATACCGGGGGTCCTACATCGACCGGGAATTTGAAGGTCTGAATGTGGTAACCGTAGTGCTTTGTGTACAAAACATGAGATATCTTTGTTGAGAGATCTGGAGAAAAATCAAGGTTTCTCAAAGTTTAGGGGTGCAAATGATTTGTTTTTCCACCCAAATCCTATTTATACCTAGGGTTTTAGAGGGTTTTTTTCCCAAACCTTCTATACTGGATGCACTATTTGCCAACTTTTGACATCCATTTCACATACTAAACCACTTCAAAATTGATTTCTTTAACCACCATCAAACTTTTGACTATCAAATTACCTAATCGAGACAATTTCCAAATTTTTCAATTTTTTTCAAAAATTGTCATTTTTTTTGAGGGAGCATACCCTTACCTACTCTTATCTATTTCACACCGGGGCACAATAGGGGCATGTTTTAACTGATCTTCTTTGACACAAAGCTAAAACGACATTGTATCAAAGAGGGGCAAACTGTAGACACCGAAAATTGGTCTAGGCCTGCGACACCATTTTCGACATACTTCTCATGTTCATGGCCATGATTAAATAATGTTAATTATTTAGTTATTTTCTAAAGTCACCTATCCTCTACTAATTAAATAACCTTAATTATTTAATTAATTCATTATTACCTTTATTCAATCTTGATTAATTAAATAAATGTTATTTATTTAATTATGTCACTAATTAATTAATCCTCTTTCTAAAATTAAATAAATTATTATTTAATTTACCCTCATCACATTTTCGACTATAATTAAATATTCATTTCAAATTATTTAATTATTCTATAATCTTTTATCCAGTCAATTAAATAAATATTTTTTTATTTAATTTAGTCCTCGAATTTCGAATGTTGAATTAAATAATCATTTAATTCATAAAAATAATTATTCCTAGCATATTCCTCTATGATTAGATAATCGCTTAGTTATCTAATTATTCATTTACCACTTAAGACAAGATTTAATTAAATCGGTCAATTATCTCCTAATTTAATATCTGATCATTTTTTACAAACAAACCTTCTGATTTAATCAATCTGTTGTCTAGTTTTGATTCTTCTATGTGAAAACTATTATTAATTAAATAATTCATTCATTCATTCATGCGTTTGAACACAACATTTATTCTTTATATTTTACATGCAATCATTATTCTCCTGATTTTCGAACAGTCTCGACTAAAGATTAAATTATTATTTAATCTTAATTTCCATCAGTTATGTTTTTTCACTCGCATTATTACTGGCACTAAATCTCTATCACATGAAATTCATTAATCTCAATCATTGATCTATCTTTTGAATCTGAGTTGATCATTCAAAAATTAATTTTCTATAAATTGACCTGACTTTTGTCATTATTCCTCCTCCCGAAATCTTTATACTTTTAGGAAGTGACTTTAAGAATCTTTGATATTTTGCTAAATCATTATCACATAGGCCATACTTGCATAGTTAAGAAATCTGAGGACAATTATTATACAACGACAAAATGGAGAAGTGCAATTGAGGTTATTCATGGAATTATATAGATGTTCAATGAGATCTTTCTGTTATATATGCTTTTTAATTTCTATTGTTCTTTTTTGTTAGTGTAGGTTAGATTTAAGTTTATTGAATTAGAATTGCTTAACTTTTTTCTTCTGTTTTTCCTTAGCATTACAAGATGCTAATCGGGATGTTATCCAATTTTATTATTTTTAAATGAAAGAATATTGTCTGGCCTAGGTTTGAAGTTATCATCCCATATGCATTGATTCTAACAAAAAAGGTTTCACATCTCCTTTGCAAACAGGTAGTCAAAAAAGATGTGGTTTATTGTTTCTGACACCCTACATAGGCTGCATATTTTCATACTCTTAGAGTTTGATTTATAAGGAAATCTCTGCATAATTAGGAGCCACCTAAAGCACTTCTTTTTTGGTTCAATTACATTTTGACCATGTATTCCTTAGAGTTCTAGCCCACTTGTTCTTACTTAACCTTAGATTCCAAACCCTATTCAGATGATCAAATGTTTTCTTGCTAGTTGGTGAGCATGTTATAAACTGATTTAGCATTTACATTGGTGAGTTTGGAGCCATCACTCTATTTAAAATCTTTACACTATTCTAGGTCATTTACACAATTGACTCAATTGGGTATTCTATTTCAAGCCTCCTTTAGAACTGAGTAGGTTCTCCAATTGGATGTCAGAATATTGAATTCCATAGCTAATTGGTTCAAACATTTTAATGAGCCCTCATTGAAGATATCATCAAAGATATTAATACCTTTTTTAGCCCATGCCTTGGTTGAGCACCCCTACAAGAGGGCTAAAGGCTTTCCATTGTGGAAGAGATTCCACCAAATTGACCTGTGGGAGGCGAATGTGTTGTTCTTATAGAATTGATTCTTTTGAATGTGTTCTTTAATATGTTCCTAGGCCTTCCAAATACTCTTGAATACCATTGAACCTTTAGGATTTATAGGCCTACTGCTGCATAAAAGATCGCTCAAGAGAAGCCTCGTTGTTTTGTTGATATTGGTGTATTCATTGTTAGTCATAATTTTTTAGCTTTTGAGTATTTAATGTTTTTAGTTATTCAATTTTTTATTTGTATCTATGTTTAGGCTTGCATATTTGGTTTGTTTGTTTTTTTATTGATTGTTACTGTACAAACATAAAAATTTCCTCTAATAATATTAAGTTTATCAATATGTAGATCCATTATTAGTACCATTGTCCATTTTTATATTCATCTCATATTCATATTTCATGCATAAGCACTTTATAAATATCCATCTCATTAAATCATTTAGAAATTCATAATCATTAAAATATTATTTATTCAGAATCATTTATGCATATTCATAAGCTCCATCAAATCCATTTTCATAATATATGATCATTAAAATATCAATACATTTACATATTTCATAAATAACCATTTGCATATTCATAAATCAATTCATATATTTATCCACTTTCTTTATTTACCATTTTGCATATTTATCCCACATTTTCCCTAATATTGGATCAATCACCGAGGAGATCTATTTAAACCCCACCCTTTCTCATTTCTTGATCACACACAACATTCACAATCTTTGCATTTGCACCATCCTTACATTCGCTCTTAGCATTCTTGGCACTCTTTTGATATCATTTTAGCATTTTAGCTCATAAGATAGTTGTATGTTAGCATATTAGTTTATCATGTTTTATTTTGTTTATTCCATATCATTTGCATTCAATCTCTTAATCTCTATTCACCATAGCCTCTTGTGCACAGTGCTCCGAGAGAAAATTTATTCAGCAACACAAGATCTTGGATGATTTTAGGGCAATGGAGACAAAAATCCATTTGCATGCATCTATGTTTAGTTAGTTTATTTTATTTGCATGTGTGTGTAGGTGGGAAAATACTCCATTGTTTGATGTTGGAACAAATCTAAATCTTTGAATTCGGATACCCATTTCCTTTGTCAATAGTTATTTTTATTTGTTTTTATGTTATTTCATTTTTCGCATTGTTTATGTTTTCTATATTTATATACATAAATAAATATTCTCGAGTGTTTTTTGTTTTCTCGTTGTATTTTTTTTTATCTTATTTCATTTTTTACATTGCTTATCACTTATTCTCGTGTTTCTTAAATTCTCGCTTTGTTGCTTATTCTTAAGTTAGTATTTCATTGCTAAAAAAAATGTTTTGTAATTTTTAATTCTTTTGACTTTCCTCAGCTCTCAAAATTAAAAGGACCCTTGTTGGAAGTATTATTCTGTAAATTATCAATACTCAATGAATCTAGATCCTAGTTAGTAATGGCAAAACAAAACTTGTCCTAGCAGGAATAGGGAAATGAGAAAAGTTAATGGGTAATAATCGTTGGGTAATGTAGAAGGCTATCATACAATATGATAGCCTCCTGCATAACCCATCGATTATTACCCATTAAATTTTCCCATTTCCCTATGGCTACTGGGACAAGTTTTGTTTAACCATTATTGACTATGCATCCAGATTCACTACGTATTGGCAATTTGAAGCTTAACACTTCCACCTTTGTTGAATCAATTTGGAGCATAAGGCTACTTGAACGACATTGCAAGAAGGTAAGAATTTAATTTATTTTTTAATGAGATTTCACATAACATTAACAATTATTTGTTTTTCATTTACATGCCTTGGATATAAATGAGCCTTATATATTTTTTCATTTGTATTCAATTAGGTCGTTTATATTGAATGGTTTAAGGGGATTTTTAAACATGTATCTTACGTTTTGAAATTACAAATTTAATGCATGGATCAATTCGATATTGACGATATCTATAATCCACCTCCATGCCCTCCATCTCCACACCCTCCACCTCCACCTCCACCCACTCCACCTCATAACCCCCCACTTCCACCACCTACATCCAATGGTGCTCGCTTGTGAGCACAGATCAATGTGAATGTTAGATCCATTCATGATCAAGTCAATGCTATTCAAAATGAAGAATGTATTCCACCACATTTGAGGCATTTTGCATCTACATTGCAATTTTTTTTTTATGTTCTTAGCTCCATTGACTTTGCATTAGTTAATTGCCATCTAGGGTTTCTAAATCTTTCATTGGTGAAAGTGCATATAGGTTGCACTTTTGCATCTCACATCATTGCATTTCATCTGAAATCTACATTTCGACTTAGCCTAGACATCACTCAAACTATAAAGCATAAAAATCACTTAATTTTTTTTGAAAATTGTGCAAAAAAACCCTCACTAGGACTCATACGCCCCTCTGGGCAATTTAGTCCCAATGTAGATCTCAAACTACATTTTACAACATTTAAAACCTTGTCTCCATACTTTTGTTTGTTGTCATTCATATTTTTTTCAATTGGCTGAGTTTCTATTACATGCATTTCACTAGATCTAGCTCAATTAGGCTCATTTCATGCATTGCTCAATTCCAAATTTGTATTTACATTTAATTTTCAGATTGTTGCATAGTGTAATAAGTGAATTTCCTTGTTTAGAATCTGAAAATTACATTTAAACATTTCATTCTAGCTCATTGCATTGCATTCTAAGTCTTTTTGCATTTTGAATTAGTATAGGTTACTTTTCACAAATGTTGGTATTTTTCTTTTCTAGTTTTGCAAAGAAAAAGTTAGTCAATAAGCATGTTGATCATTCATTCAATACATTCCCTAGTTATGAAAGTCTCTTAGTGCAAGAGAGTGAAAATGTTGATGCTTTCCTTAAACTTACACCCCCTCCTATCTCTCCTATTTGTGGGAATGATGTGATAGAAGAGGTTGCAAGCATAGATAAGAATGGCGATCATAATTGTTCTTCTCCTGACACCACTCCTTTTAGTGACAAAGGTATCTATTGGAAAATGTGCCTCAACTTGCTGGCTTGAACCTCTGTTAAAGGACTTGGCAGATCTTCCCTTTATGTTCATTCCTTTACCTCCATACCGCTAGGTGTTTGTGGAAGAGGTGCGACAACACAGTTACCGCCATACCGTGGGAGCCTTCTGGCTGAGGTGCGGTTGTGCGATGTATACCACAATACCATGGGAACCTATTCACAATGAAGTGGTAGTGCAGTGTACCGCCATACCTCGAGGGTCCTTTGTTTTTTTGATGGTTGTGCGGTGGTACCGCCATACCACAGGAGTCTTCATATATAGGTGTCGTAGTGCAGGGCATTGTTTGTCTGGTGGTTGTGTTGTGGTACCATCATACTATGGGTGTCTTCAAACTAGGACACAGTAGTGTGTTGTATACTATCATACCATGAGGGCTTCACACCTGTCGAGCGGTAGCGCGGTTTACCAGCATACCTCGGGGGTCTTCTGGATGACTAGTGGTGGTGCAGTGGAAGGGCCACAAGGTACAACTGACTGTTTGGTGTGATTTTCAAAGTGATGGATGAATGATGTGTTGACATGTGGCATGATTTCATTTGTTGATTTTACATCGCTATTTTAAATCAACAACCATTGGCCAAAAGCTTTATTTTCTGATAATGATATATTTGCATTAAATGCATATGTTGACTCAGGGGTTGACAGAGTGTAGATATGGTAATATTCTCTGTAACCAATTTAATACTAGGCGGCCTGATGTGTGCTGTAGGGCAGTGACCTAAGATAAAGGAAGCTTGTCGATGGGGTAATTAAAATATACCTTGATGGTTGTTGGTTGAATACATTGAGATGAGAGATCAGATCAATCAGTGTGTGTGTGTTCTAGTGGTATGCACAAAGCACTGTAACCATGAACACTGAGACGCACAAAACAGAAAGGAATGTGAGGTTGTGCTGGCCAAGAGGCTGGCTCAGAGAGAGTTGATTGGTGAGATGAGTTGAATCTACGTCGTGTTCTATGTGAGGGTGTTGTAACAGTGTGAAGGTTCTGAACAATGTTGTTTCCTGTATTCTCCAGATGAAACAAGATGTAACTCCTGTAAAGGCTATGAGCTTGAGATTGTATTGTAGCTTTGTTTTTTGCTGAATAATACAATGGATTGATCTTTTAGAGGGTGGGGTTTTTTACCCAAAATGGTTTTCCCCACGTAAATCGGTGTGTTCATTTGTTTGTCTTCCATGTTGTTTGATTTTGTAATTTGAATTTGTGCATATGTGTTGAATCTGGTTTAGTCGGCATGTGATTTTCTCAGAAGGGTTAATGAGGGAAATCAAATGTTCCTATTTCTACTTTATGGCATACTAGTATGTGTCTCTGAGGTAATTTGAAGGAATTCAAATCACTGAAGGCATTGTTGTTCTTAGATGTTTCGTTCTAAGATGACCCGATTTTCCTAATAAAGTGGTATCAAACCTAGTTAAGGGAGGTCAAGGTCTTTCCTGATACCAAAAAAGTGGTATTAGAGCCACCTTCTGGATGCTAGTTCTAGGTATTTCTCTTATGAAGATTTCTTAGTCTGCCAGGCTTGAGGAAATTTGTAGGAATCGATTGATGATTGATCCTTTGGTGAGTAAAATTCCTTTCTCTTTTGAGACAAAAAAGTGGTATCAAAGCTAGTTAAGGGAGGTCAAGGTCTTTCTTGATACCAAACAAGTGGTATTAGAGCCACCTTCTAGATGCTAGTTCTGGGTATTTCTCTTATGAAGATTTCTTAGTCTGTCATGCTTGAGAAAGTCTGCAAGAATCGGCTGATGATTGATCCTTTGGTGAGTAAAAGTCCTTTCTCTTTTGATACAACACACAATGTGAAAGAAATTTAAGATGGAGTAATTTCAGTTGATCATATTGTAATGATGTGGTATGTGGCTCTTGGTTGGAAGCAAATGATCCTGATGCAAGGGGTGTGAGTTTATGCTTATGGTTGTGTTGCAGTAGAGCGTGGTTCATACTAGGTGTCTACGTGAGAGGCTCCTTGATGGTATGGAAATGCTTGGGTTGTTTTTTCAGCCATGGAGTATTGTTCTTGTGTTGGGTGCTTTGAATTGGTATTGAAGGCATTGTTCTCTTTACCCTAATTGTATGAAGGCTATGAAGTTGATCTCTAGGTGGTTTGAAAACTTCTGAATAGCTTGGCTCTCTCGAATGCATGTGCATGCTTGTGGTTTTGGAATTGGTCTGGAATGGGCCCAAAGTTCGTATACTACTTGTTCCTTTTATGGATATCTTGTACTTGCATGGTTCAAATTCATGTTCTTTGGTTCTGAAGGTTTTTTATAGATTTTCCTAAAAAAATTATGATGCATATTCATGTTAGTTCATTGTTCTGGTTAATCATGATGGTTGTGTGTAGACTTTTGAGTCATCTAGATGTGTATTGGATATGGATTTGCATGGGTGTTTTAGAAACACGGTGGTTTTGCACGGTCAAGAAAAACTTGTGGTTATGTGGAGCTATTATTAAGCTATTTTCTAGACCCTGGCTTTTGGGGTGTGACTAGATGAGATAGTTGCAATTCGACATTGTTTGAGGAGGTGTGATGGCTTCTCTGCATGTGAGTGTTGGTATGTGATTTTTCCATCAACATTCTTGTGGTTTTGCTTACTAGTTTCATAGACTATGGTGCTTGAGTTGTGGACGCGATTGGAAAATTGGATTTGGATTTGATCTAGTGTTTGAGTCAAGCTTGTCTACATTGTTGTTCTCTTTGAGATCCCAATTTTGCAGTTTCCAGTGCGATGATAGATTTGTAGGCTTCATTGATTAAATCTAAGGGTTGAGAATGTTGTGGGCTGTCTTTACCTACATATTTTTTGTGGGACAAATTGGAAGTGGACTATCAATATCCACAAGGTTGTTTCAGTATTGGTGCAGATCTGTTAGTTGGCCTTGTCTGTGGTCACTTGTGCATTGGCGTGATTGCTTCTGGATGAGAGGAAGGATGGCATTAAGTACTTGAATAGTCGATTATGGGTACTTGTAGCGTGAGTATCACGATGTCATGGAGAGCTTGATACACATTAGTGTAAGCTTTTGACAGTGATAGTGTGGTCATGATGCTTGGAAAGGTTGGATTTCATGGTTTAGTTGGAGCTTTAGCAGTGACTATGAATTCATCACTTGGTGGTGAATGATCTTCTTTAGTTTTGTAGATGTTACTAGGAGGGACTCTTAGATCTTGTTGTTGCAAAAGGGTTCTTTTGCATTTGCATGGACACTATTTGAGGATGTACAACATCTTGGAACTATGGAGGCCATTTGGAGTGTTTGGCTGAGGTGTTGGTGGTGCTTGATAGGTGATGGTGGTTTGGAGTTTGTTTGCTTGATGTCTGTATACTCTTGCTTGTGCATTAGAGTTTTGGCATGAGGATTTTCTCTTGAGACCATGGTGAAGTGACTTGGAGCTTGGTATCTCCGAAGGGGGATGTGTAGATTATGACAAGTTCCTATTTCAGATGTTTGGAGCTTTGACAGTGGTCTAGATTTTCTCTATGTTTGGAGTACATTGGTCATATGCTTGAGAACTTCATGTTAAGTGCAATAATGTAGATTAGAATTTAGCATGAGATGATTGGTTTTTGGTGCTCATGGATACATGGAGAATGAGGTGAGGTTGTGATTCTATTGAGATGAGAAAGGTGTTGATTACAATTGAAAGTCTAAGTAGCCAACACCTTGGTTGAACGTGAGTTCAATAGAGACCAATGAGGAGATTGCTCTTGGATGAGTCATGGTGGCTTGTATATCTTGGAGGAGAATTTTATTTTCCCACTCTTGGTCTGCTCAATGGTGAAGTCTAATTTGAGAGGTATTTTCCCATTGTATCTTTCAGATGTGTTTTATGCTTTCTTTCATGATATGGATCTTGAAGTGTTTTTTATTGGTTCTAGAGGATTCATAGTGGAAGACATGGACAACATGGTTTATCTCCTTGAGCTTTTGTGTTATATATTTTTTGATGAGAACTGGTAGGAGATAGTTATATGGGTTGTTTTCTTGAAATGGGAAATGAATTAGTTTGACCTTCTTTGAGAGGCTTACATCCATGGTTTGAACAGTTGGGTGTTGTTATGGCTTTTCCTTTGGGATGTGAAGGAGATCATAATTGTCATAGCTGGCTTTTAGAGGTGTATGTAGGAGGATGTTCTATAGTTGGTTGCAGGTTATGCACTTCATTATGGATATTTCCTTGGTACTACATGGTTATACTTTCTATGTCCTGAAATTGGTAGACTTGTTATGTCGTTGATCTTTTAGATTTGGCATTACCCATGTAGTGGGAGTACCTGGATGTTTTTGGTCTTCTTCGATTGGTTTGTACATGGTGCTTGTATATGTGGTTGATGGGTTGTTTGTGTTGCTGGCATGAGTTTACTAATGTGGATACCTTGAAGGTATGTGTGATTGGATGAACTAGCACTTGTTGTGGGTTCTATTTTCAGTCACGTGGGATTATCAGTTGGAAAGGAGCAGTCAGTCTAATTGTTGTTCTATTTGATGGTTTTTATCTTCTTCACGATTGGTTTGTACATGGTGCTTGTATATGTGGTTGATGAAGGGTTGTAATTGTGTTGCTGGCATGAGTTGGTTTATGGTTGCTAATGTGGATACCTGGATGAAGGTATGTGTGATTGGATGAACTAGCACTTGTTGTGGGTTCCAGTCACGTGGGATTATCAGTTGGAAAGAAGAGCAGTCAGTCTAATAATGTTGTTTCTTATTTGATGGTTTTTGATCTTGTTTTTTCTTGATTGTGCAAGATGGTAGCATCTTGTTACTGATGACAATTTAGACTTAGATTTATGAATTGATTTAAGTCAAAAATTGAGAGAAAATGATTCATTAAATAAATGATTTGATTTATTTAATAAAGAAGGAATGTGTTAGATTAAATCAAATAAGGTTTAATTTATTTAATTTAATAGGACTTTAGAGATTTTAATTAAATAAAATGATTTATTTAATTAAATAGCAATGTAGGATTAATTAAATTAAACTGATTAATTTAATCAAAGGAGGTGATAGACTTAATCCAATAAATAGTAATTTATTGAATTAAAGGATAGAAAGTGATGAAATACTGAGAATTTGATCTAAGAGGAAACGTTGTTAGGGATTAGGTGTGCCAAAATGAATTTGTTCATTTTCCATGTCTACATTACCTTTCTTCCATAGGTGGCATGTTGGAGGATGACAAGGATTGTTTCTTGAATGGTGGACATCTTAGATGTTGTTGCAAAAGTCTTGATGGAGCATGAGAGCATGATTGAGATCTATGTGGTTTCAAGGAAGACTATGATCGGTTACAATGTTGGACTGTTGGTTGTAGTTGGACACTTGATTATGTTGCAGATTGTCTGATAGATTGTCATCTATGGAAATGTGTTGGTCGAGTGTCTTGGACGCTATTTAACAGGGTCTGAACTGGAAGGGCCTATGATCTTCATTAATTTTGAGTTTGGAGGAATCCAATAAGTCTTCATCAATTGGGAGCTTGTTGGAAAATGTGCCTCAACTTGTTGGCTTGAAGCTTTGTTAAAGGACTTGGAAAATCTTCCCTTTGTGTTCATGCCTTTACCTCCATACCGCTAGGTGTTTGTGGAAGAGGTGCGGCAATGTATTTATCGCCATACCGCAGGAGCCTTCTGGCTGAGGTGTGGTTGTGCGGTGTATACCACCATAATGCGGGAACCTGTTCACAATCGAGCGATAGTGCAATGTACTGCCATACCTCGAGGGTCCTTTGTTTTTCTGGTAGTTGTGCGGTGGTACCACCATACCGTGGGCATCTTCATACAGAGGTGCGATAGCATGGGGCATTATTTGTATGGAAGTTATGTGGTGGTATTACCATACTATGGGTGTATTCAAGCTAGGACGTGATAGTGCGATGTATATCACCATACTGTGAGGGCTTTGCACCTATTGAGCGGTAGCGTGGTTGATCGCCATACCTCGGGGTCTTTTGGATGAATAACGGTGGCACGATGGAAGGACCATAAGGTACAACTGACTGTTTGGTGTGATTGTCAAAATGATGGATGAATGATGTGTTGACATGTGGCATGATTTCATTTGTTGATTTTACATTGCTGTTGCAAATCAACAACCATTGGCTAAAAGCTTTATTTTCTGATAGCGATATATTTGCATTAAATGCATATGTTGACTCGGGGGTTGATAGAGTGCAAATATGGTAATATTCTTTGTAATCGATTTAATGCTAGGTGGCCTGATGTGCACTATAGGGTGGTGACCTAAGATGAAGGAATATTGTTGGTGGGGTAATTAAAATATACCCTGATGGTTGTTGGTTGAAGACATCGAGATGACAGATCAGATCGATCAGTGTGTGTGTTCTAGTAGTATGCACAGAGCATTGTAATCGTGAACATTGAGACACACAAAACATAGAAGGATGTGAGCTTGTGGTGGCCATGAGGCTATGTTGGCCGAGAGGCTAGCTGGGAGAGAGTTGACTGGTGAGATGAGATGAATCTATGTTGTGTGTTGTGTGAGGGTGTTGTAATAGTGTGAAGGTTCTAAATAATGTTTTTTCCTGTATTCTCTAAATGAAACAACATGTAACTCCTATAAAGGCTATGAGCCTAAGATTGTATTGTAACTTTGTTTGTTTCTGAATAATACAATGGATTGATCTTTTGGAGGGTGGGTTTTTTTACCCGAAAGGGTTTTCCCCATGTAAATTTGTGTGTTTATTTATTTGTCTTCCATGTTGTTTAATTATGTAATTTGAATATGTGCATATGTGTTGAATCTGGTTTAGTCTGCATGTGCTTTTCTCAGAAGGGTTAATGAGGGAAATCAACTGTGTATGTTTCCTCTTTATGGCATAGTAGTACGTGTCTTTGAGGTAATTTGAAGGAATTAAAATCACGGAAGGCACTGCTATTCTTAGATGTTTCATTCTAAGATGACCCGATTTTCCCAATAGTATCTTGGTGAAAGGAGATGCAATCATTGAGAATCATGAAAGTCTTGATTGTCCTTCTCCTCCTCCCCCTTGGGAAGATATTATAGCACAATAGGACGAGATCATAGACACATTTCTAAATATCACCTTACCTAATTTCCATTCTCCCTTTTTTTGTGAGAATGATTTAGTGGAAGAGGATATGTTGGTGTTATATGATCAAATCTTTAAGGTCTATAACAACCCTCTTTATGATCCTTCCCCTACCTATCCTATTTTGGAAGGCATTATGGGACAAAGAAAAATAATTATGGAAGATCATTAGTAAGATTTGTTCTTCTCCTAGTTGTGAAGAAGATAATTTGATGTTAGAAAATAAAAGTTGAATGAGAATCTTATGTGTCTCTCTTCCCCTAGGAAAAAAATTATTGAACAAGAGAATTCCATCATTGATAAACAAGACAATTCAACCATTTATTATTCCCCTACTTGTGATGAAGTCATTTTGGAAGAACCAATCCTTGAATTTCAAGAACATTTGGTTTGTAGTTCTCCTAAAAACTCTCCTCCTAGGGAGGATATCATGGTGCAAGAAAATGACAACAATAGTGATGCGACTTCTTTGGATTACAATGAAAAGATAACACTAGATTTCCCTTTATTATAAATACATCAAACCAAGACCACTGAGGTTATGAATGCACAAGTGTCCATTAGATCCCCCTTGACTATTGGACCTCCTACATACCCTGTGGGATATCCTAAGAGTCCTCTAATTATTTACCCACCCTCACAACAACCGCAAACTCAAAACAAACCTAAACTTATCCTTTACCCACCTAAGACTAATGTTTCATAGTAAATGAGTTATAATACCCTTTCTCATACATATAACACTAGGAACAATCTACAACCAAGACAAACACCTTCAACAACCCTCCCATTGCCTAATCCTATCCTACCTAACCCTATCTTATTGGGTCCTCCTCGTGGAAAGGAGTATGATCTTGTCGAACAACTAAAGAATACTCTTGCTAAGATATCATTGTAGGATCTTATTGAAACCTCCCCTCATTATCATAACATGATTCAAAGTTCCTTACAACAAGTTCATATCCCTTCTAATGTGCAACTGAATGACATAGCATCCCTGCTTCAAGGAATAAATGCCGACATTATTTTCCACCAAAGGGAGCTCCCTCCTTTAGAAGTACAAAAACAAAATGAAGCTTTTATAATAATATCTCGATATAAAAGGATAGGGATAAAACGAACCCTTGTTGGCAATGTCTCCACCCTTAATGTGTGTAGTTTGATCCTTTTGGATAGGCTTGGTGTGGATAAATAAAAAATTCAACATGACTCTTTATCTATTAAGCGATTTGACAATGTACGAAACAATCACTTGGTGTGATCACTTTTCCTATTACAATTAGAAAGGCCATATTAGAAAAACCAATCCATGTTATGTGTCATGATCTTTCATACAATTTTCTTTTAGGTAGACTGAGGATTCATGCAATGAATGGGGTTCCTTCTACTCTTCATTGTATAATGATGTATGTTTACAACAACAAAGTGTACACACTTGAAGCCAACCTTGAACCAAATAGTTGTTTGAACATTGAGAAAAATAAGGAAAATCCTTTGAAAACATTGACATGAACTACACAAGTAGAACCCATGCAACAAAAAGAAAAAAAATTGTGCATTGAGGAAGTCACGAAGCTATTATAAGATGATTGGGGCTCCTTAGACTTCAAACAAACATTCATGGGAGAATACAAGATCATAAGAAAAAAATCTGAAAAAGGGAAAAGAAAAAGCGGTAATGTCAACACAAAATTTAGAAGACCCTTCAAAATCATCCACCTCAACCACTTTAGAACAAAAGACAATGGAGTACACAAAAAGATTTGATGAACTTAATTATGAGCAACCATCGAATCCAAAAGAGATGAATAATATTTATGGAAAAGGTTATGAAATGATGCAATAGCTTGGATATAGTGGAAGAGGATGTGGTGCTAGAGAACAAGGTATCTGCATCCCTATAGAGCCTCACACACAAGAAAAGACTAGTGGTCTTGGTTATTGTCCCTCAAAAGACAAAAATAAGCCTTCACTTATCAACATTATTATAAAAGATTCGTCTAAGCCGACTTTAACATTAGTACATCTTGAACTAATAGAAACTAGGGGTCTCGATTGTTATCCTTTGCAAGAAATGAAACAAACAAATGAAAATTTTCTTAATGTCAATGTCATCACGTAAAAAACTAATGATTTCTATTTGTTAGATTTTACACCCTCTTGTAAAGGGGAGAACAAAATATCGTAATCTAAAGAGCCTTGTGTAAGTATGACATCTTGTACTAAGCAAGAGATATCTTAGTTGCAAAATAAAGGAACATTTTCTACTTTTGATTAAGAGAGTATCTTGTCGAGACTCCTCCAAGATCTCTTGATATCTCTCCCTCCAAGAACATGAAATAAATTTTACTACAAGAGTTCATTTTGCGCATATCATAGAGTTCATGGTCATCCTACTAATGAATGTAAAGATTTGAGTAACAAAATTCAATATCTTAAGAACTGTGGTTCTCTTCCTTGGGTTGAAGCACCTTGTTCCTCTCATTGATAATGATTTTCACTCTAACATGTTTCTCATCAATCATCTCAGCTCATCCTTGTCCTACACTAAGTAAGGGAAAGGGGTTAGGTAGCCTTGTCCTTGTATGTCACTTGTCATTGCCTCTTTTGGCTAGTTGATTGTCTTTCATGTACATATAAGCGCAAGATTGGGATGTGGACAAAATACCTTAAGTTGGATTGCATGTGACATACTGAGCTATACATTTTGGAGGCAACCCCTTCCCTTTTTCATGATGTAGCTTATTGGAAACATATGACTTGGCATAGGGCTCTCTAAATAAGATATCATGTCTTCTTCTAATTTAAAGAAATTTCTCATAGTAATGGTGTTAGCAACCACTTTAAAGTGGGGGCATACATTGACACTCATGTTTCATTGTGTGATTTTCTTTCTTCTTGTGATGTGTCATTTTATTGGTGGTGTCATTGATCTTGATTGCCTCCGAGAGCATGATATTTCTTTTACTTTTTCTCTCTTAGAACATTGAGCATGATGCTCCCCAAGAAGAGACCTTACATGAACTAAGAAAAATCCCTTTGAATGCACCTTACACTATTTTGTATTTACAACATCGATTATATGGCCACCTTGCATAATACACTTTTCTTGCTTGTGGAGCCATCTTGTTTGTTCATGAGTTTCAAGCATACGAATCTTTGCTTGCCTCATGAAGCTCAAAATTCATTATATTGCGTGACGCCTTATCAAAGTTATTAGGAGGTATAACTTTGTTCTGGTTCGAAAGGAAGCCAATCCGAGGCATGACTTTCCCATAGCCACTTGCATGTGTGTGTGAGCACATACTGACCACATGTGTATGTGTCTCACCTTCTTGGATTACTCACCCAACAAACAACCTAAAGTTCCATTTCCTTAGAGTGAGTGTGAATCTTTGGACAAAAAACTTAGATCTGATCCACATTGTGTTGGACAAACGGTCAAGGCTTGATCCACCTCTTTTTTTATTTTTTTCTTGTTTTTGTTTTTCTTTCTTTCAGTTATTGACATTGCATGTTTGTGTATATTAATATTGCATACCATACACCTTGTGCATGTCCTTTCGTGCTTATGTTGGTTTGATTTAGGATCTTGGATCCTGGGGGCTTGGCCACCTCCTTTGATCTTTTTCATCCTATTTCGTCCACATTGGTACACTTGGACCCCTCTTGAATGTCTACTTTAGTGTGAGTTTGAAGCAAGTTCCTCCTCTCACTAAAGTGGGGGATAGATGTAATGACAAAAATTTTACGCTCTTGAAAATGGCGCAATTCCTCACCTAATTTGGGAATAATTAATGTTAAATGAGACTAATTTCACCTTGATCTAGTGTTGTAATGTGTTTTCCACAATGTTCACATTGGATTTAGGGCCCTTCTAAGCTAAATAAACTTAACTTTACCTTAATTTAGTGTTGTAAAGTGTATACAATTACATCTTCACATTAAATTTAGGGCCCTTGGACCTAATGTTTCCTTAATCTAATGTTGTAATGTGTTGTACACATTTACATTGGATTTTGGGCTCTTTTAAGCTAAATTGATCCAATCTTGCCTTAATTTAATGTTGTAAAAGGTATTTATTTACACTTTCACATTGAATTTTGGGCCCCCTTGCATTTTTGACCTTTGTATCATAATTAATAGGCCTCTAAGACCCTATATTATGTATCTCGAGGCTTATTTCAACCAAAATATCGACAAGATCAATAAATAGACTTAATTTCTTAACTCCTCAACACTTTCTCTCTCTAAAAAGGTTTATGTGGGACCCATACACCACCTTGGGAATATGAGTCCCACCCAAGTGGGACCCATATGCAAAGGGTGGCATATGAGTCCCATTTGGACCCTTTTAAGAGTTTTGAGTGGGAAATCAAGGTTTTAAATTCAAATTTCTTGTATCTCAGCCTCTAGGATCTAATACACGGTACATTAGATGGATTGCCTATATAAACAAGGGCTCAAATTTTTATTTCATTAATAATTCATGATATCAAGTCAAGCATTCAAGATTTAAGCATTCCAAGACTTCACAATCTAGCATAAAGAGAGAATTCAACAACATTTCTAAGGCATTCAAGGGAAGGTTTCTTCATCAATTTTTGCAGAAATTCAATATCCACCATCTTGTCAAGATTATCGAGCATCAAGCATGTGGTTGAGATATTTTTTTGATGTTGCATTCAAGATCCAATATTAAGCATTGTTCTACACTTATTTCAAGATCTAGATCTGCATCCTTCATGGCCATTTCATGTTGAATTGCAGATTTACAAGGCATCATTTACAACACATAATTCAAGGTATCAACCTTCATGTTTCATGGTCCATGTTTCATGTTTCATGTCCTTATTTCATTATCTCATCATTTGGTTTGATTACCTAAAAGGGGTTTGACCAAGGCAAACCCCTATTCACTAACAATCAAAATTTTTTTCTCCTCTTTACATGTGTGATTGTAGATCTAGGTGTCTTAGAGAATAAATAATCTTTGAAGAATAGGTTACAATCTTGAAGGAAGTTTTGGAGTTTTGCTCTCATTTTCAAGGTTTCTATCTTCACCAAAAAGTCATCTATAGGTCTGAAATCAAGGTTTCACATCCGAAAACAAAGTGTGGAAGAAAGAGAAAAGATTGGAGAGAAGAACTAGATCTTAATCCTCCAAAAAAGCACATTGGGACTAATATGCCACCTTGGGCATATGAGTCCCAATACAATCAATTTTCAGGGTTTTTGGAGATTCAGAATAAGCACCGTCAAATTCCAATTTTGGTGTAAAAAACATAGTCTGGGAATAAATCATCCAGACTGGCGTATGAGTCCATCAACATTAAAATAAGTGTTTCCAGCATTTCAGGACTTCATTCAAGTTCTTTCAAGTTCCCAGGTGAACACCTCTAATCTCTTAGCTTTTTGTTCTAATTTATATGCATTTCTAGGTCATTCATTCAAGTTTCACACATCACTTTATTTAAACATTAGATCTTACATTTCATTGGTCTTTCCAAACCCTAGCTTGGTGGTGAACCCTCTTATTGTCTTCAATCAAACCCTAGGACACCCTATTGCAATATCTCTTTCCTTTATCCCATCATTAGATTGAGATCTCTAGGGTTTCCCTTCAATGATTAAATGAGTGTGAAATGTGTTTGCTCTATGTCCTAAACCATAAGCAGGAAAAATCCATTTTTTGTTATTTCAGGGTGTAACTGTGTTAACTCATAGAAAATTGGGTTGTGAAGAGATCCTGCTACTAATGCTTGTCAAATTATACATCCACATCTATATTTTATTTCCCCAAGTTTTTTTCCTTTCTTTTGGTTTCTTTTTAGAGTCTTGGATATTTAGAATAATTTGCATTTAGAACTTAACTGAATCTTCTATTTATTAGTGTAGAATATTCTACCTAGAATATTCCTCTAGATAAGTTTGTTGTTTGTTAGGATAATTATTGCTTAGTCATGCAATCTTGCATGGAGCTACATGCCTATTTTCTAACTTTGGTAGTTGCTATTCTAGATGGCTCATCTCCTACTATATGTATTGTACTAATTCTTAAGCTATTAATCAATGCAATTATTTACAATGTATCCTTCATCTCAATTTGTGCAATTGTGTAATTTTCAACTCAACCAATAGTTATAAATTTTCACATGGTATCAAAGCTGAGGTGAGTTTGAGTTCAAATTCATTTTATATTGCAAGGAAAAAAATCATGGAGGCAAATGTGAACATTGATTAGTGCATGCACTCTTTCTTATTTTCATGCATTAGGTTTGCATTTTCTTTTTGATCTCTATACTTCATTTGAATTCCAGGTCATTTTTCAATCAAATGTTGCTTCATAGATTCCAAGGTTGTGCTAGTTTGTGAGTTTTTGAGTGTTCCTTAGCATTGAGTCTACTATATCTTTATCATGATTCCAACCTGAGTCGTTTAATGACTCTAATATGGTTTCTAACAAATAGAATTATCTTTCCTTTCTTGTTAGATTAAGGATTCTAGTGTTATTCCACAAGTGTGATTCTAGTGCTTCTTTGTAGCAAGTTATCTCATTATGGGGGGGGTTGTATGGCCTCTCTTGTCATCCTTTGTGTGGACGGAGATTGATTGGATTTATGATGGAAATCATTATTGTATCTTTTGGTTAGGAGTTTTTTCCACTGAACTGTCTCCTTTCCTCTTTATAATTGGGTTCCTGATCAGGCTTTGTTTCTTAGACCCATATCTCTCTATTCACCTAGCTACACTTAAGGGGGGTGTTAGCATAGAATATTCTACCTAGAATATCCCTCTAGATAAGTTTGCTAGTTATTAGGATAATGATTGCTTAGTCGTGCAATCTTGCATGAAGCTACATGCCTATTTTCTAGTTGGCAATTTCTATTCTAGATGGATCATCTCCTACTATATATCACCTAAGCTATTATTCAATGCAATTAGTTATAGTTTATCCTTCATCTCAATTTTTGCAATCAAGTGTAATTTCCAACGCGACCAGTATTCATAAATTTTCACACTATTAGTTACCAAACCTTAATGTCATGTAATGCATGTTTTTCTATATCACCTACATAGAGTTTTGTATGATAATAAACATTGGGATTTAACTTGATATCCTCCATCCCTGAAATTCACTTACTAAAATGTTCAGGTTATTGTAGCCATGTTTATGCCTCACTATCATGAAAAGATCAATCTAGAGGAAAATTCTAAGTCAAACTGATTATGCAATCATTTTAGCTTCAATGGATAAACAAAAAAGAATAATCACTACCTTAGAAAATCTTGGTTTATCCTAGGACATGTCAAGTTCAACACCCATAAAATTTCCCATAAAATATAGTGAATGCAAGAACTTGACATGTCAAGTTAAATCATATTTCTTCTATAATAGTGGCATACATATTCTCTTTCCTTTTGAAGTAGGACATAGTGGTGGATCTCCTCACCTTTTGTTGCAATTTGGATATCTCAAAAAATCTATTACATGGAGTCCCTATCAATTGGACTTTATATTACTCTTGTACAAAATCAATAGTGAGGGACAGACTTGAAAATAAGTGATCGATCTGAAGATGGTCATAAGACTAAAACAATATATAGTGGTCAAGATTCGATCCATTCCTATACTATATAATATTATTATGTAATATAATATTAATTACTTTATTTGTTTTGGGTGTGATGGCTTTCCTAAGAAAATATAGTTATTATCATGGTTTTGCAACAACAAGTAATATAGTTAATTATTTCCAATGTTGTATCAATTTTCAATAAAGTACAGATAAATTCAATTATAGACCTTCATTTTATTTTTATTTGTTCTTGAGTAGCCATAGGCCATAGGTTTGGAAAATTTAGAAGTTTAGATGAAATTTTATTTTTCAAATATTTGTTGTTGAGTAGCCATAGGACTTCATTTTGATACCACTACAATTTTGGTCCCAATAGATATTCTCAAGATGCTTGATTTTTCAATTGTTTTAATTATAAGGCCTCAGTTTTTTTTATTTTTGAAATTCTATGATTTGAATTTTGATTACGAGGTTTAAAATTTTCAGGATTTTCTTGTGCGATACTTTTGTTTGTACCCCCATATTCAACTACTAGATTTTCTCATGATTTTCAAGTGTAATGCTTGAATTGAGAAGAGCAATCTAAAAATCTTTTAGATGAATTACGTTCTTGCAGTTCAGTTTGGAGTCATGGCCTATGAATGATTTGGTTAAACATCATCTCACAGATATTTTCACAAAATAATCCATATACTTTATGTTATTTAGTTAAAATTTGTGATTATTCATTATTATGGCCTACATCTCACAATATTGCTTTTAGATTAAATTTGCATGTCACTTTCTTACATGGGATGTCTCTTTGTTTGCTATTCATGTGTATTGATGTATGAAATATATTCTAATAAGAATATTATCTACTCTATTTTTTTCTTCTACATATTGGATTATGCTATATTATGTTTTCAAGGCATCATAATTTACTTGTGTTCAATATGATTAACCATCTATAGTCTGAGTGGTATTATTTATGTAGAGATTTGTGATCTAGAGTAACATTAAAATATTAGTAAATTGATCATTGATTCTACACATGAAAGTTTTCAAAAACTTTTACTTATAAAACATGACATGCATGATTGATTGTGCATGTAGGGCCTACTGCATTATCACCCATGTTAATTGAAATGTTCAATTTTTTGGTAGACTATCTAATTATGGATAGGGAAATGAAACAAAGTGATATGGAAACTAGGGAACTAGACAAATGCACTCAAGAACAAAAGGAAAATATTAAAGTGAAAGTATAATTCTTTGTTAAGGCCCATGACCTTGCTAGTATAGTTGATAAGGTTTTGGATATAGATAAGGTTCAAATACTTTGGACTATGTTAATAAGCTTATACTATAAGTACCAAGTTTAAAATAAATATATGACTGCATGGTGGTGGCCATAAATGAAATATACACTTCTAATTTTTCTGTCTTGAAAGATGGAGATGAACTTGCTCTTATACCTCCAATCAATCAGAGGAGGTTGAAATCGGCTTAAATTCCACACATTTTTATTTTGGGAAAGCATTTCATTTTTTATGCAAGATAAATAGTATACATTCTTAGTGTTATTATAAGCAACCAGCTTAAGTAGATTGTGGTTGGAATTTTCAAAAGTGACATATATTTTTGAATTTTGATGTGATTCTTGATTTTATATTGTTCCTATCTAATATCAATATTCATAAGAGGTTAATTTGTTAGTCTAAGTGATGAATCTTAGTCTTCCATTGTTGAAATTTATTGTTAATATCTATGTTGATGCTCACAAGGAGCTAAATAATATTGTTGCTCATAAGAAGCTATTGCAATATTTGTAAACTATCTTCAAATAAAAATAAAATAAAATAGATTGTTATATTACCTTACATTCATCTTCACAATTGCTACTGCTTCAAAGATTTACAATTTGATTGCTTGTTTGGATTCTCCAATAAAATTTGAAAAGAGTCTCCTTTTTACTCATGGGGTGATCCCACAATATTGACTAGTTTACAATTTTTTGGCCAAAATGGACATTGAACTGATTTTTTTAATTTTAAATCTTCACTTTCGGGCACCTATAGCTACTAAACCACAAGAAATTTGAAGATGATGACTAGTGATTTGTGACATTTTGTTTGTAGATTATATATATATAATTTTTGGAACCAAATTACATTTATTTTTCCATCTCATTCAAAAACTAGTTTTTAACAATAAACACCATTTTTTAAGAATAATGTGTACTTGCTAACACATAAAAAAAATTTATGTATCAAAATTCAATTTTTTTTGTTGGATCAGGGACATCAATATCTAGTGCATAGATATTTTTCAATTTTTTTTTGATAATCTGCTATTTTTCCACGTGCAGAACAAAGAGTTTGATTTCCGGTGAAAAACCTATGTTTAATTAAACAAAAAAAAACATAATAAAAACAAAATATATTAAAATTATATTTGATGGATAGCTCATTCCGAGGATTACCATCATTCAGTCAGGTCTATGATGTTGCCTCCATTTTCATCTTCAACCTGAGCTTCGAAAGGAAAAAAATTGCAAAAAATTGGTGGAAGAGAGGGAGAAGGGCAAATAAGGCAAACCCCCTTCGAGCGAAGGGGGTTCGCTAGAAGGGGCTTTGAGCAAACCCCCCTTCTTCTACCATTTTCTTTTATTTCATAAGGGAAACCTCGCCAAATGGGGTTCGCTCTAACCTGTCTTCAAAATGGGGTTTTCTCAAAGGGGGTTTGAGTGAACCCCCCTTTTTGGGGTTCGCTCGAAGGGGGTTTGAGTGAATCCCCCTTTTTGGGGTTCGCTCGAACACCCCTCTTCGAGCGAACCCCTAAAAACCCGATTTTTTGTTTTTGAGAGCATCTTTGTAAGTTTCCTTCCTCAATGTAATTGTAAACCAATTTTGTGGGATCACCCCATGTCTTTGAATTTTTATTAGTTTCACAACTTTCATTAGTTTTTTTCTTCTCTGTGTTGAGAGGATAGACATCTTGAATATTTTTTCGCAATCTCTTGGTATTGGAAGCTTGAATCATAGATACATGGGACATACATAAAGTAGATCATGAAATCAAAGCCAACAAATTATAACATTAAAAATAAAAATTATAATATAATATTAAATAACACATTTGCTAAAAAATGAAGTTTAATTAAGATTTATAAGCAATTTTTTAATAATATAGTATAATTAAAAGGCTGTGTTGAAAGTGAAATCTAAATTTAGACTTCAATACAACACAAGCCAAACCCTTCTTTATTGTGAATCAATTTCTTTCGTATGCTTATTAAGCATATCCCTTGCTTGATTTGTTCTCAATTGGCTCACTTGAGTATTCATATATTGATTTTCTTTCAATTGACTTAATTCTTTTCCTTTTGTATTCTTCAGATAATTATCCATAATTTGATGTGTTTTGAATCAATCAAAATTGTGTTTGTTTAGGATCATTCTTCTTTGATCTTATATCTTTCTATTTATTTGTTTGTATGCTTTGGTTAAGTTTTACCTTTAGTTTTTTATAAACATATCCCTTAAACCTCTTATAGATACAAGTATTAATTATATACACAAAAATGACTTTGGAAAAATTCACTGCCAGCAATTCACCGCGGGAAAATTCATAGTCATGACAAATTCACCTCATGAAAAATTCACCACCATCAATTCATAACAGTGAATAAAGTTTGAAAACGATTTACAACAAGAATCATGTAAAGACAACTTCTTGATAATAACGTTTTAAACTATTTGCTTAACTGTGATAGTTTAGTTTTTTACCACTCAGCGAAGATTTCATTACGTAATACAAAAATTACACGTGTTGAATGTTGAGTTGCAGTGAAACACATGGAAATGAGGACTAAATAGCCGTGGAAAGAACAGTCTACGTCAAGTCTTTGTAATAACGTCTTTAATTTTGCTTGATAAGTCAAGTTGTCCAATAATAATGTATGGCCTTTATTTTTGGCATTGAAATTTCTGAAATACGCGCTAAAGGTCTTCATCAAATTCAAAGTTAATGTATGACCACTTCTTAAATGAATTATGACTAGATACTCTTGGAAACCTAATGTTGCTTCTAGGAACATATCATATCTTTGGTTTCAAAATCATAACTATTCTAAATGACTATTCTCATCTTGGGAGCCAACTCTTAGTATAAAAGATTTAGCATGTGTTAGAATAACAATTAGTGGAGGACCTTCTTGATCATAATCTATTTTTACCATGGAGACTTTGAAATGTATTCATAAATTTTTTTTTAAATGTTTTCTTTTTTCCATTCAATAGAATAGATATGTTCAACTTTGAAACAATATTGAAAAATTAAAGAATTTTATATGATCAAATTTAATAAACTTTACTATTTGAAAGATTTTGATCTTATTTTAGATCATAATTTTTGAAAATGTTTGTAAATTTTCTCATTCTTGGTTAACTTTTAAGAAGGATAGAGAAACATAATCCAAAGAACTTAGAAGTCTACGAAGGTGCTTTTTATCCCTTGATTCATCTAGAAATTACATTGTCCTTGTCAAGATATATTCTTATAGTCTAGTTTTAAATTTATTTAAATGAACACTAAGAAATTCAATGTTAGTATGGGTAATACCATTTTATTTTTTAAAAGATAAGTGTCATTAGATTTTATGGATTTATGTATAGTTGTTACAAATGTTTATGTACTCACCCATAGATTTAGAAATAAATAAGAATGTCATCAATGTAGAATGTACAAAATTTTCTAAGTTGTTTCAATACATCATTATTTATTCAAGTGTACATAATTCTTAAGATAAAAAGTATGAAATTCAGTTCATAAATCCCTTTAAGAAATAAAAAATGTAGTTTTATACTTATCATATTCTTTTAGCTTAGCTTATTAAAGTACAAATATATAATTAAACCTTGAATCTAGATGCAACCCTAAGATGATCTTATAATTAAATGAGAAATAAATTGTATTGGATAATTTAAAGGTTGTAATATATAAACATAATTTAGGAGTTTATAGTTTATATGAAAAAAATTCTTACCTCTCTTAAATGTTAAAGAAGAGAAAGTAATTTTTATAGACCCAATGAATCCTTTTTGAGAAGCTCTCAAGATTTTCTTGCATTTTTTTTCTTGTATAGAATTGAGTAAATACGTTGGGTTACATATTTTTTCCCAGACATTAAAGTTGAATTATAATTTCACATTTTTCATGTTCATAAAATCTAGAGAATTCATTTTGAAATAAATTTTAAAAAAATCTAATATTTTTTATTTTATTTTTGTTGTGTGACTCTTTGATTATCAATTTTTATATAATTTCTTTCTCTTTGTTTCTTTGCTTCAACTACCTCTTTCCAATGCCTATTAATCTCCTCTTAAACCATTCTTTCTTTTTAGAAATCTAGACTACCTTGTAGTTTTAAGAATCGGAATCTTAATCATTTTTCTTGATTTTCTTAAGAAACCATAAATTTTTCCTAGCATCTATAAACTTATCAAATATAATCATGAGAAATACATTTTTAGACTAGGAGGTTAAATAGACATTTTATATTTTATATTTTCATTAGAATTTGGACTTAGTGTATGGGTTCAAAATTATGTCAAAAATCATAACAAATGTATTCATGATTAGGGCATCAGAAAATTCATCTTAGTAATTCACCATTAAAAAATTTACTCCGAACAATTCACCGTGGAAAAATTCACCCCCATGGCAAATTCACCTCAAGGAAAATTCACCTCCAGCACTTCACTATCACAAAAAGTTAGTCACATTAACATTTTTTAATATATATTTCTAAAACTTTGAATTTTTTTTTGCAAAAGAATAATTGGTTTATTAGAATAAAAAAATATATATTGAAATATGTTTTCATTTTTATTATCATAAATCAAAATTTCTAATTGTATATGTCATGAATTTTTCGCATGGTGAATTTGTCATGACGGTGAATTTCCTGCAGTGAATTGTTGGTGATGATTTTTTTGACGGTGAATTATTGACTGTGAATTTTCCTAGAACCCATGATTAAACTCTAGATAAACATAAAGATTTTGTACATCAAAAAATTAAAAAAATAATATATTTAAGATTCGAAAAAAAAAAATTTAGATCTTTACAAATCTTCCTACAATTTCAAAGTTTTTTTTTAAACAAATCGATGTAGAAAAGATGGTTCTCATAGTTGTTCTAGCAAACACAAACCCATACCTACTATTCATCTAAATAAATTGGCTCAATATTCTCATGACCAAAAGATTAAAGGCTATGCATTATCGAAGTGCAGATTGAAAAAATATAAAGCTCTTCCCATTCACATGAATAATTTATAAAAATTGGGAAAATCGACACCAAAGTCAAACCTTTAGAAAGAGACCACCTAAACCAATACCTACACACGTTCAGTGTTGTGTGTATATATAAATAAAAAATATCCGTGTTATGGAAAGAATAGTCTACGGCAAGTCTTTGGAATAACGTCTTTGAATAGATTGATAAGAAGTCATCCAATAATAACACATACTTATAGTGAAAGGATAATTCTCACATTTATTAAGGATGATAAAGGCTATCATAGTTACCTTACAATCTTTATTTGGATAGAATATGAGAGATCACTTATAGATGATTAAAAGAATAAAATTTAGGAATTACAAGAATTCATAGAGGCATATAAATTATCTTCAAGTTAAAAATAAAACTTATAAAAAAAAAATAGAAAAGAGGAGAAAAAAATAAATAAAAATAGAAGTCTAAAATAAAAGTAATAAATTACATAGAGTGAATAGATGAAGACGATGATGTGTTGGTAGTAAGGTGAGGAGACATTGGATTTAGATTGACTATCTAGTGTTGGTATGTGGCGACTGATCATACTGTATATTAACATTTTGGTGACTTTGGTAGTTATGTTTTAAAATTAAATTGATTTACGAGGGAGTGTAAGGGGGGCATCACTCCTCTTGCAGGGCCTGGGGGAGCCATCCACCTAGTGGGGGATTAAGGGTGGAGCCCACAATGGGGTTATGGGGACAACACCCCTAGTAGAGAGTTCAGGGGCACCACCCTAAAGCAAAAATTGCTTATATTTTAATAAAGGAGTTCATTATTATTTTTGGTTGTAAAACTAGTTTAAAACCACCAAAACTAGCTTATTCTTGTATGGCTATGAATACAAAAGGTCAAGGGACAAGGCATGAGTGCTTGGTATTAGCATGCAACAGTAGATTATGTTGTGGGTGAAAGAGTGAAAGAGAAGTTATGTAACTCATTTTTGCTGGATAATAAATTATAGTGGATGGTTGTTTCTTGGTGGATGTAGCCCACATTACATGAGCCACGTTAAATTTCTATGTCATTATGCAATCATTTTCTTTTCATTTAATTTATAATCCACATTTGTAAATGATATTATTTCAATTTCTCTAGGTCTTCCCATAAATTCTAACATGTAGGGTTAGAAGAAACAATAAGGATCCAAGGTGGAGCATGATGAAATGGGAATATAAGTGCTATGAAGACCTCTAAAACTTGATTTGATAGGTTATCCCTTGATTGATCATTGTGTGCATGCAGAACATGTAAGAAGATGACAACATAATTGTTGGTCAAAATAATCCTCAAATATTTAACTAGACATAAAAAGAATCTTGTCATTCATTTACAAGTTGGCAGGGGAATAAACCCCCTAATAAATTTTCTCCAATTGAGTAGTCATATGTAATATTAGATTCATAGTAGATGACCATTGGGGAGAGATAATATTGGATGTACCCAACTCATGTCCAAAAAATATGTATTCTATGCCACATGCATGTAATTTGAAATGAACATATAGGTTAATTAACTTGAGAATTCTCTAACTGTGTCACTAAAAAGTGTAGTCTTTGACACTTTTCACTCATTTGGACTCTTGCCTACGGATTTTGGGCCTTTTTCAACCTCTTTTTACCCATTTCTAAGCCTTGGGCCAAAGTGTTGTAAGGTGTTGTAATACTTTTTCACACTTTTCTAGGTTTGTCATCACTAAATTAACCCTTTTTTATGTTATAATGACCCCTCAATGCACATATAGGTCATATCTTAGTGTGTTTCATGAGACAATCCCGACAAGCAACAATAATCACATGATAATCCCACAAAGCAATAAAAATTGCCTAGGTGGACTAGGTTGCCACCTTGGATGACCTAGTCCCATGTGGCATAAAATTCAAAATAAACTTAATTTTTTTTCAAGATTTTGTCTCTAAAACCCTAAGGTCGGATTGTGTGGTGTTATTTCATAAAAATTAGGGAATAACTTCTATAAATGAGGGTTTTTCCCCTCATTTTGCACTTCTCCCATCTCATTTTTCTCCCATCTCATTCTTCTACTCTCCAACATTCCTCTCAAGCAAGCTAGGGTTTGAGCATTCCAAGTCAACAAGACACCTTTTCTGAAGCATTCAAGGGTTGACTGCTGCGAAAACTCAAGATCTCTCATCATGGTAAGGTAATTCACTCCATTACTTCATATTTCATGGTTCATTACATTGTTTCTATTCATTTTGGTTTAGTTACCTAAAAGGGGTCTGACTAAGGCAAACCCCAATGTCATAACAATCAACAAGTTTTCCCTCTTAGTGTGATTTATAGGTCTTGTATGCAGATTTAGAAAAGAACCAAGGTGGAATAATCTTCATCAACTCATCAAGGCCCTTCAAGATTGGAGAAACCCTAGTTGAAGCTTGAAAAACACCTACAGATCATATTTTATAGTTTTAGATCCGGACACCTAGAGGATTAGAAAGTGCAAACCGAAGGCTCCAAATTCCACTTTCTAATATTCATAAATTTAGAAGAGGACTAAGTCACCAACAATGGTGACCTAGTCCCAATGAACCTATTTTTCAAAGATTTTGGTAAATCTAGATATCCTTTTGGCAGAAACGGGCTCCAGTGCAGTTTCCCAGATCTGGGACTAGGTTGTCCATAATGGCGTAAGTGTCCTAGTAGGATTAAATTTTAGAACCAACAACTTTTCCAGCCTCCAATCCAGTCTACAACTCATTCCTAGGTGCACCTCTTCAGTTTTATCCATTTTTGTAATAGTTTGTTCATGTTTCTTAGGTCATTTGCATATCATTATGTGTTTTCAAACATAGTTGCATTCTTTAGGTTTTACATTCATAGTTAGCTTCTATTTTCCATTTCCAACATTTAGGGCATCCCACACACATTGCACCTTAAGCCCCTAACTCCTTTGAATGAACTCACCAAAAATCCTTTAGTGCGAAAGAAAGTCATTCTTCTAACCATAGCTTCTAGGTGAAAAACACTAGAAGCTCATTGGGGAATCCTCCATCCCTATTACAAGTTTTTGGTGGTTCACTAATATTTTATTTTTTGAACTAATACTAAGCTATTTGCAATCATAATATCATAAGATTGATTTCCAATTTCATACAAGGATAGAATATTGAAACTCTTTAAACAAATATCATATACCAAATTCTTTATATCAAATGCTCACATTTATTCATAAGAATAGTGAACAATTTTTACTATGAAGCATATCATATCATTCTATTTTATTCAAAAGACTACAATAATTTTATCGAGTATTACATATTTTCAAGAATGGATCAATATGACTTGATACAAACAGATCATACATAGACATGAAGTATAATATAATAATAATACAAATATATGTGATACCAAAAGTATTATCTCCATTGAACCAATTATTTGACATCTCAAATGCAAAATGGAGAGCATCACTCAAATGTTTTACCTCCAACCATAGACTATCAATACCTTGCACATATTCCTAACTAGAAGTGGCCCAACCCTTCATGATGGTAGTAGATCAAATGAATCCTATGATCACCATGTTATTTGAAAACTTGTGTTGTGCTTTAAATTACAAATAATCTATCATGTACAACTCTAGATATACCTTCTAGTTGAATATGAGCTATTTGATTGATTTTTTACATTTAATTATTTTAATGATGTTTTTTTTCTAAACACAAGGTAATATTATAATAACATCTATATATTGGGTGATCCCACAAAGCTGGTTTATAATTTCTGAGAGGAATTGATTTTTTTGAAATCGCATATTTTTAGAAAATATAATGATTTAAGCCTTAAAAAGTTTCATTTTAAGGATTCCAATTGAAGAGGGTTTGATCAAACCACCTTAGATCAAACCCCCTTGGATAGAACCTCACTAGTTTTAAACCATACCTATAAATGAGTCTCCTTTACACCTATCAAAATGCTGATAAAAAATCACTTTTGATTTACCTTTTGGGGGATCAAATGAATTCATTTAAAATTTATTTCAAATGATTTTGGTAGTCCTCAGAATGAGCTATCCAATGAATATAATTTTAATATGTTTTGGTTTTATTATGTATTTGTTTTTCATCAAAAAATAAAGGTCTTTGTTCTGCACATGTGGAAAAATAGCAGATTATCAAAACAAAAATTGAAAAATATGAGTGCACCAGATATTGAAGTCTTTGATCGAACAAAAAAAAAAGAATCTCAATATATACAAAAAAAGTTATGCGTTATATGGTCGCACTATGTCTGAATTGTAATTGGTTTGACTTCGAAACTTGATTAAAGAAAAAATATTCAATAAAAAACTATCTAACCAAATGGAAGCACTAGATATCAGAGTTACAAATCTAAATTCAAAAGAATTATAATTTTATCCTTCATTGAAAAAAAATTATGCGTTATACAGTTTGCATCACTTTTTAAAAATGTTATTTTCTAAAAAAAACCTGTTTTCATGGGAGATGGAAAAAGAAGTGCAATCTGATTCCAAAAAAATTGAAAAAAAATTTTTTAGAATCTAAAGACAAAATGTGATGAGACTCTTATTTGCATCATCTTCAAATTCCTCATGGTTTAGCCGCTATAGGTGCTTGAATGTGAAGATTTAGTTAAAAATAATAATTTCAGTTTCCAGTTTGGCCAAAAATTGTAAACCACTACTATGGGATCACCCTATTTTCAAAAAAATCAAAATTCTATTTCTAGGATTTAGACCATCCTTTATATAGATCAAACATGTACAATTATAAAATATATACATTATTTTATATATAAGAATATAGGCTTACATTTCCTTACTTTAAAAAATTTAGTTATCTATGTGCTTACATCTATACATATGCATGCATGCAACATACATAGGCAATTAAATATAAGTACATTTTTAATTTTGTATTATAAAGGTATAGATTACATGATTAAGAAAGAGTTTAGTCATTTTTGCAATATTAATATTAGAAATTCTTTAACATTTTATTTTCTCCAAAAACACAATATTGTCAACCAACAACTAATATCTAGGATTTATTACAAACCTAGACTATTATGACATTAAAAATTAAAATTAGTTTAAATATTCAGATTTCTTCAAGAACTAGAGCTCAATATTGCATGGTTTGCCTCCCTTTCACAACATCATATACTATTAAGTTCCTATTGTTAGAAACCAAGATCAGACATGCAAACTAGAAAAAACCTTCCACAAGAGAAAAACATAAAAAACAAAGCAATTTGCATGAAGATGTGCAAAAGAATTGTATTTAGGAATTAAGAAATTACAAGAGATGAATTGCTTTATAAAAGAAATGTATTCAAAACCCTAAAAGTAAAACCCAATTGTGAACTAAAATTAGTTCAACTGAATAAAACTTACTTATTAATTAAGTAAACCAACTATTACCTAAGTAAACTTAATAAAGTGTAATTAAATAATTAATTACACCAACACCCCCTTAAGTGAAACTTAGGGAGAATGAAAAAAATATGCAAATAATGCAAGGATGGGTCCATGAAAGCATGAATGGGTCTCCGCTACAAGGCCATGTTAGGTACCCATGTACAAATGCAATGAATGGAAAAGAGGGAAAAAACCTAGTGGGACAAAACTCCCCCTTAATGAGATGACATGCTGCAAAGAAGCACTGGAAGAACACTAGTGGAGTAACACTAGAATCTTGAATCTTGCAAGCAAGGAAAGATACTTATGTTTACAAGAAACCATATGAGAGTCATTGAAGGACTTAGGCGGAATCATGATAACACAACAACAAATCCGATGCCAAGGAACACTAGAAAACTCACAAATTGGAACAACCCTAGAATTTGTGAAGCAACAGTAGATGAATAAATCATGCCCCCCATAAGAGAGAATGATATGCTGAAAGAATCTAGAAGCTATGTGAATCTCAATGCCGATGCCAAACTGTGATTAAAACTGATTCATAGGAGCAAGTACCATGAAGATTCTGGAACATTAACCATAAAATGAATGGCCCCCAAACTGAGATGTGACCCGATGTGAATCTAATGTGATTCAGGATCATTAACCATAGGCTCTCAATTCGAGATGTGAACCGATGCAAACCAAAATGTGTCAAGCTATAAGCAATATGTGGCCAAAAGAAACTACAAAATCCAGATACAACTTATGTGAGTTGTCATCAATATGAAGATGAGATCAAAGTGCATGCAATGCAACTACACTCTAATCAAATTATTATGCAAGAAGCCCCCCTAATGGAACTGTATATAAGTTCATTTATTACAATACCCCATGATTGTAAAAGGAGAATATGCAAAACATGCATAAATCAAAGAGAAAATGCAAACCTACTACATGAAAACAAGAAAGAGTGTATGCAAAAATCAATGTTCACAGCTACCTCCATGATTAAAATTGACCTCAAATATACGTATAGGACTGAATGAGCTTTCTGGTGTCACTTGAATCACAAAAAACTGATAACCGAGATAAAATTTATGCCCTCTCAAGCGAAAACTGCTTCATCTAACTTAAAAGGCTTGCAAAATAAGTTTGGAGAAAAATATGGAAAACATACCTACACCACTAGATCGGGCTTGGAACTAGCTTTCCAACGGTATCTCATTTTCAAAAAACGGACTCTATATGCTCAAGATACGACCATTTTACTAAAAATATTCATTTTGGCTTTAAACGAAATATTTTATTGATTTAAAGATTAAAAAATTAATAAAATATTCAGCTGTACCTTCATGACATGAAAACCGAGGCAACACGGAAATTGAGAAAAAATGGCACAAAAATTGAGACAACTCAAAAATACTTTGGGCATTAAGAATATGGCATGAAAAGAGGCATCTATACAAATCCGTACAGTCGTACGATTTTTTTTGGCAACATTTTTGAAAATCTCTAAAAACACAAAAAAATCAATTTTTAGGAAATCCTATCATATTGTATATGAAAATAGGGGTTTTTGGGCTTTTTGAGCGCACCCATGAGGTTATTTTTGTAGTAGCATGTACCGTTTGAGAGATCAAGGTCAAAATTTCTAAAATAAATGATGAAAAACCCTCCGATCTAGCAAAAAGTTGTTGTAGCTTCAAATCCTCACAGATATGATAAACGGGGATGAAAATCAACGAAAAAAAAACCAATCTTGATTTTTCTATTGCTCTGAATCCAATGGAGATGTCTGATCTGATCCAAAATGCTCTAGAAATAAGCTCAAGGGATGAAACCCTTAAGGAGCCCCGAATGTGCTCTATAATGAATTTCTCCAAAAAATGAGAAGGGGTTGCAAATCAAGGCTCTAATACCATGTTAGAAACCAAGATCAGACATGCAAACTAGAAAATACCTTCCACAAGAAAAAAACAGAAAAAACAAAAGCAATTTGCATGAAGATGTGCAAATGAATTATATTAAGGAATTAAGAAATTACAAGAGATGAATTGCTTTATAAAATAAATGTATACATAACCCTAAAGGTAAAACCTAATTGCAAATTAAATTTAGTTCAACTGAATAAAACTTACTTATTAATTAAGTAAACTAATTATTACCTAAGTAAACTTAATAAAGTGTAATTAAACAATTAATTACACCAACACCTATGAGAAGGCACAAATAAAATATTTAAGATTCATTATATAAACATACAAATATTTCATTCCATTTTGATATAGATGAAGTATACCTTGCATAACTTCATATTATTAATAAGGATGAAACATAACACTATTGTCTATCCAACCCCTAGAATGCACATTTAATTATATTTATTAATTAACTGAAAATTGATCAAAATACAGTGGATTTGTTATTTTCAATTAATTAATAAATATGGTCAAATATGCATTTAGAGGGCTAGATAGATGTTTCCAAACATAATGAGAACAATCATATTAATGATCTAAGGCCGAAACATAACACACATAGTCATAGTAATGATAAGGTCGAAACATAACCAACACAATCATATCAATGTTAAGGCCAAAACATAACAAGTACAATTATATTAATGATAAGGTTGAGAAATATATATTGAATGGTTTGATTAACTATAAGGTTGAAAAAATCAATGGATAGTCATAATAATGACAAGGCCAAAACATATACATTATATAGGCATTATAAAAGAAAGGTCTTTTAACACAGTCTAGAAATAATCACAAGATTGAATGGCTCAAGAAAAATAAGCATGATGACATCATAGTTTCTTAACAATAACTAGACCAAATGGTTTAAGTTAATTTTTCATAAGGTCAACAAAGTCATTTGACGATGTTTAAGCTGAAAGGAAAAACATTTCATTTTATTAACATTGACATAGTTGATTGGCTTTGCAAAATAGTCATTTAACAATGAAAATGTTGAATGGCTTAACCATATGGTCTATTAACATTAACAAAGCCAAATAAATTATTTCTATAGTCATTTAAGAATGAAAAATCCTAATGGATTCACAAGAGAATGATTTATTAATGACTAAGTTGAAAGGCTTGACCACACAATCTACTAACAATAATAAAGTCAAATGGCTTATTTTTATAGTCATTTAAAAATGACAAAGCTAAATGGTTTCATATTATAGCCTATTAATAAATGATAAAGGAAAAAGGCATAGGTATAAAACATAAAACTCAATAAATAGGATAAACCCTAATTCAAAACTTGAACAGTTATAAAAGTCCTCTCTTTGAGGAAAATAGAGAACTAAGGTGGATTAGGTATGTGCAGGATCATAATGGGCCAAAAAGTGGCAATATGTAAGTGATATGATGTCCCATGCACAACTGACGACTTTTTTTTTAACCCAAAATTGATGAAACGAAAAGCTTTTTTAAAGGAGATTCTCAGCTTTCCACCTATATAAATTATGCTTTAATTTGAATTTATTAAATAATTATTATTCGTTTTCTATTTGAATTATGACTAAGTCTTGATTGATAGGTTGATTGAAAAACAACTATAGCTTTCAAACAGTATCACATTTTTTGAATCTAAAACATGTGTCACATACTATAGGATTAAAAAAACATTGAATTCATGATGTTTTGACCAAGTTAAGGTGGTCAAAAATACGAGTTTTTGTATTTTTAAAAATTTGTAATAAAAAATTTATAATTAATTATTTACTTGCAAAAAAATTACAAAAAAATATGCATCACATTGGGACATGAGTCCTCTACTTATATCTAAAATCTTATAAAATAATATTATTGTTTTATTGTGGTTAGGGTGGTTAGATAAACACCTACTTCCTATTTTTTCCCTAAAATTTAAGTACTACTACATTGAAATTTCAAATTTTCATCAAATAGATTTAAAAATAAATAAACCTAGTAGTTTAGAAACTACATTCAATTTTCTACAGATTCTATTCTTACATATTTTTGAAATAATATAGATAACTTATTCAAATTTTTACATCAAGTTGCCTAACTTTGATTTTCTAAATTTTCATCACCACTTAAGGGCCTGTTTTTTCCATGATGATCTTGCACATACCCTTCAATGATACTCCATTTGCTTATAAACTCTTAGTTCAAAAACCCATTTCACAATCATTCACATTACAAAATTTTTGGCCTAAATGGCTGAGCAGTATGCATCAACATTGCTAACATATTTAAGTAGAAGGAGGGTTAAATTCCTCAGCCTAAACATATTATAAAATATTACTTGTAGTGTTTAAAAATATCGTTGAGAAATTTTCACACTTGTTTGGGCCCTCCTTGCTGAATTGAGCTTAGTGTTGCCTTGATTTAGTGTTGTAATGTGGTTGATATATTCACATTAGTTCTTGGGCCCTTGTGAACTAATGGATTTAAATAGTACCTTGCTAAAGTGTTGCAGAGTGTTGTAATTCACTTTCACACTTTTCTAAGGTTTTATTAATTAATTGCACCTAATAAACCTCTTTTTAACATTAATCTTGCCTTATTTGAAGTTTTGTAAAGTGTTGTAACACACTTTCACACTTCTCTAGGCTTGTTATTAATAATTGGGCTTTCTTATGCTTTAATTGGCCCTATTTTGCATCGATAAGCCTCATTTATTGCATCTTTTTGAGGATAATCCCGACACCAATCATTAACCAATCATAATTTAGGTGTTTATGGCTTGTGTGACCTAGATTTAGTGATTTGGGACTCATTCCCCACATTGGGCGAATGGTTCCCACCTAGGTATTTTGGCCTCGAGCCAGATTTCACACATTTCTAAGCACTTTTTATTTTTGGTCCCATACATTATGCCTGATGGGACTCATTCACCACCTGAGGTGAATGAGTCCCATGTGATCAAAAATCAAAATGAATTCAAATTTTTGGTGAGATTTTATTCTCCTAGATCTGATGTCGGCTTGAAGTGTTGTAATTTTGAGAATTCTTGCATAATTGAGTATAAATACAACGTTCTTTCAGTCATTTTTTCCGAAGACTTTTGTGAGAGAATTCATACTAGCAAATTGAGTATATAAGAGCATTCTTCAAGCATCAATCATCATTTCAAATATTACATGCATCATGTTGGTTTTGTGCTAACAATTGTGATGTAGGATTTCATGATTCAAGCAAGGAACACGATCTACATCCATTGGAGCCATCTCAAGTATATTTACAACACTTTATTGAAGGGTTTGGCAAGTTAAAACATTGTGATTTGTTCATTCATCATTCTCCATTCCTATTTGATTTCATTTCAAGGTTTAATTACCCATAAGGGGTTTGACCAAGGCAAACTCCTATCCACTAACCCAACAATTTTTTTTCCTCTCCTTTGTGTGTGATTTGTAGGTCTAGGTTACAAATTTCCTAAGGAGAAAGATTGGAGAAAATTTGCAAATCATTCAAAGTTGTCAAAGTTGTCAACAAGCCTTGGAGAGACTTGGAGATCACTTACAGGTTACAAATTGTAGTTTTAGATCCAAAAACCAATAAGGAATGACTAAGAAGATAGAGAAGAGTAGGATCAACCTTTGAAGTTGCAAAACAACCCAATTGGATTGATTTGCCACTTCTGGTGAATGAGTCCCATTTCTAGTCAATTTTCAAGATTTTGCAGATTCAAATACCCTTTTTTTTGAAACTTTTTCCTACACAATTTTCCAAAAATAGGGTTGATTTTCTCAGCTTGGAAAATGTGTCCCAGTAAATAGTAAAAGTAGATTTTCCAGTGTTCTAGACCTACATTCAGCCTTCTCCAGATTTCCAGGTGCACACATTTTGTTTAGTAGTTTTATGTGTTGTTTCATTCACTTTTCTAGGTCATTTAGTGTTACTTTGCATTCAATTAGGGTTTTTCATTTCATCTTGCATTTAATTATCTTTTCCAAGTCTAAACTTTGTGGTGAACCCCTTATTAGATCATATTCAAACCCTAGAACAACCATCTTGCAAGATCTCTTTCTCTTTTGCATTGAGATCTCAAGGGTTTGTTCTTGAGTGAACTTTAGTGAATATTGTCCTTTCTAGGCCCTAAAACACTAGGGTGGAGAAAGAAAAATAATTTTCCACCTTTCATTTTGGTGAACTTGCATTTAGAACATCATAATTCTGATTTGGAGTGCATCATCATCCTAGATCTAGCTTGCATTAACATTGCATTAGGACTTGCATTGGTTAATTTGCATTTTAGGGTTTCAAATTTTGCATTAGTGAAAGCTCATATAGCTTATATTCTTGCATCTAATTTCATTGAAAATCAGTTAAAATCTGCATTTGCATCTCAAATACATATCATAAAATATAAAAAGCATAAAATTCAATTGAAAAATTCTAAAAAATTTGAAAAAAATCCCTACTAGGACTCATTTGCCACCTTGGGAGAATCAATCCCTTTGCATATTCTACACTATATTTTTTGGCATTCAAAGTTGAGATTGTCAGCTTCTATTTTCTGTTATTGTATTTTTGTTTTAATTTCCAAAATTTCTGTTATAAGAATTTTATTGTTCTTAGTTTGCATTGCATTTTTATTCACATTGTATTTAGTATCCCTTACATGAGTATTTGGTGTCCAATTGCTAATAATATAGTGAGACGAATTTCGAGACTCATGTCATCCTATGATAGCACAATCGTTGTGGATCTTGGGTTGTCTAGCTCTTTCACTCCTAGTATTAACACTTGTAAACTAGGTATGAACAACACTTTTCCTTTAAGTAGTATGCAATTTGAAACAAGGAATGATAGTGTATCGCAAGAAAACATAATTAAAATTCATGAGGACCTAGCAAACTTACATCAAGTGCAAAATGACAACATTTCAACCACTTCCATCCCTACTATAGATAATATTCACCGCATGCTTTATGGGCTTGACCTTGTGAAAAACATAGTTCAAATATCTAGAAAACACCTCCCCTCAACCACTAATTGTCCTTTTCCAACAAGCAATGTCATAAGCCAAGGATGAACTCAAATTCCCCCTCCCATAACAATTGCCTCAATACCTACCTATACCAACCCCCAAGTCACAACAACAATGCAACAAGTTAGTATTGTGATTCCTTCCTTGGGTATTCCCACTAGCATTGCTAGTTCCTATGTGGCATCACATGTCATATCTCCCACCACCTTAGCACCTATAATAATTCCATTCACTTGTCCTTCAAACACATACACTCCTTCACCATTTTCACTTCTATCTCATAACACAAGTAATGACCCTCTAATATACCAACTCTTCCAAACCATTTCATCCCTTCAAAAGCAAGTTTTCACCATAAACAAAAATCAAAATAGCCCACCTACATATTATGTCAAAAGAAGCCCACTGTCCTTGGAGATATTATGAGCACTGATGCCACAAGGTGTAGAGGTACCTAGATTTGAAAAATATAGAGGGAAGGGAGATCCTTCTAACCATGTTAATTCCTATACCGCATTTTGTAGTGACTTTGTCCTTGATGATAAACTCTTGGCTAAGCTCTTCCTGAGGTCATTCAAAGATACTACCATGGAATGGTTCTCCTCTTTATCGAACAAATTAATTATTTATTTCAATGAAATTTTTGATGCGTTTGTAAACCATTTCCAAGTGCATATGACTCCTAAGATGACATTGGATGATTTGATGATATTTAAGAAAAAGGAAGAAGAAAAGATAACTGACTTTATCTTATGTATCAATCGCTTTATTCTCAAATCGATGTCAAGGTCTCTGACCCTCACCTTCAAAAGATGTTCATAGAAAATTTACAAAGAAAGATTCAAGACAAAATCACCATGATGAAATCCCATCCTTCATGCACTTGTGTACTGCCCTCCATGATTATCAAAATTCAGTTAATAGTCAAGATACAAATCCCACTTTAGCCAATTTGAAAAATCCTAGCCCACAAACCAAAACAATTCCCAACCTTTTAGAAAACAAAATAAAGGGTTCCTTCAATTTAAATCCCCCCAACAAACAACTCAAAATGGCAATAACCAAGTAGCTATTGTTAGAGCCACTACACCCTTTAATTATGGGGACCCAAAAAGACAATTCACTCCCTTACCCGATACCCTTCATAACACAATGTCCCAAATTTTAGAACAACAAATGATCACCTTGCCTCCCGTCAAAACAACCGAACCTAATAAGACTTTACCCCAAGCTTTAAATCAAATTCTTATTGCCACTATCACCAAAAAAATGGACATGACACAAAACATTGTAAGCATCTTAAACATCTTGTGCAAGACATCATTGATTCTGGTCATCTCTCCATCAAAGGTGTTAGTGATCAAAGAAATAAGTTTGTTGCTCCTCCCAACCAAAATTTGAAACCAACCCCATGCCAAAACAATATTTTATTTTTCAAAGCTAGTGAAACTACAAAGAATGATGTGGTGAATGTTGATACGGATGATGATAACAATGATTCTATTCAACATAATGCTATTGATAATTATCCTATGGATGAAATGGTGGGAGTGATAGACGTCAATCCTCATAAGGGCCAAACTAAAAACCCTCTTGAAATTGATTTCTCCTCTAAGGATGTAATTAAACATGCACCTGATGGTCCTCTTTACATAGTTGGCCATATCTATGAAATCCCACTAATGGGATACTAATAGATCCCGCCTGTAGAGAGAATGTGATCACCAAGGAATTCCTACTTTTGCATGAGCTCTATCAAGACATATATGATAAACCAAAAGCATAGATCAAGAAACACAATGGTTTTTCTTGACCTATGATGGGATCAATCACTCTTCCTTTAAAAATAGGACCAAAAACATTAGATACTTCATTCTCCATCATCTCACAGTCGGGCTGATTTCATGTGAACCTAGGCTACCAACTCGCTCCATGAAAGTGGTCCCTTTGGTTATGCATAAATGCTTAAATTTTCTCTTTGAAAATGAAATATTCACCATCCATCATAGTGGCTTTAACCCTTTGTCCTCGAAAGAAAACTTTTCCTTAGATTTCTTCTAGCCTGAGCCTATGGAACTTATAAAACCGTGAGAAGACCTCTTTTTCTTGTCCTATCAAAATTTCAAGGCAAGGAAAGTATCAAAATTATCCCTCTAAAACATGTCTCCACCTACCACTAAGCCTACCATCCTTGATGAAAATATGCTTGAACCTAAAAATTCCCAAACAAGACCAACCTAAGAAAAAACCTTCACCTACATCCTACAAAAGACCAAGAGATAATGAAAACAACCCCATCACACCTCCTAGAATAAACATGTGTACAAAGTCAAAGAGAAAGCGGTTGAACAACTTCCTGTGGTTCCTTGCGTTCCTCCCCTTAGGGAAGAAAAGGAACCTATAGTTGATCAACTCATTCCCACACAAATGCAACTTGAAAACAAAACTAAATGAAAAAGAGGTGCTAGAGAGCATAGGCATAGATGTCGTGCCTTTTCTCGTAGGATACATGAAGAATTAAACAAAGTAAATAAAAATCCAAAATTGAATGAAGCAATACATGACCAGAATCCCCCTTCAATGAAACAAAAAAATCCAATACAACAACCACAATAAGAGTTGAAGCCTTCTTTGGATATTATCATTTGAACTCCTATTGTGATCAATTTGGATGATGCTGACGAGGTTACTAAAATTGATGAAGAGGTGCATAATGAATTGAATACATTGTTTTCCCCCTCCATGAGTTTACATGAAAAATCTCCTACAAAGAGTGTTGAACCTAGTTTCGGCCCTAGTTCAACACTTTCTATTGTCCCTTTGACTAGTTTTCCACCCTCAGTATACAATGAATATGATTTGGATGCAAACGACTTGCTTATAGGTTTAATCGCATGTGCCTTACTAGTCTCTTACATTATTTCTTTTTCATTTTCGCTTGTTTGATTGCATATGCATAATGTGATCCCCCATGATGTTTTTTTTGATGTATCTTTCTCGATTTGTGACATTCCTCTGTTTGTAACTCCATTCTTCTCTATGTCATAAACCTTTCATTTTTCGCTTTTTACCATTTTTCATTTGTCTTGTGTTTTCCTTTTGGGGATGACACAAGGCGTTGAGGCATTCATGTCTCTTCCATGTTGAACCAAAAGATTTTCCTTTACTTTTATTTATTTCTTTTCATTTGTCTTGTTTTTTTCCTTTTGGGGATGATGCATGGCATCGAGACATTCATGTCTCTTCCATGTTAACACAAAATATTTTCCTTTGCAATTCTTTATTTCTTTTCATTTGTCTTGTGTTTTCCTTTTGTGGGTGACGCAAGGTGTTGAGAAATTCATGTTTCTTCTATGTTGACCCAAAAGGATCTCTTTGTGTCATTCTTCTAGTTCTATGTGTATTTGGGGAATTATGACAGTTCCTAGCTCTCTATAAACATTGCATCAAGAATATACTGACCCCAAATCCATAGATCCCTTATGTTTTTGGTGTTTTCATTTTGAGGGCAACCCCTCTCTTTTATTTTTCTTGTACATGAAACAACTCATTTGGAAACATATGACTTGGCATAGGACTTTCCAAGTTAGCTCTCATGTCTTCTTTTATCATTTGCTACTTTAAAGTAATTTCTCATAGTATGGTGTTTAGCAATTTCTTTAAAGTGGAGGCATAAATTGCCATTATTCTTTTGCATTTTCCCTTTTCATGGTTCATGGTGCAGTATTCTTAATTTATAAGATGCATTTGTTACTTTTTGGATGAAATTCAGTGTGATGTCTTTCAAGAGCATGATCTCTCTTAGCATATTAAATTCCTCTTAGCAGCTTGATGTGACACACTACATCCCCTAAGTTGTGAATCTTCTATTCTTTGATTGGTCCTCTCTTGGAGACATTAAACAAAATGCTCCCTAAGTTAAAGACCTCGCATGAACTAAGCAAGACTCCTTTGAATGTTCCCTATTTTACACTTTGCATTTGTAGTTATATGGCCACCTTTCATAACATAGCTTGCATGCCTATGGAGCCATCTTGTTTGTTCATGAGCTCCAAGCATACAAAGTTTTTCTTGTTTCATGAAGCTTGAAAATCATTTTTTGTGGCGCCTTATTAAAGTTATCAGGAGGTATAACTTTGGTATGGTTTCAACAAGAATCTCGACCGAGGCATGAATTTCCCCATAGCCACTCGAATGTGTGTGAGTGCATACTAGCCATGAGTGTATGTTTCTCACCTTTTAGGACTTCTCGCCTAGCGGATAGCCAGGAGTTTTGTTTCCTTACAGTGAGTATGCATTTTTCAGGCAAACAACCTAGATCTAATCCTCATCATGATGGACAAATAGTCAAAGCTTGATCTGACTCCTTTATCTTGTACCTTTCCTCTTTTTCATCTTTGACAGTGTATGCTTGTGTTGTGTTGTTGCTATTTATAGCATTCTCATGTGTGTTCTTTTATGCCTATGTTGGTTTTTCATGGGATCTTGATCACCCCTCTCAATCATTGTCGTCCCATCTTATTGATGTTGGTACATTTGAAACCCTCTTGATGTGTGTGTTTTTCTACTTTAGTGTGAGTTTGAAGCAAGTTCAGCCTATCACTAAAGTGGGGGCTAAATGTAGTGTCAAAAAATGTTGTCAGGATATTTTCACACTTGTTTGGACCCTCCTTGCTGAATTAAGCTTAATGTTGCCTTGATTTAGTGTTTTAATGTGGTTGATACATTCACATTAGGTCTTGGGCCTTTGTGAACTAATGGATTTAAATAGTACCTTGCTAAAGTGTTATGCAATGTTGTAATTCTCTTTCACATTTTTTTAGGTTTTATTAATTAATTACACCTAATAAACCTATTTTTAACATTAATCTTGCCTTATTTGGAGTGTTGTAAAGTGTTGTAACACAAATTCACACTTCTCTAGGCTTGTTATTAATAATTGGGATTTATTATGCTTTAATTGGCCCCATTTTGCATCCACAAGCCTCATTTATTGCATCTTTTCGAGGATAATCCCGACACCAATCATTAACCAATCATAATTTAGGTGTTTATGGCTTGTGTGGCCAAGATTTAGTAATCTAGGACTCATTTTCCACCTTGGGCGAATGGGTCCCACCTAGGTCTTTTGGCCTCGAACTGGATTTCACACATTTCTAAGCACTTTTGATTTTTGGTCCCATACTTTATGCCTAATGGGACTCATTCGCCACCTTGGGAAAATGAGTCTCATGTGGCCCAAAATCAAAATTAATTCAAATTTTTGGCAGGATTTTATTCTCCTAGATCCGATGTTGGCTTGTAGGGCTGTAATTTTGAGAACTTGCATAATGGACTATAAATACAAGGTTATTTCACTCATTTTCACCGAAGAATTTTGTGAGAGAATTTATACTAGAAAAGTGAGTTCACAAGAGAATTCAAGGGAAAATTATCAAGCATTCAAGAGCATTCAAGAGCATCAATCATCATGTTCAAGATTACATGCATCATGTTTGATTTTGTGCTAGCAATTGTGATGTAGGATTTCATGATTCAAGCAAGTGTTTCATTCAAGATCAAATTCATTCAAGCAAGGATCAAGATCTACATCCATTGGATCCATCTCAAGCATATTTGTAGCACTTTATTGAAGGGTTTGGTGAGTTGCAACATTGTCATTTTTTCATTCATCATTATCCATTCCTATTTGATTTCATTTCAAGGTTTAATTACCAACAAGGGGTTTGACCAAGGAAAACCCCTATCCACTAACCCAACAACATTTTTCCCTCTCCTTTGTGTGTGTTTTGTAGGTCTAGGTTACACATTTCCTAAGGAGTAAGATTGGAAAAAATTTGCAAATCATTCAAAGTTGTCAACAAGCCTTGGAGAGACTTGGAGATCACCTACATGTCACAAATTGGAGTTTCGGATCCAAAAACCAATAAGGAAGAAAGAAGAAAATAGAGAAGAGAAAGATCAACCTTTGAAGTTGCAGAAAAGACCAACTAGACCGATTCATCACTTTTGGTGAATGAGTCCCAGTTCTAGTCAATTTTTAGGATTTTGCATATTCAGATACCCTTCTGTTTGAAACTTGTTCCTACATAATTTTCCAAAAATGGGACTGATTCACCTAGCTTGGTGAATGAGTCCTAGTCAACAATAAAATCATATTTTACAGTGTTCGAGACCTCCATTCATCCTTCTTCAGATTTCTAGGTGCACACATTCTATTTAGTAGTTTTCGGTGTTGTTTCATTCACTTTTCTAGGTCATTTAGTGTTACTTTGCATTCAATTATGGTTTTTCATTTCATCTTCCATTTCATTATCTTTTCCAAGTCTAAACTTGGTGGTGAACTGATTATTAGATCATATTCAGCCCCTAGAACAACCCTCTTGCAAGATCTCAAGGGTTTGATCTTGAGTGAAAGTTAGTGAAGATTTTCCTTTCCAGGCCCTAAACCACTAGGGTGGAGAAAGCAAAACAATTTTCCACCTTTCATTTCTATAACCATTTCATGAAACAATACAAAGTAACTGAGATTTTTCCTTAATTTCTAAAAATTCAACTCTTTTCAAACACATTGATTTTACACATCTATATACTGAAAAAGTAAGAGTGTATTACACACTAAGACTCTAAAACTTGAACAATATTAGCACAAAACACCCAATTTTTCACCTCTATCGTTAACTCTTCATGTTTCCCCATTACACCCCTTTCTTCCTCTTTAACATCCCTTCTTATCCACTCTCAACTCCCACTCTCCTTCATATAAGCCATTGAATAAGGAATTAATAGAATTTTGTTTCATTTTTCATCCACTTTGAAGTGTGGTACCTTCCTATTCATGTTTATTAATGCAAAATTCACTCCACTTTATATTTGAATGTAACGACCCCAAAACTGGGTAAACAAAATTTTTCTAACATTTCTTTCCAAACATATAAAAGTAACAAGTAACAAAGACATTGCAATAAAATTCTTCCTTTCTTTATTGATAAATACATGCAAGTTACAATATATATTTCCACATGAATTCCATTTTCATTGTAAATATAAATCAGAGTACAAAGTAAAATAAATTACATACATAGCTCGTAAGCTTTTGCACAAATAGTAGTAAGATGGTCCAGGTTCCCTTCCTTTCAAATCTTGGTGTATCCGTCGCCTGCGGTGGAGGAGAAACATCACTCAGGCGCTTTTCCGCCAACCACGGACTGTTAATGCGGTCCCCCGCACATCTATCATTCGATAAATGGCCCTCCCTTCGAACGAAGAGATTGGTAAAGTAACCGGCTGCGACAACCCAACTGAGCATAGTGTTGTGTCCTATACATCTAGAACTTGCTATTTCACAATCCCGAACTAGCATGATGGATCACAATGAACTGACAGTGTAGTCTCAACTATCTCACATCTAAGTGGATGTCGTACCTTCCACTACTTTGGCCAAAGTATTCTCATTCAGTACTTCGAATGAAGGTCATCTATCATATACACTACTCAGGGCCGATTTGACTTAAGGCTATCTTACACTACGCATAGGTTTTAGTCCTTCACTGGATAGTCAATCATCCCAGACTATCCTACCTCAATTACTTAAACAGGGAATGGAGTACAGTCAACAAGGGGTCCCTCTGGTACTTCCTAACATGGAAATCTTTATCCATGGAGTACATAGCTTTCTCTAGTTAACCTATTTAACTCTAAAGCTTTTAGACTACCTTGGTACTGAATCCACCGTCGTCCTAGTATTTAAATAACTAGTCCCTTTCCTTTATTTAAGGAGTTCAAGCAGTATTCAAGTAATACAAAACATAAGGTACTTTTACTGAGAAGTAATCAAACATTTCCCTTTTTATGTTATTCCTTTTCGAATTCTCCTATGAATTCAAACTAATCATTTCAACAAGCTTTTAAGCTATTTCCAATTCAACAAGCTATTAAGCTATTTCTTAATTCAAAAAGCTTTTCTAAAGAATTTAAACTATTCCAATTCAACAAGCTCTTTAAGCTATTTCTTAATTCAATAAGCTTTTCTAAGGAAATTTAACTATTCCCAATTCAACAAGCTCATAGAAACATAGAGGTTTCCTATTATTTTTCCTTTCAACTACAACATAATGCAAGGCATAATCAAGCAAACTAATAACACATTTTTAAAATCAATGACAGAAATTCTACAAAGATATTTCTCATACCTGATTTCCTTTTGTGTATGAGCTCGATCGGTAGCTTCAATTCTTGCTCCACCGTCCTTCGCAGCCTTCTCTTAGCTTGAACAAATATGTAAATGCAATTTGGTATGAGGAAAAGTTGCTCTCAGCAATACAGTCTCAAATTGAAAATGGCTTTCACAAAATGGTAAATGGCTCTCACAATCTATCTCACAAAATAGTAATGATGGTTTACAGCCTACTGAAAATGTAACAGCAGTGATGGTGGATAAAGCTCTCACAGAATTCAACAGCAAAGTGGAAATTTAACACAGAAAATACCACAATATGAAATTCAAAATTTCCAATGCAAAGGAGAGTGAGAGAATGAGTGATTTCAACAATGAGAGTGAACCTATTTATAGGTTTCGAATTCTCATGCTTACTACATTGTAGGCATGAGAATTCGACACCTCTTCCTTTGAAGATGTCAAAATGTGCAGTGGCAACCGAATAACCAAACACACAACAAAAATGAGTGATGATTCAACATATTTTCCAAGAATGTTTCAACATATCACTTCTGAATTTCGTGAAGCAACCACGTACAGGTTTAAACATTACTCATGCCCTCAAAAATGGCGGACTGAAGAACAAATGGCGTTTTTAGTTACTGTTTGAAAATGTCAAGGGTTTCCCATAGTCATTTTTATCTTCCTTTCACCCACGCGTCCACAATGGTGGCGTCTTAACATCTGCGACCAAGTCTTTAAGGTGTGAACGGGGCGCGGGCTTCAAATGCTGCCATTTCCCACCATTCTCAGCTCATATAGTCGCGCGATTTCTTCACGGGAAGAAATCCGCGATTTTCAAATATTTGTTTTGAGTCTTTCAAAAGTCTATAGTCAAAACATTACACTTCCTTCATTAATTTTTATGAATTTCCAATGGTCTTATAAATTCGAAATTCCTTTCCTTTATTTAATACTTTCTAAAGTTTGAATATTTCGAAATTCCTTTATATGGTAATGCCAAATAATTACCAAAGATTAAAAGTCTATTTCAAATCTTTCCAAAGGTTTAGTCATTTTAATATTCACATTAAAATGTATTAATATATTTTGTATTATATTCAATATAATATTATTATAGTTTTTAATTTATCTTTATTTAAATATATAAATATATCTATATAATATTCGAACATTACATTAGATATATTAATATATTATATTATCGGTAAAACTATAATAATATCGATATTAAATATATTATTAAATATATTAATAAACTTACCCAGTTTACACTTAAATATATCTATACATGTTTATTTTCAAATCTCCAATTGCGTTATTATAGGCCAGTCAGAGCACCTTTAATAGACGTAATTGCACAAACACGTATATATACTTTTAACTGTAAATTCCAGGCATCAGTAACTTATCAGTTCATATTCAAGGTTCACAGAACAATAAGTCAGTCAATCAAGGAGCACCACTCATAAAGCATAAAGAAGTAATCAGAAACTCCTAAGCCTAAGGATGACTTATCATGACAACTTAATCTGACTTAGTTCCCAAAACTCTCAGTGAAGTGTGTGTATGCTCAGCTTGATCAACTTTACCAGTTACTCGACCAAGCCCCTCTCCCGAGTGATGTCTCCCCTCTGCCTGGAGGAATAGTTCCTGTTCCTGCATCCACATACATACAATCTTGGCAGTTACTTGTTCATAACATCAACAGTATACAAAATGTCTAAGTTAGAATATTCTCAATTCAATACTTTGCATGCAACATAACATCAATAGAAGTACCAACCAAATGAGACAGTCATTTAAATAGAGAACATTCATTTTGATAACAAAACACGTTTTATTCATATCAAAGATTCACACAATACACTCATTTGCCCTATGCAATAGTAGCTATACAATCGAGGTGTAACATTGAACAATTCTTCGAGCTTCTCTTCATTAAACAAGATATTTATGACAATGCTTAACTCTCTTTATGCATGTATATATATACACACATAAATATCTATATTTATATATTTATACACACACACACATATACATTCAATAAAATACTTAATATATATGTTTATATAAATATATCTATATTTATATTCATACACATAAATATATTATATACATGTATATGTATATACATACATACATATAAATATATGCATATAATATTTTTTTCAATAAAATATATGTAGTTAAGGGGGTGAATATATACCTATATGTTCTTGTAAGGGATCAATCTGATGGATATTTATTCATTCGAGAATATTTTTTCACTTCATTTTGAATTCAATTCATAATGACTATAAATTTAAAGGGATAAAATTCCTAACTAACTAATCAAGTAAAAGGCTATAAAGATAAAAATATTTTTATTGAAAAATACTATGTAATACATAAATTATTTCATCTTGCACTCAAAAAAATTATCAAAACTTCATAAAAAATATTTAGTGTGCAAGTTTGGGTGTTCTCAGGATCATGGTGCATGTAGGTTTCTTTCTAATCTATTGCCCTCTCTTTCATGATGCTCTCCCTCCTTGTTCAAGAGGGAGAAAAATATCTGCATCCACCTCATTAAACCAATAAGGTAGTTATTTTGATAATATTATTACCAAAAAAAAATATAAATAATAGTGATTTGAATAACTCTTCAAGCCTCTCTTCATTAAACAAGATATTTATGGCAACACTTAACTCTCTCTCTATATATATTATAAATAATATATATATACACACATAAATATCCATATTTATATATTTATACACACATATATATACATTCAATAAAATACTATATATATATTTATATTCATACACAAATATATTATATACATGTATATGTATATATGTACATATGTATATACATATATATATGCATATAATCTTTTTTGTAATAAAATATATACATTTAAGAGGAATGAATATATACCTATATATTATTGTAAGGGATCTATCTGATGGATTCTTATTCATTCGAGAATAATTTTTCACTTCATTTTGAATTTAGTTCATAGTGACTATAAATTTAACGAGATATGATTCCTAACTAACTAATCAAGTAAAAGGCTATAAAGATGAAATATTTTTATTGAAAATAAATGTAATGCATAAATTATTTCATCTTGCACTCAAGAAAATTATCAAAACTTCATAAACATTATTTAGTGTCCAAGTGTGGGTTTTCTCGAGATCATGGTGTGCATAGGTTTATTTTGGATCTATTGCCCTCTCTTTGGTGATTCTCCCCCTCCTTGTTTGGGAGGGAGAAAAGTATCTTCTACATCTACCTCATTAGACCAATAAGGCAGTTATTTTGATAATAGTATTTCCAAAAACATAATATAAATCATATACTAACATCTCAAGATATTTTTAATTCACTTAGACATCACTTTAAATAATATAAAACTGATATGAAGCTAAATCATCATCATTATTTAAATATCTTTAAAACAATTTTTGGAATCACAATCAAAATATAGAATGATCTAGAAGGCTCAAAAATGGGATGTGAAACAATTTAAAATGATGAAAGAAACAATATCATAATGATAAATCACCCTAGAGTCCCCTTTGAGAAATCCATCACTTAAAACAATCCTAATGAGTTATTCAAAATAGGGGAAATCCATAGAGAAGATGTGTGCTAGTAGGGTAGAGTTGACTGGTCCTAGAATGGGAGGTTCCTATTTTTGTAGTGGCAAGTAGATATGTTTATTTCTTTCCATCTCACCTAGCTTGATTGAATTTAGAGTAGAAAAAGGAATATAAATAAATTGACAAGGTTGTAAATAGGTAGGGGTTCATTAAAAACCATACAAGATAGTTAGGAATCTATATTTAATCTCCATTTAAAGTTATTTGGACTTAAGGGGTGGATATGTAGCAAAATTAATGCATTCCTAGATGAAATCTTCAAGTCTTTAGGACATTAATATCTTATGATTTTCCTTATTTATTTTTTGTCTGTGGTCATAAGCTAGGGAGGGGATCCTATGAGCTTATATAGATTAAAAATATTTAATTATTGGGCTCATGTGGATTAGTCTTTATGATTTTTATGTAATATACATGTTAAGGCTTGGGATTCTATGTTTGATGATGAGTCATAAATTTATATTATTTAGTCTGGTTGATTCCCATATTTTTTAGGGCATTAGCTACATGGTTTGTTGAACCCTATAATAGTGATTGAGTTCAAAGGATGATAATTCATCTAGTAAATACTAGACCTATTATATTATGTGCTAGAGTTTATAATGGTTAATATTTCTACGTAACAATATTAACAATATTAATATTTCTAATGGTTACCTTACAATATTAACAACTATGGTTATCACTTAAATTGAAACTTAAGAATAAATTTGAATGAGGTTAGGGAATACATTTGATGTTTGGGCCTTGATTATGAGTATATGGTCCATGAAAAAATTAAATTAACCACCAAATTGGTCCTAGGGGCTTCTCAAATGCAAAATAGGAGGCTTTTCCTCTAGAAGGAAATGGAACCTATCACCACATGAAGAATAATATTCATATAATGTTAAGAAAAATATAGATGGAGAGATATAGAGAGATATCTAGAGGGATAGGGGGATAAATAGAAGTAGAGATAGAAAAATAGATATTGAGAGAAATGGAAATTTGTGAAGAGAGAGAGAGGGGGGATATATATATATATATATAGCTCAATAAATAGAGAGTGAGAGGGAAAAATATAGATAAAGGGAGATATTGAGAGATAGAAAAGGATAAGGAGATATAGTTAGATACATATGGAGATAGAGGAAGATAGATCATAATATATATATAGAGGGAGAGAGAGGGAGATCATGAGATAGAGAGAAGTAGAGATAGACACATAGAGATGGAGAGAGGGAGAGATAGGGAAATTGGGAAAGAGAGATATATATATAGAGAGGGGGAGATAAATATGGAAGGAGGGAGGGAGGGAGAAGAAAGGGAGAGATAGGTAAAAAGATAGGTCTAAATAGGGAGAGGGGGAGATAGGGAGAGATAGTTCAATAGATAGAGAGGGAGATAGGAGAGGGAGAGGGATAAAATGAGATATATATAGAGATATCTATGGGGAGAGGGAGAGATTGGTGGGATAGAGATTAGATATAGATAAATAGAGATGGAGATAGGAAGAGATAGCTCGAGGGAGAGATGAATAAGGAGAGATATGGAAATATGAGAAGAGAAAGATAGAAATAGGTAGAGATATAGTGGGAGAGATTGAGAGGGAAGGAAAGAGAGAGGGCGAGATATAAGTATAGATATAGGTTTAGAGGGAGAGAGAGAGAGAGGAGAGGAGAGGAGGTAAAGATAGAGATCAATATATATTGAGGGAGAAGGGAGAGGGAGAGAGGGAGGGAGGGGTATATATAGAGGGACATATAGATAGAGAGATAGGGATAGGGAGACATATAAAGATATAGTGAGATAGAGGTAGAGAAATATATGGATAGAGAGAGATATATAGATAGAGGTAGAGAAATATATGGATAGAGGTAGAGAAGAATAGGGAGAGAGATGGAGATATAGGGAGATAGAGATATGGATAGATATGGATAGAGAGAAAAGGAGAGGGATAGAGATAGAAAGAGGAATCTAGACAAAGAGAGAGGGAGATATGTAAAGATAGGAAGATAAAGATAGAGATAAGAAGTGATATAGAGAGTTATAGAGAGGGAGATATATAGGGATAGGGAGAGATGGAGATATAAGGAGATAGAGATAAAGAGAGTGAGAGATAGGATAAATATGAAGAGAGAGAGAGACCTAAATATAAATATATAGAGAGAGGTCTAAAAAGAGGGAGAGGGGAAAGAGAGGGAGATGAAGATAGAGGTAGAGATGAAGATAAAGGTAGATATGAAGATAGAGGGAGAGAGGGAGAGGGAGTTAATATATAGAGATATAGAGAGGTATAGTGAGATATAAAGATAGATATAGAGATAGGGAGGTGGGAATAGAGAGGGAGAGATATAAAGAGGGAGATATAAAGAGATATAGAGGATAGGGAGAGAGGTAAAGAGAGATATGGATAATCGGGTATATATAGAGAGGGAGAGGGAGAGATAGGGATGCAAGGAGAGATATATCCCTCTATCTCTATTTCTATCTTTTCCTCCATATTTTTATCTAGATATATCTCTCTTGTTTTCTAAATATTCTTATAGATCTCCCTCCTTGATTATAACATGAGTGTTTTGTAATGCAAGTGTGTTATAACACTAGAATGCTATAACACTACCATGTTATAACACTAGCATGCTATAACACTACCATGCTATAACACTACCATGTTATAACACAAGTTATAACACTAGCATGTTATAACACAAGTTATAACACTAGCATGTTATAACACAAGTTATAACACACTCTATTTTCTATCCACTTTGAATATTGCCAACCCTTAGGGTTGGATTTTCCTTGGGCATCTAGCCCAAATTTTTGGACTTACATGGCAATATCCAAAGATGTGCTTTTGAAAATTATAAAAAATGACTAGATCTCAAGTGTTCTCTCCACAAGATTTGCATTTATTTCAATGTTGAGTTAAAAAATTCCATAATAATGTCAACCTCTTTCTTATCTTTCTAACTATGTAATATTTTCTATATTTCAAATATGTTAAGGTTTTATCTTTAATTTATTTTTCTAGTGTCTTATTTTTTGTTCAAAACACTAGTACAAAAATAGAAATAAATGACAAAAAAACTACTAAAAATTGGTCATGTGATAAGTAGTTTGGTCATGTGACCATTAGTAGTTTATTTCCAATCATTTATAGCGCGACCAAATTTATGACTAAACCAATTTTAGTCATTTATTGGTTGTTTTGATTGATCAATTTGGTAGTATATTTAGTGGTTAATTTAATCATTGATTGTTGTTAACTGGTCATTTATTTAGTCATGGTAGTCATTTATTTAGTCATGGTAGTTGTTTATTTATTCATGGTAGTCATTTATTTAGTCATAGTAGTCATTTTATTTAGTCACAGTAGTCATTTATTTAGTCATGGTAGTCATTTATTTAGTTATGGTAGTTGTTTATTTATTCATGGTAGTCATTTATTTAGTCATAGTAGTCATTTTATTTAGTCACGGTAGTCATTTATTTAGTCATTGTAGTCATTTATTTAGTCATTGTAGTCATTTATATAATCATGGTTTAGTCATTTATTTAGTCATGGTAGTCATTTATGAACTAATACTTTCATATGTGTATGTAAACTATGTTTGGATAATGTTGTTACAATAACTAGTCTATGAAATTGCAAACCAAGAGAAAATTTGGTTGTGTTTAAAAGATATAAAACTTTAAAACTCTTATGTTATGTTGGAAACAATCATAAAAATTCAACAAATTTGCTCAAAAGATTGAAATCGTGTTGGAAAATAATTCACTTATATTCAAATTGTATATAAAATATGTTACAAAAAACTCTATATATAGAGTTCTGAAGATAATCTTTTGCAGTATGCAAACTGCCGATTTATTATACTTTTAAAATTGAAAAAAACTAAAACTAAAGCTAAAAAGTCATCGGTATGAATGCATGTCTTTAGTGATTCCACTATTGCACATGGGGTGGGCTATAAATGCATCTAGTAAGACACTGGTTTTTCATTTTTTCCTTGCTCTATACTTGTCCAAAATCAAGAAATAAACATATTACATCATTTTATTAGATGGTTGATTAAATGATTAGATTCCTCTTCTAAATTTTCCCATTTTATACTCCAATAATAAAATTGCTCAATGTGAGTAAAATATTGCTATGTTATGATAAGAAAACATGCCAAGAAGAAATTTGCAAAGTCAATTTCTAACATTGGCAAAGGAAAGTTCAATCCACAAAGCAACACTCTTACAAAGAAAGAAAGCATTGACCTTAAATGCCCAATGCTATCACTTGTAAGAAAAATCTTTACTAGAGATAAAAGAATGAGGTTTTGGTGAAGAAAATAAATATAAAGTGAAGATGTTGTGGAATATTAAGACATAAAAGGAAACTTGCTAAATCTATGGTAGAATGCAAAGCTACTATGAAATAATAGAACCAAGTTACATTGTTAGAAGATTAATCTTTACTTGGTAAAGGTTATTCTTTAAATGTAATTTTTTATTAAATTGTAGGAATATTACAAAGGAATCCCTACAAGTCTTTTTTATTTTTTTTCATCTCACACATGTGTGAAGATGACTTATTTTTAATTCCTTTATTAAGGAATATTTGTAGCCACCTCCTTAAGAGGTGACACTTTTCACACACATAGATGAATGGTGACATTCATTGAGTTGAGAGTTACATTCTAACTCCTCCTCACCTCTACTTATTGAGGTGCCTCTCCTCCCATTCTTCAATATTCAAGCATGCAAGCTTAAGGCTTAAGTGCTCTCTCTCTCTTTGTATTATTATTTAGGCATTTTTCCTCCTTTCATAATATTAGGGTTTTTTCTCATTTTTTCCCCTTAACAAATTCTTGTGTCTCTCTTTCTTTGGTGGTGCTTGGTTTGGATACTTCAATATATTTGGTAATCTCTTTCCTTGAAACAATTCTCATTAGTTATTACTTTACATTGCTCATTTATTTTTCCTTTCAAAACAAATATCAAACAAGAAGAAAAATAGAATTTGGCTCTTCTCTTTTTCTCTTTGAGTGCCTCCAATGGTGTGCTTAAAAAACTTGGAAAACCTTCAACAATTTAGCTCACAAGATTAGTAATAACAAAAATCTTATACCATGAAAGGAAAAATAAATGAGCAATGAAAAGTACTAACTACTAAGCATTGTTTGAAGGAAAGAGATTACCAAATAAATTGAAGTAGCCAAACCAAGCACCACCAAAGGAAGAGAGACACAAGAATTTGTTAAGGGGAAAAAACAAGAAAAAACACCAATATTACGAATGGAGGAAAAATGCCTAAAGAATAATACAAAGAGAGAGAGAGAACTTAAGACTTAAGCTTGTATGCTTGAATATTGAAGAATGAGAGGAAAGGCACCTCAATAAGTAGAGGTCAGAAGGAGGAGTTAGAATGTAACTCCCAACTCAATGAATGCCACCATTCATCTATGTGTGTGCAAAGTGTCACTTCTTATGGATGTGGCTACAAATATTCTTTAATAAAGGAATTAAAAATAATTCATCATCACACATGTGTGAGATGACAAAAAAGAAAAGAGACTTGTAGGGATTCCTTTGGAATATTCCTACAAGTTAATAAAAAATTACATTTAAAGAATAGCCTTTACCAAGTAAAGATTAATCTTCTAACTTCCCCCCTTCATCTTTATTTGGTGAGGTTACATCAAACCCTTCAATGGGTTGTAATCCAAGATTTTTACAGTGAATGAGAAATTTATCTTTACAAAGAGCTTTAGTGATAATATCTGCCACTTGATCTTCACCTTTACAATACAAAAGAGAAATTTGCTTGTCTTCAATTTTCTCTCTAATGAAGTGATGTTGAAGAGTAATGTGCTTGGTCCTTGCATGAAAAATTGGTTTCTTTGACAAAGAAATAATACTTTGATTATCACAATACAAAGGAGTAAGATCCATTTGAGGTAGACCCAAAATTAATCTTCTTAACCATAATGCTTCTTTGGATGCATTTGTACAACCTTTATATTTAGCTTTTGTAGAAAAAAGGGAAGTAGATTGTTGTTTCTTACTATTCCATGAGATTGCACCTAATCCAACAAAGAAACAATAACCACAAGTGGATTTCCCATCATGGGATCACCTCCTAAATCTGAATCAATAAAACCTTTTAAAGAAAAATCACAATTTGCATCATAAAAGTGACCAAAATTAAGAGTACCTTTAACATATCTTAAAATTATTTTTGCATCTTTAAAATGAGTTTTTTGTGGTTTAGACATAAATCTAGAAGCCAATCCAACACTTTAGGTGTTTTCCAAATTTGTATACCCAAAAAATAATGTAATTGGCCTAAATCGCTCATTTGAAATTATTTATTGATTTGAGACTTAACATCACTAATCAAAATGTTAGAACTAGAAGTGATAATTAAATCATCAACATATAAAATAATAATCACAATATCATTTTCACTATGCTTAATATATAAATTTGGATCATTTTTACTTCTAATGAAAGCATGAGATAGAAAGAAAGCATAGCTCAAATTATAAAATGTCAATATATAGACATAGAAATAATAGATCTAGGTTTCCTCTCACTACATCATTGTATTGTAAAGGGAAATTGTATCAAGATTAATAATAAAGGACTTTGAAAAATTGGTCCTAAAGATTTTTTTTTGAAAAAACTATATTGCCTTCAATAAAATAATGAAACCGAAAAGTTTCAAGAACTTTATCCCCATCAATTAATAAATTAGATCTAAGTTCATCATAAATAAGTAAGTGTATACCATCAAAGTGGATGGAAATATTTTCCATGGGTCCCAAAAAAAATCTCCAATGAGACTTGATAAAATATATGATTCATTATAGATAGGGCTCCCTATACAACAGTACTGCAAATGCGACTAGTGCATAAAATATATATGTAAAGGATCCATTGAGACTTGATAAAGTGATTAATTTGAAAAACATATATCGATGGAATAAATCCATCAAGAAGGAAAATACTGCAATGAGATTTTAATTTTAAAATATATATAGATGAGATAAATCCATCAAAAAGACAAATTTACCAATAAAAAAACAAATTCCCTTTATCAAAACAACATAATTGTAGATGAGAAGCAAACACTAGGTTTGTTTTAAATATTGTAATAGATCAAGCCTTAGGTAGAGAGAATGATAATTTCTCACAAAGTGTAATAGAAAGATCTTAGAGATATATTTAAATATGAAGGGGCACAAATCAAGCCACCTTGAATTAAAAAATTAATATTAAAAAAATTGTGATGGAAAAATGAGAATTGCATACTAGGACGTGAAGGATTATTAAGTATAAATAAGTCATTAAGACAGTATTCATGCATTCATGACTACATGAATATCCCCTTTTCATAATGAAAATATAATTGAGTAAAACAAGTACACTATTATTGAGTTGATCAAGTCCAATAATAAAGTATGTGTGAAGTTATTTAAAAAACAAACTTTTTATGTGAAGTAACATGTTGAGATGCACCTGCTTCTCTCTCCTCTAGCTACATTTTGAACTTCCTGCATGCATGGTGGATTTTGCCTTGGGGGTACCCCATGGTCCCCCTCTATCCCCTCCTGGCCCGAGCCTCTCCTTGTCACATGCGGATTCGTGTCCCTCGGGGGCCACTCCTGATGGGTCAATGCCTTTTTCTTTGGGTCTTTCAAAGACACTTGTGATTCCAGTCGTATCTGCTGAAAATGTGTCAGCGGTAGAGATTCTTCTGAAAACCTTAGGTTGAAAGGATGTGCTGACCAATGGAAAACAAAATTCATCTCCTATTCCTTCTCTTATTGAGGAAGTCATAGCTTCTGGGAGGGATTTTGTTATTCTTAACTCTGTCAGTGATAGGATTCTCTCCTCCATGGAGAATGCAGTTGCGAGGCATTTCCCGTCCTTCCATCCTTCTGTGGATATAGTTCAAAAGTGGGCTTCTGCTAAATGGTGCCTCAAGCGTAGTGTGGAGATATGCACTATGGCGGGTGGTCTCTTCCTTTTCAATTTTATGGCTTCAAAGGATTTGGTGACGGTCCTATCCTCTAGGCCCTGGGTCTATGGGAAGCATAACCTGGCTTTATGTTGCTGGAAACCAGGTTTTGACCCTATTATGGATTTAAAAAAAATGGCTCTGATCTGGGTTTGACTGCTTGGATTACCTTTAGAATATTGAGATGAATCCATCTTCAAGAGCATTGCGGACTCTATGGGACAATTTATCACTTCAGATTCCATCACCAAATTGAAGTCCAAGTTAGTCTTTTCTCACTTTTGTGTGAATATCTATGTGGACAAGACTCTTCCTAACTCAGTAAAGTTGTGTTCTAAGTTTGGCAACTGGATTCAACTACTGTGCTATGAAAATTCTATTGTTTATTTTCAGAAGTGCGCTAAAGTTGGCCACGTTATCTCTGACTATAAATCATTGTTTAATCGGGAGTCCAACATGGGAGTTCCTACGGTGAATCTCTGGCCTCCTATGGAAAAATTATTACCGATGGAAGGTGTTCCTCTAGTCAAGTCTCTAGGTTTTTCACCTTCCTATGGTGATTCCCCTGTTGGTCTGGTGGATCCCAGAGTGAGTCTTGCCACTCTAACTTTGAACGAGACTGTTGTTAAGTCCCTAGAAGTCCATGATCTGGCTTCTGGCCTTGTTTCGGGGGGGATGAGATTGCTACTGACCCCTTGTTGGAGGTGGGTTATGCTGGGACAAGTGAGACAATGGGTGAGGAGGGTGAAATTTGGGAAGATGAGAGTAATGGATTCGTAGATGAAAGTGTAGAGAATATAGAGGGCTTGATGCTAGAGAAAGTTGTGGAAGAAGAGAACTGGACAAGTCCAAAGAAAAGAGGGAGGAAAAAGAAGGCAGATGTGGGAGGAGATTCCAAAGTTGGAAGACCTAGTCAGAGACATATTAGGCTAAGAGAGACTACAAGTGAGATTGCCTTGGGTAAATAGAGGACATTGGACGTTTCCTCCAAGAAAGGTCAGAAATGAAGGTCATGTCATGGAATGTGTGTGGGCTAAACAACTCCTACAAGCAGCTTGCTCTAAAGAACTATGTTCTAGAACATAAGATCAATGTGCTACTATTACAAGAAACCAAGATAAAAAAGGAAAATTTTGATAAAGTTGCTAAGTTTATTTGGCCAGGTGCTTCCTACTTCTGTAGTGATGCTGATGGGGCATCGGGTGGTCTTGTTGTTCTTTGAAACCCTTCTAGGTTTAATGGTTCTGAACTTTTCCACTACAAGTGTAGTGTGGGAGTCTCTTTCTCCTACCCGGGTGAAACTTGGTCTCTAATAAATGTTTATACTCCTAACTAGAGGAATGCTAGGAATGCCTTATGGAAGGATCTTTCTGATTGGATTAAAAATAGTTTTGACTCTCGTTGGATGGTGGTTGGGGATTTCATCTCTCCTTTATATCCTTCAAAGAAAAGTGGTCATTTGGTGGATTACTCTAACAACATGTCTGACCTGGATAACCTCCTGAGGTCTACTAGCCTGATTGGCATTGATCTCTCTAGCCAATCATTTACTTGGTCCAACAAGCATTTTGGTGAAAGTTTAATACAAGTTAGATTGGATTGATTCCTCTGTTCCAGTCACTGGACTAGCCCTCTAAGTGCTAATCTCATAGCTCTGCCCAGAATGATGTCCGACCATAATCTTTTGTTGCTGATCTCAAATGACCATTCTGTTGTGGGTCCTTTCCCTTTTCGGTTTGAAATAATGTGGATTTCCCATCCTAATTTTAAGAATAAAATTGCTAAATGGTGGAACATCCTTGTTCGTGGCTCTCCCATGTTCAAGATCTTCTTCAAACTTAAACATATTAAATGTATTGTGAAAGGTTGGAACAAGTGGATTTTTGGTGATTTCTTTCAGAAGAAATAATTATAGAGGAAAATTTGAAAACCTTAAAAAATGAAATGGAGGATGGGGATGCCAGTTAGCAGACTCACAACCAAGAAATTGAGAATAGGAAGGAGTGGGAGAAAATTCTCAAGAAAGAGGAAATATTTTAGAAACAAAAATCTAGGGTCCAATGGTTGAAAGAGGGTGACAAGAATACCTCTTTCTTTCACGTTTCATCCATTAAAAAAAAGAAAAGGAATCAAATTTCTAAATTGATTAATGTGAGGCGGGAGATGATCTCTACGCCTGCCCAGCTTGGCCTTATGGTTGCTGATTACTTTCAAGAGGCCTACTCAGCTCCTGCTGAGGCACCTAATCTAACCATGGATAATCTATTGTTAAACCATCTCCTGACCATCATCACCTAAGATAATAATCTTGGGATTCTTAGTGTTGTCACTCTTGAGGAGGTTAAGTTAGCTACGTTTAGTATGGGGGCATTCAAAGCTCTAGGTCCTAATGGTTTTCCCCTCACTTTCTTTCGGATCTTTTGGGAGATAGTTGGTGAGGACCTTGTCTTAGTGGCCCGTGATTTCTTCAAAACTGGTAAGATTCTCAAACAACTGAACCACGCTTTCATTGCTTTAATCCCTAAGATTGGTGATCCTCAATCTATGACTGATTTTTGACCTATTAGCCTATGCAATACCTTTTACAAAATCCTTTCCAAGATCTTGGTGAACCAAATCAAACCACTTCTTGACAAACTCATTAGTCCCACTCAAAAAGGGTTTATTCCTGGTCATCATATCCTTGATGCTACTATGACCACCCATGATCTACTCCACTCCATGGATAGATGCAACTATGTGGGGATGGCCCTCAAATTGGATATTTCAAAAGCCTATGATAAGGTTATCTAGGACTTCATCCCTAAAGTCTTAACCAAGTTTGGGTTTAACCAGTCTGTTGTCAAACTCATAATAGAATGTGTTACTATGGTTAAGTACTTTTTTGGTAAATAGGGCCCCCTTTGGGTTTTTCTCTATTGGTAGAGGGATCAGATAGGGTGATCCCTTCTCACCCTATTTATTTATCATGATTGCAGATGTGTTGAGAAGGAAATTTGCTAGTCTACTGTCAAATGGTTCTATAAAGGGAATTAAAGCTGCCTCTTCTTTAGATCCGATTTTGATACAACAATTTTTGGATGATACCTTCCTATTTGGGAAAGCCTCTGTGATCGAAGCTAGAAAGTAGAAAAATTGTCTGAACAACTATGTTGCCTGCTCTGGTCAATGCATTAACTACAACAAAAAAATGATTTACTTCTTTAACAACACCCCTTACCTACAAGCTAGGGTGAATGTTGTGCTAGGATTTTTGAGTGGGGCTCTTCCTTCAATTTACCTTAGGCTCCCCCTCACTGTAAAGGAGGTCACCCCTGACTTTTGGAACTCGGTTCTTGAAAGAATCCAAAGGAAACTTGCTAGATGGAAAGGCTCCATTCTTAGCCATACTAGTAAACTTCAACTACTTTATGCAGCTCTTCAAGGTATACCAATTTAATTTATCTCCATATTCAAGATTCCCAAGTATATAGCTAAGAAATTTGAAAAAATTCAAAGAAATTTTCTCTAGTTTGGGACCGAGGAAAAGAAGAAATTTTCCCTGGTAAGATGGGAAAAATTATGTTAGCCCAAACATTGTGGTGATCTTGGGATCATGTTTATATCCAACACTAACAAGGCCTTGATGGCTAAGGTGGGTTGGGATCATCTAAGGAACACTAAGGATTGGTGCAAAATCATGAATGCTAAATATCTTCAAAACATGCCTTTAGTTAGCTGCCTTTTTTGGTTCATCCTTAGGGTTTTTTGCTTTGGAGGAGCATTTGCAACATGTAGGGTCTTCTCAAGAGTGGGATAAAATGGAAGATTGTCAATCGTAGTAAGATCAAACTATGGGAAGATCCTTGGTTATTGGACACCCCAATGGAAATTTTTGAATTTAGGAATCTCAAGATGCTGGCCCAAAGGTTCTTTGACATTGAAATTAGGGACTATGTTCTTGGGCCTCTTGGGGCTAGGGCGTGGAAGGATTTGGCCCTTTTCTACCCCTTTTCCCAGGATCTATGTCACCTAGCTATGTCTCTACAAGATTTACATTCTTTTACTAGACTTCCCTCATCCTTCTTGGGAGATGAATTTTTCTAGACTTTTGACAAACAGGGTGATCTATTTGTCAAATTGGCATACAATCTGCTGACAGACTAGGGTGTTCCTATTGACCTTTGGAAGAAGGTCTGGAACCGCCATATGATCCTGAAAGTCAATTTATTTTGGTGGACCACTTGTCACAACAAGATCCTTACTCAGGACAATTTGAGGAAAAGAGGATTTTATATCCCCAACAAATGTTTCTTATGTAAATGTTGTGATGAATATGTTTGTAATACCCCTATGTTTTGCTTTATTGTGCGAACAATGTTCTTCTCCTTTATGTTGTTTTTTCTATTAGTGCTTTGACTATGGTACTTGGTTACTATTTGATCACTATCTATAAAGCGATGTGAATGTTATATTTTGATGTGATGGTATTTTATTCAGATGTTATCATTATGGCATGCTTTAGATTAGCATAAGTGGATATTTGAATTAATGATGCTTTATGTGTTGATTATATTATTGATGTTAGATTCATCAGTTAGTAATAATGTATTGGTGAAGGGGATAGGATTGCACCACTCACTTGCGAGCGCCCTACGATTCCTCGATTTCCTCTTCATGGTATGTTTTATTATGTTATATATGTACATGTTTATATACTCTTTGTTCACAAGTTAACAGGTACAGGACATTGACTCCACCTTGTTTCACAGGTCTGAGTGTGTCCATTGCCCAATGGTATTTGATTGGGAGATAGTAACTAGGTTTTCTGTGCCAAGTCATCACCATGGTCATAGTGTGTCGTCGGGTTTTAGTCAGGTTAAGCTGCTTTAATATTGTTCTTCTCACGTTGATTTTATTTAATTTCAAGTTAAAAGGGTAAATAAATGGCTTATGTAGTTAAGTTGTTTATTAAATATATCTAATTTTATGTTAGAAATGTTATTTAATTTATTAATTAATTTAATTTAATTAATAAAATAATTTAATCTTGGATTAGATTTACTTTATTGATTAATTAAATAAATTGTGTTGAATTAAATTAAGTTATTCATTTTGGAATTAATTGATATCTTGTTTGAAATTGGAAAATTGAAAAAAAGATTTCAAATTACTTTTTTGAAAATTTTCAATGCAAAAATGAAAATGGAGATATTTCCTATTCTGTTTTTTGAAAATTTATGAGGGTGGTTGATGAGATATTTCATATTTTCTTATTATATTTGATTTTCATGAGTTTTTCAAGAAGGATGAAAAATTGAAGAGAAAAGAGGAAGTTTTGTTGGTTGTGGGTTTTGGATTGAATTGTGGAAAAGCTTTGTGGAATTGCTAGGTAGGAGTTGGAATCAAAGGAAGAACTTATGCACCCTCTAACATCTTCTCAAGCTCTAGAATACTAGGTTCATGCTTCTTTTAAATTGAGGTTGTTTTTGAAAAAAAAAAATTATTTGTTTTGCTGTTTGAAAATCATGGTTGAAAAACTCAAAAAACTGAATTGTGATGAAAACTTCATGTTAAATTTTGCATCAATTTTTAAACCTTTGTTTTCATTTGGGTTTTCTCAAGAAAAATTTGTGTTCTTGACTGAAAATGATCATTTTAAGTTTTATTTCCTCAATTAATTATGCAAATTCCTTTTGTGGATATATATATATATATATTTATATTTCTTTTCTATTGACGAATGCTGTTAAGAAAATTGAAATTAGAAAACCCTTATTTTTAAAAAAATGATTTTCAGATTCTTTTTTAAAAGTCTGCAAGGTTTGTTTGATTTATTTTTTTATGGTAAAAAAATTTAAAACCCAAAATTTCATGGGGGGCTAGGGGCTCACCCCCACCACGCCCCATGGGAGGCGTTGTGGGGGGAGTCGTGCCCAACATGCCCCCACGTGGCCGCTGGCACTGTTGCCGCCATGACTAGTGGACGGTTGTGCTAAGCATAGCCACTCCACCATCCATGGTGGTCAGTTGTGCATAGCACAACCGCTGCCCCACATGGGGTCGGCTGGGTAAGTCGCCGCTCCATGGATGACTGTGTAGCCGACGCCCAACCCTAAAATGGCGCGTGGCCCTAGGAAACATGTTTGGGTTTGTTTTATTTCATTTATATATATATATATATATATAATATTTTATATATTATAATTTATAATATTAAAATATTTTTAAATAATATTTTATAATATCAAAATATTAATACATATATAATAATAAAATTTATATATATAGTTATGGATATAAGTTTAAAATATATATGTTAAAATGGATGAGTAAAATAATGGTATGTTTCAAATGTAATTGGGGAAATTGTAAGTCAATATGCAATAGTCGAATTTATGGATCTATTTTAAGATAATATATTTGAACGAACAATTATTGGATTTAGAAGTAATGTGTTTAATAATGAGATTATTTGATTTTAAAATGATGTATTTTGCAAAGGACCAATAGTATTTTTAAATAATAGGTTTTGAATCCTAGAAATAAATGTTTATTTTATTTTTATTTAAAAGCAATTAGGGAATTAAATATTGAGTTTTAATTTCATCTTTTGTCTGAAAGAGACATTATTAAATCATTTTTTATTAAGGCAATAAATTACTGAATGTTAATATAGGAAATGGATTTAATATATCCAAAATTAGTTTATTTCCTCACAATTTCTTTATGTGATTATTTCCTCTGTGTTCATGTTTGGGGAGTGGGTTAATTGTGTGTTTAAGTCTTCCAGAGGATCCTAGAGGATGTGGGTTTTCGTATTATGTTTGTCAACCTGTTGTGAATCCCTTGGGTGTGCATGGTACGTTATCAGTTAATTACCCAGTTTCCATGAACGAGGATGTTTTGTGTCTCCTTTGGAAGGAGTTAATTATGTGAATTGTTGCCTCCGATGTTTGGAGTGAGTTTCATTTTATGTTTCCTCCTAGAGTTGGAGTGGTTGTAATATCTATTTTGTATGCACTTGGGTTCCCTTGATATTTGGTTTTGAATGTGTGTTGTCAAGTAGAAGAGTGGCTTCTGTTAGGGGCCAGAGCCCGTAAGAGGCAAGACTGGGTAACCTTCAGAGGTAGTTTAATCAAGTGATAACTAAAACAATGTATTTAGAAGATTAGGTAGTATTTCACACTAATCAAGATAAGTTCTATCCTCACTCATAGTCGCAAGTGCTTGTTTAGGCTTGGGGTGAGTTGGAAGGATTGGAATGGCAAGGTCATCTATCTAGTCTTTATGATAGGTATTTGATCCCACATTAGTAAGTATGAGAGTCGAGGGTTGGTTGAGGCTACCAGGATATCCCATAATGGGGGTCGGATCCTATGAAGATCCACAATGGGTAACTCAGTATAAGCTATGTGATGACACTCTGTCTAGGACAATAGTTGGTATTTGATTTTGTGTATGGTTTTCTTAACTTACCTGATCTATTTTATATCTAGAAGCAATGTGACCATGTTTAGAGTTGTACTTGTGTTGTACCTTTGATTGGCTGTGTCAATATGAGTCAATATGTTTTAGCTTGTGTCTAGAGGTAGATGGTCTTGTATAGGAATCCTTGTTACTATCTCCTAGCACGGGGGGTGGGCCTTTGGGTACCACTTGGTTGGGTGGAACGTGCACCTTATTCCGTTGGGTTTTCTTCTTGTTCGTGTGGATGAGATATTTAGTTGGAGAGCTCGTGGGATCCAGTTACTCTTTATTCTTATTTTCATTTCAGTTGATCTTGTGATTTATTACCCCTCATTTGTTATCAAGGTGGAAAGTTGTAACTATAACCATGCTCATTGGATTTACCTCATTCGGGGAATGAGAGATGTAATCTTATTATTTAATTATTGTTAAACTAAATCACATGTTATCTCTTATGCTTTGATGTAATTTATCATGTATCGAATGTATGTGTTCTTAATTTCTTGAGTAAAAGAATGTTATGGTTTCAATTCATGTTTTTTTGTTTGGGTCTTAAAGTAATCTTAGTCTCGTAACCTTAGGGGTTGTTTGCAATGGGTAGTGAACTTGCATGTTAATTGTACTTAAACAAAAAAAAATAGTACGTTTGTGTAGTTAACTACAGCTTCCTTTAGGGTTACTTGGCGGGGCGTTACACTGTTGACCACTTACTGTTACACTGCCTGTTTGCTGTTGAAGTGTGGGGAATGGCTATTGAAATATTGGGTATACATTGGACCATGTGTAAGGATCTTAAATCCTTTATTTTGGGTTGGTGTGATCCTTGCACTCACCCCTTGCCCAAAGTAATTTGGAACCAGGTCCCTCCCATTATTTGTTGGTTTTTATGGAAAAAGAAGAACAACAAGATTTTCAGGAATACTGAGATGAGTCCTAAGGAGGTCTTTGGTATAGGTGCCCTCCTTATTGAGGAAAATATCTCCCTCTTGAATGGGAAAATTCTGGAAAAGGGACCCATTGAAAGTGAAACTAAAATGGCTAAGGCTTGGAATCAAAATTTGGATGCAAGCTCCTTTGACAAATCCGGATCCTGGGCTAGGAGTAACACTATCTGGGAGCCACTAGATAGAGGATGGTTTAAACTCAACTTTGATGGAGCTACAAAAGGCAACCCAGAAAGAGCTAGTATAGGATGTATGATCAGAGATTCCAAAGGTGATCTTGTGGTAGGTTATGCTGAAGGGATTGGTTTTCAATCTTCTATGATTGTGGAAGTTCATGCACTATTCAAAGGCCTTCAAATTGTTGTTTCTCTACGGATTGAGAACCTTCACATTGAAGGTGACTAAATCCATTTTAGATGTTGTTAACTTTGGAAGATTACTTGGATGGAGTACGAAGGATATTTTATTGGATATAAGGATCTTGATGTCTAAGCTAAGATTAAGGAAAATAACCCACATTTATCGAAAGGGAAATCAAGTGGCTAATGCCTTAGCTAACTTTGACACCTTTTAGAATCACTCTAAATGTTGGCACAATTAGGGGAACTTATCAGCAAGAATTCAAGACCTAATCTTGAAAGAACAAAACCCCTATTTTTTATGATGATTATCAATTGTATGATTTTGGGGGTCTTATGAGGTGTGCACATGTTTGTACTTTGGGCTAGGTGGATGGGCATAAAAGCTGAGGTGGCCTACAAGTGCAAAAATTTGAATTTTTAGGCTAATCCTGTGTTAAATAAAGATGGATTTATAAGGAAGTATGGCGCACACTTCATGATTAAGACTTTGCAGGGTTGTACCTTATGCTATCTCCTTATGGGGATTATGTTAAAATATCATTCTTCCTTAAGCCCATGGATTTAAACTTTGATGTGATGGCTCATTATGAGGGAAAGATCTCTTTTTGGCTCTTCTGTATCTACTACTTTATCTTTGCATCCCAAACTTGATTTCCTTGGTATTACTAAATTTGGCCCCGCGACCATTTTGCTTAGCTTTTTGTGCAAGGACAACGTGGCTAATAAAACTCATCTTTCCATTATGTCCTGCTTACCTAGTCACAATCACTTCAAGATCCCCATTTATGATACTGCCAAGATTAAGCTAAGTGATTTCCCTTTTCACGCATGTGTCCTACACACTGCCTTGATTAACCACTCCTACTTTATTCAGCCAAATATCCATTATGTGAGGAAAACCCTTTGTTTAACCAATATCTCTAACCTTTTTCTTTTACAAGTTCTTTAGTTTTTTCTTGTATAGAAAGACATTATGGGTGGTGATTGTGTGTGGACAGATCCTAAAAACTATGGTGAATTTCACAAAAACCCATTGGTGTGGAATATCTATGTCGAAGGTGGCTTAGCTCCCTTGATGGAGAGTCTTGTGGGTCATAACCTAACCTATCTGTGCATTTTTCCAATTCCTAGAAGGACCGAAGAGTGACTCTGGGTGGGATTTATTTTGAGGTTAGCGAAGATGTGATTGTGCAGGCTATCAGGTTGCAGAGCATTGGGAAAAATATCTGAAACATACAAAGACCCGTGACAATGACATCATGAAAGTGTTTTTTGTGGGGAATGAGGAGTCAATGTGTAACTAGTCGGGTTACAAGCGGGAGGCCCTTCCGCAGCCTTGGGACCAAGTTTGTATGGCCCTCATGAAATACGTGACTCTCAAAGGTAGATACAAAACTTACTTTTTCTATCATTTCCCTATGTTGAATCACCTTGGGCATAAAGTTTTGTTAGTTTTTCTTTCTTTCCTGCTTATGGATTTAGAAAGCTCTGTGGAAAAATGCAAGGAAACTACTAGCCTTAACCCAGATGATACCCCTCCTTTGCCTCTCCACCAAGGGCTCATGATGAGACTCTATCACTTCCACCTTGCTTTATGCCCACCTAAGCCCATATTTGTTGTTTGAGTGGAGGAAATCGAACCTCTCGTTGTTGCAAACATCTCCCCAGTCGAGTCCAAAGGTCCCATTTGAAAATCCCACCTAGGTGCTACTAATAATCCTAAGCCCAAGCTTGCTACCAAAAAACTCAAGGGAAATGTGGGGAATTCCCAGACGAGCGTTGCGGCCAGTCTGTGTGAACTAAAGGCAACCCTGACCAAAATTGCTTACAAAGCCACACCAAAGAAGAAAGGTGAAGATGATGGGAAAGTCTTGATGGAGCCTCTAGTGAAAGAGAACAGAGATAAACATGTTGCGAGGAAGCACTCTAAGGGTGACACAGTGGTGGAGGTGACAATTGTGACTGGAGGAGAGACCATAATTTGGAGGTCTAGGAGATTGGCCAAAATTAATAAAAAAGATAAGTGGTTTTGGACTTGGAGGAGGAGCGGTCAGACAGTAAAGACTACAAGGATGATGAGATGTCTGAGGAGGAAGAGGAGGAGTATGCAAAAGGGCCCCACACCATTTTGGATAACAGTAAAGAGTAGAAAGAGAACTTAGCCTCCGAGTCCTCACACCCATTGGATGTTGAACACAATGAGGATGTGAAGGTTGCTAATGATGGGGAGGAGCTTCATGAGCTAAAAGAGAGAAAGGACAAGTTGGACAAGAGATTCAGGGGCTTGACCCACTTTATTGTGAAGCTGGTCCACTTTGTCATCAACAATCTATTTGTAGTAATTAAAGATGAGATGGAAGGGAAGAATGCTGACGAGGACCAAGAATGGGTCAGGGATAATGCTATGGACCTCTTGTCTAAGATCTGAGATAATTTCAGTTAGATGTTTTTTAGTCTATGTTTTTGCTATTTGTTGTCAGTCCATGGTCAATGTTCTAATTTTTTGTGGCTAGTTTTTATGTTACTTGGACTTGATCTTTTTGGCCCATGTGGCTCGATGTGTTAAGGGTACAACACCCTGTAAATGCTGCCTACCTTATCAAAAACATGTTGAGATGCACCTGAATCAATAACCCATTCAAAAGGCTTAGAAACATTAAAACTACATGTAAAATCAAGTCTAGATTGATTACCATTGTTATGAAAAATGTTTCAATTTGAGATCCGTGGCAACATCCAAAAGATGTTTAAAACGAAAAATAAAAGAGATATGAGTTTTCCAAGAATGAAAGTTAGAACTAGTGAATTTAATTTCAGGAATTAAAGTTGACATGATTACAATAAAAAAACACAACTTTATGAGAAAAAATAATAACTATTGTAAATATTTGCTTAAAAAAATCCCTCTTGATTAAATTAAATCTTATTTTAAAAATAAATTGTCTAAATTTAGAACAAAATAAGTCCCTTTAAATAAATTTTTAAAACTAACCTCCTTTAATAAATGAAAACTAAATGCTTGATACAAATATCCAATGATATATTTTTCTAAAAGTTGATTGAAAAAAAAATACTATAAAAAAATTAATTGATGAAATTAGATTAATAATATTAATTGAATAATTTTAATTAAATTTATATGAAATTAAAATTAATAATATCAAAATGGAAAGAAAAAATATTATTGAATTATTATGATGAATTAAAAAAATATGAAAAGAAACATAACATAAAAAGAAATCAAAGAACCAAATATTAAATTTTTCATATAGAAAAATATTTTTAAAAAAACTTATAACTTTAATTTTTTTGTTTTTAAAATCTTTTATATTAAAAAAATATTTTAAAAAACTTAAATACTAAATAATGAAAAAAAGTAAAAGCTTTTATTTGTTACTTTTTCCTTATAAAGAAATGTGCCTATGGAAGCTTTTGATTATAAGAAAAAAAAAGGTGTAAATAAATCAAAGTTGAATGAAATTAGATTCTATTAAATCCTTCCAGCAGGCGGGAAAAGCAATATTTAAAATGAGCTTGAGAATAAAGAGCAACATGATGAAATGATTAAGAGTTGCATGCATGGCAAAGAGCAAATGAAGTTGCACAAATGTGGTTGGGCAGAAGGTCACAGATTCAATAGTGAAAGAGGGAGATCGAACTGAGAGGAGGAATGGCAAGATCTGAGGACCCTTTTTAGATTTATATTTTATTTTTTTGATTTTTTTAGTTTTGATATTTTGCAATGTTCTTTTTATATATGAAAAAACTCAGAAAGCAAAAAAAAAAATTATTACATTTGTAAAAGGGGCTGAACCCAAATAAAAAAAAGTTTGTTTTTTTAAGAAATTTGAACATGCACATATACAATTTTTTTTTACAAATTTGCAAAAAAATAGATTAGTCTTTTTTCTAAAAATAATTTTTGAACTAGAGTTAGATCCCTAAAAAAAAATGATTTTTTTTGGTATTTGATTTATTATACAGATTTAAAAGATTTATTTTTACAGATTTAATATGCAGAATAGAGCCCCAATATTTTTTTTGTTTTACAAAATACAAAATATAGAGAATATTTTATAGATTTAACCTGATATTACAAAAAACAAAAATTACAAAACTAATGAACTATTTTAATTTTTTTTGAAAAATAACCCTTTATTAGAGGGTTTTTAATTTTTTCTTCAAAAAATAAAATATGCATGCAAAATATATTGTACAGATTTGAGATTTTTTCAAATTTAAACTAATATTGTAAAAATTTTTAGAAAAATTTAGATAATATAACCTCCACAAAGGATTAAAAACTTTGAATTTAAATTTAGAAAATAAGATAAACCCTTATTGGGTTTTAAAAGAATAAAAATTCTTGCACAATAAAATTAAGTTAGAAAAAACAAATATCAAACAAGAAGCAAAATAGACTTTGGCTCTTTTCTTTTTCTCTTTGAATTCCTCCAATGGTGTACTTAAAATACTTGGTAAACCATCAACAATGTAGCTCATAAGATTAGTAATAACAAAACTCTTATACCATAAAAGGAAAAATAAAGGAGCAATGAAAAACACTAACTAATGAACATTGTTTGAAGGAAAGAGATTACCAAATAGATTGAAGTAGTCAAACCAAGCACCACCAAATAAAGAGAGACACAATAATTTGTTAAGGGGAAAAAACAAGAAAAAACCCCAATATTATGAATGGAGGAAAAATGCCTAAAGAATAATACAAAGAGAGAGAGAGAGCACTTAAGCCTTAAGCTTGCATGCTTGAATATTGAAGAATGAGAAGAGAATATTGAAGAATGAGAAGAGAGGCACCTCAATAAGTAGAGGTGAGAATAAGGAGTTAGAATGTAACTCCCAACTCAATGAATGCCACCTTTCATCTATGTGTGTGCAAAGTGTCACTTTTTAAGAAGGTGGCTACAAATATTCCTTAATAAAGGAATTAAAAACAAGTCATCCTCACACATGTGTGATATGACAAAAAAGACAAAAGACTTGTAGGGATTCTTTTAGAATATTCCTACAAATTAATAAATAATTACATTTAAAGAATAACCTTTACCAAGTAAAGATTAATCTTCTAACATACATAAACATGTACCCCCTTCTTAACAATACTACTTATTTGTGTTCCCTCAAAAAACTTCTGCCTCCACATATATCGACCTCTATGCCCTCAAAAAACTTTTGCCATTTTTCTACATATCCCATTTTATGCACTGCCATTTAACCCCAATTCAGAGGCCTCCTCACAACAAAACAACTCTGGGACTCGTGTTACAAATAAGGATTAAAGATGCAAACACACCCAATATACCAATAGGTAATTCAAATTGACCAACTAAGAACTAGAAGCATTTAAATATTTGATGACCTTATAGTAGTCAATCAATCTTTGCTTAAAAACCTTAAAGATCAGGTCTTGGGTGTGACCTAATATTTTGGAAACTCACAAAATAAAATCATGTTCCAAAAAAATCCCCAAGATCAAGTCTTGGGTGTGGCCAAACCTAAGAAAATATGAAAGATAAAAACGTAAGGATTAGGTGATCATGGACGTGGTGTAATTTTGTTTAAAATATCAATACAATATTTGAAGAAAAACTCAATGATCAAGCCTTAGCTATTACTAAAATCAGAAAAGCAACACAAGATGCGATGAAAATCATAACCGATTTTTTTTTATCCTTGAACCACCCTTGCAAAAGAGTCTGTAAATTGGACTAGTGGGTGTTTCCTTCACTTCTCCATTTTGGCAAGCTGCAACTTGAAAATAAGGTTTCAACAAGGGTTTTAGAGTATGTTTATTAAAATGAAAAAATTTGATAATGAGAACATTTAGGTTTTTAAATTACCCATTTTTTGTAGTTGTTTTTTGTTGCTTTCTCGTTGTTATTGGTTTCGGCTCCTCCAAACTCTTCATCATTGGCATGAATCCTTCAACGGTTGAATATACTCTATAGGAGTGGGGACAAAGGCCCGCAACAAACTAGGGACAAAATAAAACTATGGACATATCCCCACTTCTCTAGCTATAGCGCTAACCCATCAAAATACACACAAATATAATTTGTTTTGTCCATCCATCTACGGTGGGGAGTGGAAATCATTTTGGGGCTAGAAACTGGTCACTTCTCCATTTTGGTGAGTTGTAGCCTGAAAATAAGGTTTCGACGAGGGTTTTAGAGTATGTTTATTAAAATGAAAAAGATCTCATAATGAGCATATTTAGGTTTTTACATTGCCTATTTTTTGCAGCCATTTTTTTGTTGCTTTCCCCATTGCTATTGGTTTTAGCTCCTCCAAACTCTTCCTTGCACTCTGGTTCGACTCTTCCAAACTCCTCTGTTGGTGCGCGATTAGGGTTTATGCCAAGAATGAGGTAGACTATTAGAGTTTTTTTTCGCTTAACTTTATTTTTCTCGCTTCATTTTATTTTTCTGCTTCACTTTATTTCAAAATGTAATCCAAAATAAATATATTAGAATACATAAGGTTGTATATTATAGAATTATATATATATATATATAATATAATATTATATATTATATATTATATAATATATAATAATAATATAATATTATAATAATAGATATATTATATTATTATATAATATTGGAAATAGTATAATATAAATATAATATTATATAATAAGATATATGATATAATACTATTATATTATATTATAATACAACCCACTCCCTCAATTCAAAATATTTTTTTAATTACCCACTTTAATATCATATTGTCTAATTTTTATTTGTGTGACTAAGTATTTAGTTGTTTTTTTTTTTATGTTCAAATTAGTCACTTATGATGATCAAATTAGTCATTTATTTAGTCATTTATAGTTGTGTTGCAAAAAATAGTAGAATTTAGTCATCTTTAGTTGTGACTAGAAGTGTTAGTCATGTAGTTATTTATTTGCCAAATTCTTCTAGTGAAACTTATGTATAACTTTTTTTGTTTTATTTTTATTCATTCATAAAAAATTGAAACAAATTTCATTTTTACATTGTAGACTCTATTCTATACACATTCAAAAAGGAATTTATTTTTTATTAGTTTCCAAAAAATTAGGGGGAGCATGCTCTATTTTTTTTATTTTCTAGGATGTGCACTTTAAAAAACTAGTAAAAATTCACATTCATAAAAAAACTAGCAAAAAATAAGCATAAACTACATGGTGTTGCCTAATTTTTCACTAATGAAAATTTTCAAATACTAAAAAAGGTTAACTTCCTACAGATTGGATAGATTTCTACTCTCTTCAAATTGGTTTAATTTGTTCCACCAATTCACATATGAGATTTTACCTTTCCCTGTCTTTGAGCATTATGTAATTTCCCTTTTGTGTTGAATATGTCTTCCCCTCCTTTCAAATCATCTTTCAAATTTGAAAGCATGTGGCTCAAACATCTTAATTTTATAGATTTGATCCATCAATGGTGGATTTTTTCCCCTTTTGTGCCTGGAACAATGATGTTCCAGTTGTGCAAAAAATTGATGTATATCAAACAATTCATTAAATGGAACAAGGAAACTTATAAAAATATCTTTCAACAAAAAGATTTGATCCGTAAAGATTTGGAAGACATGCATGCACAAATTATCCAATAGGGCTTAGATGAATCACTATATGAGAAATAAAAAAAATTGCAAATGGATTGGGAGGAGCAATGTGAAAGAGAGAAAGCCTATTGGAGACAAAAATCTTAGGAACTATGGCTAAGAGAGGGAGACAAGAATACTAAGTATTTTCATGCGTCTACTTAGATAAAAAGGGTTGCGAAGGTTATTCAAGTAGTTAAGGAAATTCCTTCGGGAGTTTGGCTCTCCAAAGAGGAAGATATAAGAAAAGAGTGTGTCCAATTTTTTTCTGATCTCTTATCTGCCCCAAAAGACAGATCTGAACAAAATGAGAAGGATGAGGAGGAACTACTCGATTCAATTCCAACTCTTGTATCAGCAAAGGAGAATGAAGAGTTATTAAAGCCACTCACATTGGAGGAACTAAAAAAGGAAATATTTTCCTTGCCACCAGATAAAGCCCCTGGGCTAGATGGTTTTATTGTCTTTTTCTTCCAAAAATATTGGGAAATTGTGTTATGATCTCTAATGGGCAATTGAAGAATCAAGAAGAACCGGGTCTCTACTTAAACAGTTTAATGTAACCAATATAGTCATTATCCCTAAAGTGAGAGACCCCTCTTCCTTTGTGGAATACAAACCAATATCCTTGTGTAACACAATCTACAAGATCTTTTCCAAGGCAATCTATTTGAGGTTACAACCAATTATTCCACGAATAATTTCACAAGAACAAGGGGGTTATGTTCCGAGAAAATAAACATATGAAGGGGCTATTGTGGCACACGAGACCTTGCATTCAATAATTGATAATAGAGTCCCTTCAATCATCATCAAGCTAGATATGATGAAGGCATATGACAAGGTTAATTGGAGCTTTTTGAGAAAAGTAATGTTGAAATTTGGTTTTTCTAGGAAATGGTGTAGATGGATAAATGCATATCTCTCAGGGGCTAAATTCTCAGTAATTCTTAATGGTTCCCTCATAGGATTCTTCAATGCTTCAAAAGGTGTGAGTAAAGGGGATCCTCTATCTCCTTTCTTGTTTATCATTATGGCAGAATCACTAAGCAAATATATTACTAAAAAACATTCGCTTGGTTTATGGAAAGGGATTCAGATTGAAAATAAAAATTTAACAGTTACTCACACTCTCTTTGCAGATGATACAAATTTATTTGGTAAAGCAACAGTGGAAGAAAAAAATCAAATCAATGAAGTTTTAAATAAATATTCCTCAGCATTAGGTCAGAGGATAAATGCCTCAAAATTAAAAATCCACATCTTCAACACAAGCAAGCCAATCAGAAGAAGTTATTCAATATTTTGGGCTTTCAAAAAGTAACTTTGTCATGTTCCTACCTAGGGTTACCTTTCTTTGTAGGCTCAAACAAAACTTCATACTGGGTCAAAATCATTGAAAGAATTAAATCAAGGATATTGTTATGGAAGGCTAGGTGGCTTTCCCTAGCAGGCAACATTTTATTAGTTAAAGTCGTTGTCTCTTCAATTCCTAATTATTTTATTGCAGTTCTAAAGGCTCCAAAGCCTATTATTGTTGAATTGGAGATAGTAATTAAAGGTTTAATTTGGAAAAACAACATTGATGATCAAAATAAAGTGCCTCTAATAGCCCTTGAAGCTATGTCCAGGGAAAAGTCTCAAGGAGGGGTGGGTATTCTAAACCTCTCGAGGCAAAACAAAGATTTTGGTGCAAAGCTAGCTTGGAAAATGTATGTTATCCCTCGAGCCAAATGTTATCAAATAATGCAAAGAATTTATTTAGATGACATGGATCCCTCAAGAGTCTTCACAGTTGCTAATCCTCCAAAAGGATCAACTATTTGGAACTTCCTAATTTCTTGTAGGAATTTAGTAGTTTCATTCTCTCATAGGAGGTAAATAATGGCCAAAGTGTTAATTTATGGAAGGACCCTTGGAATGGTAACCCTCCATTTTTGGAATAACGAAGATCTTCTCCCAATAATGGAATCCCTAAAGGTTGTCTGGGGAGATCGATTATTGGATTATCTTCAAAAGGTTGATCCTCTCTTAGGTAAGGTGACATGGAAAAATATCTCAAATCATCCCCTTTCCACTCACCAATGTGGTACTCTTCAAAAAATATTAGAAGCTAGAATGGTATACCTCTCCTCAAATTCAGACAAATTGATATGGACCCCATCAAGGAATGGAAACTACACAATAAGGCAAGGTTGCAAGGTTCTAAATCGGAATTCAAGGCATTTTCTTACCCAAAGGGCTTACACATTATGTTGGCACAACAATATCCTCCCCAAGGTGGGAAGTTTCACATGGCTAGCTTTGAGGAAGCGTATCTTAACCAATGATCAACTAGCTAATTTAAAAATTGCAGACCCTTTTTTGTGTCCCTTGTGCGATGATGAATATGAGGATGTTGATCATTTTCTCATATGTTGCACCTTTGCACAAAAATGCTGAGATTTTACTCTTAATAAGCTCAACTATTTCACTCCCTTACCAAATTCTTTGTGGGATCTATTTCAAAGCTGGCTAGTTCTTCATAAGTCCTCATTCTTTGCTTGCATTTGGAGAATTGTGCCATCCCTAGTAATTTGGAATCTTTGGTGGGAAAGAAACTTGACAATTTTTAGGAAAGTATCCTCTTCATATGATGTTGTAAATATCAAAATTGAGAATGCAATTTCTGAAGTAGTAAATGTGAGTGTTCAAGAATCCAAAGATATAAACTCTTCTTTCACCAATTGGGATAATAATATCCTACAAAATTGGAAGTACATAAAGTTACCTTTTCCAAGTAGTCAATTGAAAACAAATCATAAGAAGTTTAATAGAAAGAATGTAAAATGGAAGGTTCCCCAAGATGGCTTTATAAAGATGGACTTCAACAACACTTCCAAAGGAAACCCAGGGGTAGGTATTAGCCTGCGTAATTCACAAGGTAAGATCCTAGCATTACGCTCAAAATATCTTCACAGTGGCTCAAACAATATAGCTGAATTAAAAGCTTTACTAATTGGGTTGGAAATGGCTTTGGAGATGGGAATTGAGAACCTACATATTGAAGGAGATTCCCTTCTGATAGTTAATTCTTGTAAAGAAAAGAAAATTCAAAATTGGGGTCTCTAGTACATTCTTCAAAGAGTATGGGATCTTCTTGATAAGTTCCAAAACTATATGAATACACATACTTACAGGGAAGGAAATAAGCTAGCAGATTATCTAGCTAATCTGGGAAGCTTAAAGAAAGAATTACATACTTTATTTGACCTCTCTCTACTTACAGATTATCCCCATATAATTGAACTTATTGATTAGGGTACCCATCATATCAATATTGGGGTATCTTTTTAACCCCAAAAGATTGAGCTTATCTTGACAAATATGGATGGACCATCAAATACTTTGTTGAATAGGTGAGGGAAATTTAAGTTGCTAATTTTGGTATTGTCATGTAATATTTCTGGCCTGGGCTATCATTGTCCATTCTTTTAAAAGGAAATTCCCTCCCACCTGTTGGCACTTGTGTGGCCCCAATTGGTACCTTTTTGGTATCGTCATGCTATATTGGGAAATGTGAAATCCTCATGGCCTTATGATGGGATAGGCTCGGTATTACATTGCAATTTACCACCTCATTTATTCTTGTCACCCTTCCAACAAATGATGAGGTTTTTTGTGATGGTAAGCTTCAAGGTACTCATATATGTGTGGAAGTACTTTGCATTTATCTCTTGCTGAAGTATGAGAGATCTCACACGATTCGACATAGTGCAAAGGATCCACTTTCATTAATTTATCCTTTTTTGTTCTCAATTATCATTATGCCCTCCGAAAAATGTGCATCATTATCATTGAAGCTCATTTGCCTTTAAAAACGCATTTTACCTCCAGTATCACACAATTGTTTCAATCTTTTTCTAGAAGTGTTGTCTATTAGTGTGGTTCAAATTGGGAAATTACTATGCTTCCTAGTGGTGACATGGCTATCCACCCATGGAATTTTAGAATTAAATGCCCTATACAGCCTAGGGAGCGACCATTTGAGAATAGCCTCTATCAAGAGGATCTCAACATGCTATTTAAAATAGATTGTATGAGAGTTGAAGACTCAGTTCGGTCGATGCTTGGAGTGGAGGTCACTAGCCCAAGAGCTTGATGGTTACTATTTCCATCCCAGGTTTTATCTATCTTCCTATATAATGATGTGGATTTTCTTCAATCTTTGAAGGAATTAGAGACAATTGTTGAAAAAATTGTGAATCCCTAGTTTTTAGATAAGAATTCTTTACTGTCTTTGGTACAAGATTATAATTTGTTTGATGGGGAAGGTTATATTGGAGGTCTATTTCTTCATGAATATCTTAAGATGTGTTCAGGGTTTGAAGAAATCTTCGAAGCCATAAGACTAGCTCTCCAGTTTAGGAATGACTATTTGCTTTTAAGAGCCTTAAAAAAGCATTGCAAAAAGGTGTGTCTTTCTGGAAATTGACATCAATTTTTTTTTTATGTTGTCTCTCATCTTCATGATCATGTGTAGCATCTACCATTTAGCTCTATTGCAGGTACAAAGGAAAAAATTCTCTATGCCCCTGGTGTTCAAGCTTCAAGTGAAGCAGAAAGTTCCAAGGTTTACTTGCAAGGGCTCGTATAGATAATGAGGACCAAACAAAAAAGGAGATGGTTCCTTTTTCTGGGTATGACTTCTTTTCCAAAGAAACACCTCACGCTGGCCAAATTGAAGTACAGGAAGAGAAAATTAAAGTGCAGGATGAGAATTCATCGTGCGTAGAGCGTATGGAGGAATAAATTGTGTAGAGCGTATGGGAATTTTTTTTTTGTTAGCCGATAATGTTGCTTTTTTCTGAAATGAATTTTGGCACAATTGTTTCATTTTGCAGAGGCTAGTTATGTTGAAAATTATGCCTCCCTAATGAATTTTTTGTATCGAATACTTCAATCGGGAAAAAGCATAGGTTGGTGGTACTGTAGCTAGTTACTTTCTTGCAAAATTTGTTATGGGTCCCCAACATGGGGTGAATTTGTAAAACTTTGTGGGACAATTTTGTAATCTTTCAAATGGCCTCGAGCCATACATTTTGTAACAACCTGGGCTATAACTGGAGGTTTTGTTCCTGGTTCTCTCCTATTGGTATGCCCCTCAAACCAAGATTTACAAAAAATTATTTATATATCTATTAATATATTACAGTGGCTAAGCCACTTTTTCTTGTAAAAAAACATATTTTATGGGTAGCATACCATCTACTATGTTATATTTTTTGACAAAAATAGTCCCTTGAGCATTTTGTATGCTACCCCTATTTGAGCCCCTTAATCCCCGCTATTTAAAAAAAGAAAGTAGTTTAGAAATACATTTATAGTGTTATGACTCTTGTTCTTATCACATCTTCAAATTTTGAGCATAACTATCTTTATTTTCTCATCCAGGATTAGTTTTTCATTATTAAAAAAAAGTTGGCTTCTTAAGACCCCATTTTCATCCTCCATTTCCATGCACATACCCACCCAAGAACCACCAATATTAACACATCTATTTTTATGGATCACAATCATAGGGAGAAGGGCTTTCTACGAGGAGTTTCAAGAGGACAATCTTTGACCTTATGCTATGAAGAATAACATTGAAAACAAGTATTGGGAAAATTAAAGTAAATCACAAGCTAGGTGTGGCATAAATTTTTAATTTGGATATTCACAAGATCTTTCATGTATTTAGAAAGACCTATCTCAACACACATTTTTTAAGGTGATCTTGGTAGAATCTATTTGATTCAACAAAAATGACTTTTCTTAGAGAGGCTACAATAGTATTCAAAAAGTTCCAATAAGGAAAATACAACCCTAGAAACTCAAGCCACATAGGAATGCAAAGAATCATTTCATCCAAGATGGAAAAATTACATGTCCATGGCTAAAAGACTAATAACGAGGCATGAAAATGCCATAGTTCATTCTTGAGGATAACCTCAACATGACTAGCCTTATAAAATGAAAAAGAAATCCTTTGGTAATATTTTAAATATTATCAATCCTACCCCATATGGGGCCTAATACTTGCTAACCCATTCACAAAGCATTCTTTTGGGAGTATTTTTCCTAATGAAATATCCTATCAAAGTAAAATGATCCAAAAATTCACATGCATTATCAAATTCGAGGATCGGAAGCACCACAACCATAGGAGAATCAAATAACTTACCTTGTGGAACATTTTGGAAAAAATAATTGGAGACACTTGTTTGGAGGTGTCATTGCTCAAAGCTACCAAACCTTTAAAACTAATATAAATTGATCTATTGACACAATTTTTGGACAAATAAAGGACTACTAAAAATATCAGAATAAATGTGGAAGGGTAAATTGTTTCCTATGTCAAAGACACAAAGTGACATAAGGGTGGCAACAAAATTTAAATCACAAATGCTAGTAGAGCTCTATCAAGTGCAACCAATTTTCTAAACCAAAATCCCATCTTCAAATTTTGAGCATGTTTAACTTCAATCTCTCATCTAAGATCGACTTTTTTTAGAAAAAAAAATGGCTAGTTTGACACCCTTTTGGTTCCTCATTTCCATGCACATACCCTCATACGGGCTTTAATAATATTCTCACCTATAAAAAATATTGGTTGATCTTGTTCTCCTTAATTCTATACATTCATACTCTTGATTTTTTTTGTTCAACCTCATACTAGGATTTCATGGACCTATGATAATGTTTAATATTTTATAAGTTCTTTATTTTTATTTTTTTATGATTGTAGGGCTTAAATTTTTTGGAGAGAGTGATGGTTGTTGATCTTGCTTGATCCAATAGCCCATGTAAGTGCCAAACTTTTTCAAAGAGTATTATTAGACTTAGACTGCATCAGTAATCTAATATCCAGTTGATCATATGGTTCAAACAACTTCTAAGTAGTCACATACAATTTGTTGTCTCTCATGATCCATTAGTTATTCAATTCTAATAAGTCCCTATTTATACTTATTGACTATGCACATGCCAAAAATGATTATTCTCTCACTACATGGTAAACTCTTACCACTTGCATGGGTTTTTAATAATTTGTGCTCCTAGTGATGCATTGGGCATTCAACTAGAATAGGATATGATTATGTTGGATGTTTTGGTTGTGTTGTTGATATGTGGTTGTCATTGATGTCAACACTATTAGCATTGAATCTACTTAAGGTTGTATATGTCGAGGATATTGAGAAAATTATAAGAAAATATAGTACAGGCAGCCAGTGGAGCTGAGAAGGTCAGAATGTTGGAAAGCTCTATGTGATGGAGATCTGAAGGTGCGCTTCAAAGGGTTTATTTCTAAATATTTCTAGTATGTTGTCCAAAATTTTCAGAGGTTCGCATAAATATTTGTGGAAGTCATGAAGATTTGTGTGCCTACAATTACTCAATTTCTGTAGATGGTATTCTTGGTTGAAGCGGATGAAATTATGGTAATTTCATGTGTTGCGCATGTACCTGTGATGTTCATGGATGATTATAGAGTGTGCTCTATAATTTTTGTATGTCCCCATTGATTGAAGTGTTCATGATCGGAGATTATTCCTATGTGTGCCCGAGTTTTCATGTTCTTGGCTGACATGATGATGTTAGCGTGTTGTGGATCCATGATGATTAATATTTTATTGTTTGGAGTGTTTGGAGGTTTTTGTTTGGGTCCTCACTATGTTGTGACCAACTTTTTTTGGTGCGCATTGCAATTTATTCATGTATCAAGGCCGACAGTTGTAATTTATTCTTTATTTGTGGTCGACTTAATAGTGGTTGTAAATCCATGTAGTGGATATATATATATATATATATGAGATTGCTTTCATCATTTAGTTTGAAGTTCTCAAGTATAAAAGTGATGTACATGTGGGAATAAAGGTCAAATCATTCAAAGAAGAGTGTGGAAGATTTTGAGCAGAGGGTGGAAGAGTTTGAAGATTTTTTTGTGCGCCTAATTACGAGAACTGTAATCAGGCTTTTGTAGAAGCTAATTTCTCAGTTTAACTTCGTCAGATGGATTTAATTTGATTACTGTATGTAAGGCAGTGAACCTTCCCTTTGAGCAGTGTGCTCTAGGCAATGCGCCTGAATGCAAGTGCATTCCCTTTTTATTCTTCATTATACTTCTAACAGGGTATAATCTTATGGACTAACATCCACTGTGGTTTTTCCCCTAACAAGGTTTCCACATATAAAATATTGATGTTTATGTGTCTCTGATGTGTTGTTGATTTAATGCTTGCACTATTAATTATTAGATCTATGATATAAGGTTGATTAATGTTTTATAAGTTTTATTTTGGTAACAACTGATTCACCCCCCCTCTTAGCTGTCTATCCTTGTTTTTCCAACAATTGGTATCAGAGCTAGTTCCTCTAAAAGAAGCTTAAGAACTTGAGGTGATCCAATATGGCATCATTCAAAAAGGATAGTCCTAGATTCAATGGTACAAAATACTCTCTATGAAAAGTCGGGATGGAATGTCATTTGAGGTGCATTGGTGAACCTTTCTAACAGATGACACAAATTGCATATACTATTCCTTAGAATGGTCCTTCCTTTGAAGATGAGATCAAGAAAGTAGAAATTAATACCGGGTCAATAGAAACGCTAGTGAGTGCTTTGATAGATTTAGAGATGACAAATGTGATGGGATTGAAGATTGCATACCATATTTGGAAAAATTTGGAAACACTGTATGAAGGAGATGCACTAGTGAAAAGTGTTAAGCTACAAATTCTAAAAGGAAAATGGGAGAGCTTGAATATGAGTGAAGATGAGAACATATTTTCCTTCTCACATAAGATAAATGAATTGGTGGACATTAGATGTGTCAATGGAACTTTGGATGATGATGAAATTGTGGCTAAGATACTTAGATCTGTGCCCCCTTCTTACAAGACAAAATCTCATGCTATTGATGAACTCAGGACAGTGACAAATATTACAAAAGACACGTTGATTGGAAAACTTGCTGCATTTGAATTGAGTGAATTCGGTGAGAATGTTCCTAAGACTGAATCTACTTTCAAGGCTATTGTATCTAGGAAAAGCAACCAGAGATATGATTCAGGAGAAATTTCCAAGAGAACATTCAGGTATGAAGATGAGATGAAGCAAATTGAAGATGAAGAAAAGGAATTGGAAGAACTAGAAGCATTGATTGTGAAAAGAGAATCAAGAGGTCATGGTAAGTACAAAGGAAAGTTACCTATTAAATGTTTTTCTTGTAGTAAGATAGGTTATTTTGCATCTAGATGTCCTGAAAGAGTTTCAAAGTATAAACCTGAGAACACTAGATTTAAAAGAAAGTGTTATTATGTTGAAGAAGGTGTAACTGATGAAGAATCTGATAAAGAAATTGGAAATGAAGATGAATGGGTATTTATTGCTATCAAAGAAAATGGTCAGGTGTCCACTGAATCTGCTAATAATGTGAATGTTGAGAAAGCTCATGCAACCAAAGTTGAAGAGAAAGATGAGTGGGTGATTGACAGTGGATGCTCACATCATATGACTGGTGACAAAAGAAAATCTATAAGCTTGGAAAACTATGATGGTGGTGTTGTGAGGTTCAGAGACAACACTTCTAGTGTGATTCATGGCAGAGGCACTATTTATTTTGGTGGTAAGCACAATACTGATGATGCTCTTTATGTAGAAGGCTTAAAGCATAACTTGTTGAGTGTTGGACAGATGGTAGAGAAAGGTTACAATCTGCAGCTCAAGAATGGTAAGTGCAAAATATTGAGAATTTCAGGAAATATGATTGTTTCAAGAACAAAGACAAAAGGTAATATCTTTCAATTGAGTGCTGCTAGTGAAAGTTCTTTGATTGCTCAAATTGATGTAAGTTGGTTATGGCATAGGAGGTTGTGTCATGTGAAATTCGATAGCATTGTCAAGATAAGCTTTACTCAAGCAGTTAGAGATCTACTTAAGTTAGTGAAGCCTACTAACACTATGTGCAAGGAATGTCAGATGGGAAAGAAAACAAGAAATTCCTTCCAGAGCAAATAGTATAGCTCTAATGGAGTACTAGATTTGATACATACTGATCTTCTAGAATCAGAAGCCTACAAGGTGAAAGGTATCTTATGTTTCTCATTGATGATTATTCTAGAATGATATGGGTCGCTTTCTTGAGAGAAAAACATGAAGCATTAGAAAAGCTCAAAAAAATTAAAGCTATGGCAAAGAATGAGACAAGTCAAAGGATAAAATATCTAAGGTCAGAAAAAGGTGGTGAATTCACATCATGGGAATTCAATTCTTTTTGTAAAGAGCATGGAATCCAAAGACAACTATCTGCTCCCCGAACCCCTCAACAGAATGGAGTTGTTGAAAGAAAGAACATAACCATTCTAGACACTGCTAGAACCATGATGTTGGAAGAAAATGTTCCTCATTTCTACTGGAGAGAAGTTGTAAGTATTGTTGTGTACACCATTAATAGGGTGAATGTCAGCAATAATTTTGGTAAGACACCTTTTGAGATATGGTTTGGTTATAAGCCTACAGTCAAGTATTTCAAAAAAATTGGAAGCAAATGCTACATCAAGAGAGATGATGATATAGGTAAGTTTGATGCTATAAGTGATGAAGGAATGTTCCTAGGATACTCTACTAAAAGAAAAGCTTACCGGTGCTTTAATAAAAGGTTGAAGAGAATGGTTGAAAGTGCAAATTTCAAAGTTGATGAAGATATTAGTAAATCACCCAGATCTAGTGGTTATGATTCATATGATCAACATGATGGTGCTAATAATGAAAGTAATGTTCAGGCACAAAATCAACTTCAAATTATTTAGGTGAACCAAAGGAATCAAGAAGCAGAAGATAGTAGAAGTGGAGAAGAAAGAACACAAGAACAAGAGGTAAGAGAAAATTTCAAAACTCCTAAGTATGTAAGACAAAATCATTCTGATAGTCAAATCATAGGAGACAAGAGAAAAGGTGTGCAAACTAGAAGAAGAATTCTAGAAGAGTATTGTCTAATTTCTAAAGCTGAACCTAGAAATATAAGTGAAGCATGCAAAGATGAACATTGGATGGAAGCCAAGAAAGAAGAACTATTGCAGATATAGAAAAATGATACATGGGATCTTGTTCCTAGACCTCAGAACAAAAATGTGATTGGAACCAAGTGGGTGTTCTGGAATAAGCTGAATGAACAAGGTGATGTGGTTAGAAAAAAGCAAGATTGGGTTGCAAAATATACTCACAAATGGATGGTATTGATTTTGAAGAAACTTTTGCTCATGCTGCTAGAATTGAAGCTGTTAGATTATTTCTTGCTTATGCTACTTTCAAGAATTACAAATTTTATCAGATGGATGTAAAGTCGGCATTTCTGAATGGTGATCTAGAAGAAGAAGTTTATGTTGAACAACTAGATGGATTTCAATTGACTAATGAAAATGACATGGTATGTCGATTGAAGAAATATCTTTATGGAATAAAGCAAGCTCCTAGAGCTTGGTATGCTAGATTGGATAAATACTTGTTGAAACTTGGATTCAATAAAGGTACTGCTAACAACAATCTGTATTTCAAGCTGGATCGGATCAAAGAACTAATCATTGAAGTATTTGTTGATGATATTATTTTTGAAGGTGATGATTCGTGTATGAAGTTTTCTAATGAAATGAAAACTGAATTTGAAATTTCAATGATAGGAGAGCTAAAATTATTTTTAGGATTGCAAATCACTCAATTAGATGATGGAATCTTTGTATCTCAGTCTAAGTATGTGAAAGAGTTACTAAACAAGTTTGGCATGGAATATTCGAAACCAGTTGGTACACCTATGGTGATCGGATGAAAACTTACACAGAAAGATGATTCTCCTAAAGAAAATTAGACAAGATACAGGTCAATGATTGGTGGATTACTCTATTTGACTCAGACTAGGCCAGATATAATGAATGTTGTGTGCATGGTTGCTAGATTTCAAGTTGATCCTAAAGATTCCCATGTGACTACTATGAAAAGAATAATCAAATATCTAAAAGGGATAGTTGATCTTGGTCTTTAGTATCCTAAGGATGATGATCTTACTCTAAGTGTTTTTACTAATGTTCATTGGGCATGAGATGTAGATGATCGGAAGAGTACCACTGGTGGTGCATTCTTCTTAGGTAAGAAGTTGGTATCTTGGTTAAGCAAAAAGTAGATCTCAGTTTCATTATCTACTACTAAGGCAGAGTACATTGTTGTTGCAAACAGTTGTACCGAAGTATTGTGGATGAAACAAATGTTGATAGATGTCAGAATTGAGTATATTGAAGAACATGTTGCCATATTCTGTGAAAATTCAAGTGCCATTAACATTTCTAAGAATCCAGTGTTGCATTCAAAGACAAAGAATATATACATCAAGTATCACTTCTTCAGAGATAAAGTGACAAAGAAGTTAGATTGGAGTACATACCTACCAAAGAGAAAATTACAGATATCTTTACCAAGCCATTGCCTAAGGATACTTTTGAGTACCTTAGAGGAAAGTTAGGGGTGATTTCCCCTCCTAATCAGAACTAAGATGCAGGTATTTACATTATTTTGTGAATTTATAGCCATATCTCATTCCAGATTGATGTTGTGGTGGCTGCTACTCAGGGGGAGTAGTCAGATGATACAAATTTGTGATCAGAGCATGTGTAACTTTTTCATTGATGTCAAAGGGGGAGAGAAATAATGTGAAAAATGTGGGAAAGAAAAGCAATGAAGGAAACAAGAAAGTGCACAATCTCAGGGGGATATTGTTGAAGAAGAGTTAGTTGGGTTGATGGTATTATTTTTCACATCATGTGTTGCCATCAATTCCAAAGGGGGAGATTGTTGGATGTTGTGGTTGTGTTTTTGATATGTGGTTGTCATTGGTGTCAACACTATTAGCATTGAATCTGCTTAAGGCTGTATATGTCAAGGATATTGATAAAATTGTAAAAAAATATAGTACAGGAAGCTAGTGGAGCTGAGAAGGTCAAAATGTTGGAAAGCTCTATGTGTTGAAGATCTGAAGGTGTGTTTCAAAGGGTTTGTTGCTAAATATTTCTATTATGTTGTCTGAAAGTTTTAGAGGTTTGCATAAATATTTGTGGAAGTCATGAAGATCTATGTACTACAGTTACTCAGTTTTTGTAGATGGTGTTCTTAGTTGAAGTGGATGAAATTCTAGTAATTTCATGTGTTGCGCATGTACCTGTGATGTTCATGGATGAGTCTAGAGCATGCTCTATCCTTGTTGTACATCTGCATTGATTGAAGTGTTCGTGATCGGAGATTCTTCCGATGTGTGCCCAATTTTTCATGTTCTTGTCCAACATGATGATGTTAGCATGTTGCGGATCCATGAGGACTAATATTTTATTGTTTGGCATGTTTGGAGGTGTTTTTTTGGGTTCTCACTATGTTGTGACCAACTTGTGTTGGTGCGCATTGCAATTTATTCATGTATCAAGGCTGACAGTTGTAAATTATTCTTTATTTGTGTCTGACTAAATAGTGGTTTTAAATCTGTGCAGCGGATATATATATATGAGATTATTTTCCTCATTTAGTGTGAAGTGCTCAAGTGTACAAGTGATTTACATGTGCGAATAAAGGTCAGATATATATATATATATATATGTGAGATTATTTTCCTCATTTAGTGTGAAGTGCTCAAGTGTACAAGTGATTTACATGTGCAAATAAAGGTCAGATCATTCAGAGAAGAGTGTGGAAGAGTTTGAGCAGAGGGTGGAAGAGTTTGAAGAAGTTTTTGTGCATCTAATTGGAACTGTAATCAAGCTTTTTTAGAAGCTGATTTCTCAGTTCAACTTCATCAAATGGATTTAATCTGATTACTGTATGTAAGGCAGTGAGCCTTCCCTTTGAGCAATGTGCTATAGGTAGTGCGCCTGAATGCAAGTGCATTCCCTTTTTATTCTTCATTATACTTCTAATAGGGTATAATCTTGTGGACTAACATCCACCATGGTTTTTCCCCTAACAGGGTTTCCACGCATAAAATCTTGGTGTTCATGTGTCTTTGATGTGTTGTTGATTTAATGCATGCACTGTTAATTATCAGATCTGTGATATAAGGTTGATTAATGTTGTATAAGTTTGATTTTGGTAACAACTGATTCACCCCCCCCCCTCTTAGTTGTCTATCCTTGTTTTTCCAATAGATTATTCATACTAAATTACATGATGTTAACTTTAGAATGTCAAGATAGGAGTGCTCTATGGTTGAAAGGACTCAATGTTAACTATATTAAGCCCTCTTCCCTTTATCTTATTAAGTTAATAAAGTATAACTAGTTATGACATCAAGAGAGATACATATCAAACTCTCTCAATCTAGGTAGGAGGTGTAAGAGTTTCTAGGTTCTTATTAATGCACTATCATTTGGCCTTATCCATGTCATCTCATGGTGGGAACCCTTATATTTTTGTGATTCCTAGTGACATCATTAGATGGTAGAAACATGTGATCTTTAGCTAATATAGAGGATCACATATCTTGCATAACCTCAAGGTTTCAAGAATCTAAAATGTTTGGTATTACACCAACTATGTAGTCAAAATAATTGTTAGAGCATCCTCTAGCCTATTGTTACACCACTGGTTGGTGTTTCCAAGTTAAATAGGCGGTAGGTCCCATATTAATGATTATATATTTTCCTAAATTACTATATTCTCATAATTTAAAATCTTCCCATGGTTTGACCATTGATCTCATTAGATAAATAAATTGGTATCATACATAATGCAAGCACTAGATAATGCACTCACTTTTTACACACAAAAATCTATACTTTTTTTCTTTGGGATACACTTAAATAATGAGCCTAAAGGGCTAGGCTTCTAATTTTCCCCCATTTGACATGTTTTTATATTCATTAGCATAAATTTCAACTTTAATTTCATCAAATTTACATATAATTTATATAATAATATTTGATAAAATTACTATCAAAATGTCACATATCTTCTTAGCTTTATAACCATATACTTTTTTTCTATTTGGAATACATTAGCAATTTTATAAAAAAAAATTATTTTACTATGTTTATGTATTCCTAAGATACACGTGTATTGATTTTTCTTTATAAATTTTGATCCACTCTTTAGATTTCACGAAATAATAGGTAAGATTATTTTATGCTTCACTCTTTACACATTAAATATATATATATCAATTATATATGTGTAAGTTATGTGATGCACACACTTAGTGATACAATTTTCAAGATGCACTCACTATGAAAAATTATAACAAAAAAAGTCAATAAAAAAATAACACAACTTTTGGCACTCACTGTTAACTATATTTCCACTAAGTGGTTCAAAAATGTATTAAATAAAATAAAAAATAGGGGGCACACATTGAAAACTATGTTACATTAAAGTAAGAAAAAATGAACACTTTTGTGAGAACACAACATTTGACCCTCCTAATATTAACCATTTAATAGTAGTTTAGAAACTAGATTCAAAGTATTAAAATTCAAACTTGTTCTTGTTGTATCTCCAAATTTTGAGTACATGCATCTCAAATTAATCATCAAGTTTAATTTTATCTAGTTTAAAAAAAAGTGGTCACTTTTGACCTCCCCTTTTGTCCCCCATTTACATGCATTTACCCATAAGATACCTTAGTGAAGCTAATATCACGACTAACACTGTCTTGATAGGCATGCTGGATGGTGCCAACACGATTGTTAATGATGTACCACCTTGTGATGTTAGACCCTAAAATATATAATAAATGGACAACGTTGATTCAATTCTACAATTACAAATCAATTTACATGTTAAAATTTTAATTATAAAATATAAAAAAATCATAAATTCATATTAAAATACCTATACTTGATCACTAAATAAATTGTGTAATAAGTCATAATTTATTACCATACTATTTAGCTCACTACTCTATACTACTCAATCATCCTCCATAATGATAGTGAGTGCACTCATAGGAGATGACTGTTAGAAACCCTAGATCAGACATGCAAACCTAAACACCTTCCACAGAAGAGAAAACATAAAAAAGTAGAGCTTTGCATGCGATGTGCAAATTGATATATTCAGGAATTCAATATTACAATGAGATGATTTGCTTTATAAAAGCAAAGTATGCAACCCTAATGTTGACCTAAAATTAGCTCAACCTAAGTAAAGTTATGCAAGTGTAATTAAATATTAATTACACTAACACCACCCCATAAGTGCAACTTAGGGAGACTAAAATAAGCATGCACCTAAAACTAAGATGAATGCAAGAAACATGAATGGGTCCCGGCAACAAGGCCTGATTAGGTACCCATGTACAAATGCAATAGTGAGGTAGAGAAGGAAAACCCAGTGGGACAACCCCCCCTACAATGAGATGACTGTTGCAAAGAAGAACACTGGAACCGCAATCCGGCAAGCAAGGAAAGATACTTCTGTCTACAAGAAACCATATCGGAATCATAATAATGTGACAGCAAACCCGATGCCACGGAACACTCGAAAACACCAAACTGGAACAACCCTGGAATCCATAAAGCAACAGTAGATGATAGGATGATGACAGAATCTGGAAGCCGTGAATCTCGATGCCGATGCCAAACTAAGACTGAAACTCTTCCATGGGAAAAAGTACCATACAGACTCGGGAACAATAACCACAAATTTAGTGGCCCTCAAACTGAGATGGATCCGATGCAGATCACTAACCATAGGCTCTCAATCTAAAGTGTGAACCAAAAGGAATCTGATATGTGTCAATCTAAGACAAAAATGGTGGCCAAAAGAAACTAAGAAACCAGATTACAACCCATGCGAGTTGCCATCAAAACATGATGAAGATTATTATGCAAGAAACCCCCCTGATGGAACTTTATATCAGTTCGTTTATTACAATCCCCAATGACTGCAAAAGGAGAGAATTCCTAATATGCATAAATAGAAAATGAGAATAGACCTCAGATCTGTGTAGAGGACTGAACCAGCTTTCCAATGCCGCAAGAATGGTGAAAAAAGGATCACTGAGTCAAAAGATATGCCCTCCGGAGTGAAAACAACAACATTTGAGTTCAAATACCTGTAAAATAAATCTGGAGCAAAATCTAGAAAAACTAAAATATTGAATAGATTGGCGCCGGAATCAGCTTTCCAACGATATCTTGTTTGCGAAAAACGAACACCGTACGCAAAAGTTACGCCCGATTTTGTAAAAGTGCTCCAGAATGGCCAATAAGGCCTGCAGGCAGCCCAAGGGGCTAAAAAAAATGGGCCCCTGGTCTTGCATGCGACTAGGGGCTAGCGGACAGGGGCTGGGGCGGAGCCCCTAGTGGCCCATATGACCTGCGGCTAAAGCAGAAGGGGCCGGGGGCTGGGCACATAGCGCCCGGTCCCCCATGTGACCGCGGTCTGTGCATTGGAGCCCGCGGAGGCTGAAGAGGGTCGGCGGAGCTGGAGGGGCAGCCACCGGCCGGAGCGGCGGGCGGGTGGCCACCCGGTGGCCGCTTGGTGGTGCGGCGGCAGCGGGATCCTTTTAACATTGGCAGCACAAAACCCAATGCGCATTTTGATTTTTTTTTTGATTTTCGTGCAAAACCCTGCATCAAAATGCGTGCTGGGGAGGCCGTACGACCTCTCTGGCAAAAAAATTTTGCCCTCCGAACCAACTTCATCAAAATCGACGAAACGAAAGGCGATCTTAGGGTTTTTAGCCGCTGCGAACGCAATGGTGACCTTCATTTCTGCTCAAAATGCTTCAAAAAAAGGGCAACCTCCAGAGCTTGCAAAAAAATACCAAACTTCAAACCCTTACAAATCTAGCAAATCATGGCCAAAATCTGCAAAATAAAAGTCAAACCTGACTTTTTCTAGTGCTCTAAATCCAATGGTGAAGCCCGATCTGATCCAAAATGCTGCATCTATGAACTCAAAGCATAAACTCCTCGAGGAACCCCAAACGAAATCTGCAATGGTTTTCTCCAAAAATTGAGAAGGGGCTGCATGTCAAGGCTCTGATACCATGTTAGAAACCCTAGATCAGACATGCAAACCTAAACACCTTCCACAGAAGAGAAAACATAAAAAAGCAGAGCTTTGCATGCGATGTGCAAATTGATATATTCAGGAATTCAATATTACAATGAGATGATTTGCTTTATAAAAGCAAAGTATGCAAACCTAATGTTGACCTAAAATTAGCTCAACCTAAGTAAAGTTATGCAAGTGTAATTAAATATTAATTACACTAACAATGACACCCTTTACACTCTATGGATCATTGTCTCATCTAGAGAAAAATGATAGCTATATTATAACTTAGATGGGAGCTAGGAGAATTAAAACTCAATGGTCTTTCTACCTAATCATATACTAAACCACAAGGTTTGAAAATCTATGCATTATAATGTATAAGGGTCTCCATGAGACTAGAAATGACATAGGGAGTCTAGACCTCCATAGCCTCCTTGATGACTAATGACATCGCCACATGATGCATATATTTTTGGATTAGTGGTCTTCAATAAAGGTTTTCTATTCAATGAGATCATGGCCTATCTTGGGAAAACCTCTACCTCTACCTTGAAACTCTCTCATATCAAAATAATTACAAATTTTATGAAGGACAAACTCATTATAAAAATTTCAAAAAGTATAGTGGCAGCTCATGGTTAGTACATGGAAATTGGTCAAAGACCATCCACCACCTATCCCAAAAATTATTTATTTTTATATCAATATGATTGCACCAATTAATTGGAAATCTCTTTGAAGTTATTGGAAGGGATGCATTGGTTTTGGGATCAATAAAAAGATCACAAATTTGGGCTTTTTTCATTAAAAAATATTCACTTCATTGTAAGATAACTTTGTCACATAAAAATGGTGACATGAATCGAGCAATGTTTTTCCATTAATCCATTTGACTCATGACCGACTTAGCTTGATAAAAATTATTTCTTATAACGATGAAGCAAGTGATGCATGGTGTGGGTTTCCTATGGACACCTTCAATGATAAACTAATTCTACAATTTAAATTTTATCTTATTCCGAATGCTCTAATAATTTGTCTTGACTTTACCTACGGTTTGTTAGAAGTGTAGGAGGAGATTGGGTTGATGCAAGGAGCTCTTCATTTTTTTCTTCATCTATATCAAGTTTGGGACTAGGATTTATAAGAGCTTGTATACAAAATAAGATATAAGAAATGTATTCCAAAACAGTCAAATTTATGAAAATGCAAACATAATATGATTAAAAAACATGAAAACTCCCCTATTTACCTCTAGTTTGATCTGGCATTGTCAAAAAGCTCAAGATTGGGTTGAAGTTTGAAAAATGCAATTAGGTTTTGTTCACCAATTATGCATCCTTTTCTCTTAGTTGTGGTTATGAATGGTAGCAATTTTTTTTTCTTTTTATCTTTGCAAATATGATCATGCTTGAAATACTAAAACACAATCACATTTTATGGTCTATAAAATTTGATTGCATAATGTCTTGGTATTTTCCAAGTCGTAATGTGGTGAACATTATTTATTTTCAATAATGCAAGCACATTATAACCAAAATCACTCATTTGACTACTTTTTTGTCCCCCATTTTAGTGCACATACCTAGCTCATCCTCAAGTGAATCCATATGAAAAAAATCCAGTTCTCTACCCTAGTTTGAGTTTTGATAAATTTTGTCATCAAGTTTAGGGCCATTAGTTGAAAAGGGTAGGTGTCTAGGTACAAAATGTAGACATGCTTATGAGAGATGGGTTCATGTGAACCAATACTAATAAAATATTACTCAAAAACTACATGTTGGAATCTTGATAAAATATCACAATTTGATATAATATAAAAATACATAATGGATGAGATAAAGGGGCTCTATAATGAACAAATAATAAGGAACACCACTTGTTAACTTGGGTTTTGAAAATGGGGTAGAAAGTTAAGTGGGTTTGATCTCAAGGAAAACTCCATCATAAGCACAATTGAGTTAGAGTAGTACTAAGATGGTTGGCCTCTTGGGAAGTATTAATTTGTTTCACCCCTATGAGAATCACCTAGATGCAACAAGTGCTAAATGGATCATTCATGCTCATGAGAGATGGGTTTGTGTGAACAACTATGAGCCTGTAATATGGACTAATAATTTTGAATCAAGAAATATGTAGTTAGATCTTGATAAAACATCAAAATTTGATACACTATAAAACACCTAATGGATGACCTAATGGGGCTTTATAATGAATGGTTCATAAGGCACACCACTTGCTAAAGATATTCCAAATGGAGTAGCAAGCTAACTAGGTTTGTTTTTGGGAGAAACTTGATTAAGTACACTTGAGTTGGAGTAATGCTAGGATAAGTGACCTCCTAAGAAGTATTTTGTTTCACCCCTATGAGGATCAACTAGATGCAATGAGGGCTAAGTTGACAATTCATGCTCATCAGATATGGGCTCATATGATAACTACTCATGATATATGGGTCAATAAATTTGAATAAAAACTACATAGTTGAATCTTGATGAAACATCATAGTTTGAAACATTGTGAAAATATACTCAATGTATTATGTAATAGGGGTTCTATGATGATATTTCACAAGACACAACACTTATTGAAGGTCTTGCAAATGAGGTAGCAATCTAAGTGGGTATGATTTTGGAGGAAACTCTATAGTTAAACATGCTTGAGTAGGAGGAGTACTAAGATAGGTGACCTCTTAGGAAGTCTTAATGCTTCACCCCTATGAGCATCACCTATATGAAATGAGTGCTAAGTGGACCTTTCATACTCATGAAATATGGATCAATAAATTTGACTCAAAAAGTATGCAAAATCATAATAGAACATAATAACATAACATTTACCAAGAAAATAAAATGTTCCATAGTAGTTTCATGTTTGCAATTTTAAAAAACTCAATAGTCATGAGTTTCTTTTAATTGCCTCTTCGATAAATCTTGATCCATTAAATCATCTTCGTCTCCTTCTTTGTTTGATCACATATTTTAACATAAAAGAGGGGTAAAAATTTATTAAAACAAGAGGAAATTACAGAGCCAAAACATTACATAGCCTTATCAAGCTCCACCAAATGGTCCAACTGTTGAGACACATATTTTAAATTCAATTTTTAAATAAGATTAAAAACAAAAACACAACCTAAAGTCTCTCGTGCGTGTTATTATTTTTCTTCACCCATATTAAAAACAACTACTCTATCAAGATAATAAGCTATGGCCCACAAGGCTATAAGCTATGAGTCATAACGTTAAGGCTTCAATCTAAATGCATCATCCAAAAGTAATATGGATGTATTTTTCCTATTTTTTTTGTGATGGAAGACATTTTTTGAAGTGATCCGCTGTATTAAATATCAACTTTATTAATGTTTAAAAAGTTAATAGAAATTTTAAGCCTCATTCTTATTAAAAAATGGTAAATAATGTTTCATCCCTATTTTATATATATTTATAATATAGGTTGCCTTGACTCGGCCTCCAACTGCCCTGAATGATTGAAATTAAATTAGTGCTCAGAAGAAAAATCTACGATTGGTACGTCTTTTGGAATTTATGAAACACAGATTGACCAATTCAGTATGAGTTCTCTCAACACGAAGTAAACTAGATAAATAATAACTTTGTTACGTTTATAATCAATAAGAAGAGGTGCTCTGCATGAATTCAGAACTTAAGAAAACAATTCTTTTGGGGATCGATTCATTGAGATTTCCTGGGTATGGTTAAGGACATGGTGGTACTAATAATGAGAATTCAATGTATGGAATTGTAGCTTCAGGATAAGTTGGATAGCATTTTTAGTGAGTTGGGTTTGCTCCGCTGGAGGGCATTCAAATTGATCACCTATTCATTGCTTTTTTCTGTGAGCCAGCGATTTGGGACTAGCTCTGAATAGTGCATAACAAGGAAGAAGGAAGCAGCATTCCTGTAAAGAAGCCAGCATGGCAGGAGCTCCCGGACAACGGTCTTTGGAGGAAACTCCTACTTGGGCAGTAGCAATTGTTTGTCTAGTATTCATTGTCATTTCCATAATACTTGAACAAGCCATTCATCATGCTGGCAAGGTGAGGTTTCGTTTCCTACTATCACCCTTTTTAATTCACTGGTCTAGTTGAACTCTGCACTCAATTAGACGTCTCTACTGTTTGGAAGTATGGGAGTAAAACTTTGCACTGGAATTAATTGTATTATTTTCCACACCACTCCTCTAGCCCCCAATACCCATAATCCCTTTTTTCAATTCAAATACCAGTCCAAGGATTTTGAGTTACTTGTAGGTGTCCCCCATTTTACCTTTCAGTGTTTTTGGTCAGTTCTGGGAAAATTCATCATCAACAATTCACCACAGCAATGAAGTGTTGGTGGTGAATTGTACGCGTGATGAATTGCTGACAGTAAATTGTTGACGATAAATTGCTAACAATGAATTTACCTTTTACCTGAAACCCTTTTGATCATACCCTGCCCAACAGGGGATTCTGGACCCAGCATACCAGTTTGGATGATTTTATTTTTAACATTTTTGAAAAAGTTAATTCTGCATTCTGTAATAAAGTTTGAGTTCTATGAGTAACAGGAGGACATAACATTCCAATGTGCCACACTTTGTAAATCAACAGTATTACAATGAACTGATCACATCAATATTGTTCTTCCATCTAATGTTCTAACACAATTTTCTTTTATCGTGCTGTATTTGCAGTGGCTTTTGGGGCACAATAAGAAGGCCTTGAGTGAAGCACTTGATAAGATCAAATCAGGCGAGCATTTTATTGAAACCTTACCTTTGAATTTGATGCAGGCATCCCAAAGATACACTTGTCAATTTTGTTAGTTTTTTTTTTCGGTTTTGGATTGTTAATTTGCTATGTTACCAGAGACATTTTGACAGGCGAAACGCCGTTATCTTCATAAACGGCCGTTTCTAAGTCTGCCGTCACGTTTCAGTCTGTTTTCAAAGAGTTGATTTTTCCTTAAACTGCGGCTGCTTTTTTTTTCTGCGTTTTCCCTTCTCCATCTACAATGTATTCCGCAAGTAATTTTGTTTTAGACATAAATGATGGCATTTGGTAAGTGGCTTGTTTTTCTGAGTTTAAAAAGCTTTAATATATATCATGTATTCACATAGAGACGCGGCTTGAGCAAATATCAGAAAAGTGTTTATTGGTTTTTTTAAGACACTTTCTATATAGAATCTCTCGAAAGAACTTCCATGAATAATAAATGGGTTAAAAATATATATCTGAAAATAGCCTCTTTTTGGTTGCAGAATTGATGATTCTGGGGTTCATCTCCCTCCTATTGACAATTGGACAGCAGCCTATTTCCAAGATCTGTATACCGGAAAAAATAGCTTACTCTATGCTTCCCTGTGACAAAGACAAAGTTCCCAAGTCCAAATGTGAGGTCGGCGAGACTTCTCCTCCTGGGTGTCTGGATGATCCATGTACAAAAAAGGTAGCCATGAAATCCCAATGCCTATTGCCCTCTGATTCAGGATCTATGATGCTTTTGGCGAATGTTTGAAACTGTTTAGCTCATTTTGAGTTTAGCTCATGACACAAATATCAAATTTTTATCTTAGTAAGACGTTGTTTGATGGTTATTGTAGAAAATGTATCCTCTTGTCTCCAAGGATGGCATGCACCAACTCCACATCTTCATCTTTATATTGGCAATTTTACATGTCTTCTTCAGCGTCCTAATCATGGCCTTAGGAAGAGCAAAAGTAAGCGCAATGGAGGGCACGGTTTTTGTTTTTCTCCACTGTCAATTTAATGATGTGTATTGGAATAATTTATTGAGAATCGGCTTAAGATTCTAGTGCATTAGATGTCTATATGCGTTCAACACACTTTTTAATAAACAAGAATTTTCAATGCTCAGATGAAGCGTTGGAAATCATGGGAGAAGGAAACCCAAACATCGGAATATCAATTTTCAAATGGCGAGTACTTTTGGGTTTCATCAAATAGTCGTGCATGAGTTTACTTCGATAGATGTATCTGTACCAAACATGCCTAGTTAAAAAATGATTTATCTTTCAGACTTCTTCATTTTATATATCATTGAAATTGAATTGAACAGAATCTATTTGTTTGCTTCTTGGTTTAAGCAGATCCTGCAAGATTAAGACTTACCCATGAAATTTCATTCGTAAGGCGTAACACAACTTTCTGGATCCGAACTCCGGTTCTTAAATGGATTGTAAGTGGTTCCTAACTTGAAAAAAATCAGGGGATGCATACTGTCGTCCAATCTGTGGTTTAGAATTAAATTTCCTTGAATTGCAGGTATGCTTCTTTCGACAATTATTTTGGTCAGTACGTAAAGTTGATTACCTGACTTTGCGCCATGGCTTCATTGTGGTAAGGCTCACTTACCTGGAATCATCTCTTACATTTTCTTTAGTTTAAGTCCCCAATTTCTCATCCATTGAACTGTACAGGCCCACTTGGCTCCAAATAGCAAGTTTGATTTTCAGAAATATATAACAAGGTCTTTGGACGATGACTTCAAGGTGATAGTTGGAATCAGGTTAGTAAACAGACTTTTGAAAGCATTACTCCTTGGATGTCTATAATGAGTTTTCCTGTGCTGCCCTGCTTTACCCTTTTCATTTAAATTAATACACACCTTTCTTTGAACTGTATGCAGCTCTCCATTGTGGGCATTTGCTGTGGTCTTTTTGCTTCTTAATGTGTCTGGTAAGACTTCATCAGAAAAACCATCTCCGCAATATCTTCATTCTTAGTGCTCTTATAAGGATTGTTACTGCTCAATAAGAGCCTAATATTCTTTTGTTGATTGTATGCACTGTCTCTGCGAACAGGGTGGTATGCTTACTTTTGGCTTTCTTTCGTGCCCTTATGTGTAAGTTATGAAAGTTGCGTGTTTTAATGGAAACATCAGCTAATAATTTTTCTCGTTGTATTTTTGGTGCTCATTGGCAATTTGTTACCGAAATGTGCAGATAGTTCTGTTAGTTGGAATGAAACTACAAGTTATAATAACAGACATGGCCTTAGAAATCCATGAGAGACATGCTGTAGTCACAGGAGCACCAGTGGTGCAGCCGAGTGATGAACGGTTTTGGTTCCATCGCCCAAAGTTGGTTCTCTTTCTGATACATTTTACTCTCTTCCAGGTATCAAAATTCTCTACAAGCTAAAATCTCAATGTAAATGCCAGTTCCCCCTTATTCAGTGGAAGATATACTAACAGATCAATTTTACCTTGTTTTGTGCAGAATGCTTTCCAGATTGCTTTCTTTTTATGGATATGCGTAAGCACAATGTTACTTGGTCAAGAATAAATAGTTGTCTAAATACTCTAAATAAAATTTAATCCAGTTGAATAGTTTACATCCTCCTGTATAAATGCAAGCTTATTTAGACTTATCTTTTGGCAACCGCAGTATAAGTTTGGCCTGGACTCCTGTTTCCATTCAAATTTAACATTGATCAAGATCAGAGTTGCAATGGGGTGAGTGTACAAATGATGTTAACTAAAAAACATTGTGTTAATTTACATTTTCAGTTACCATTAGAACTATTGACAAACAGTATTCTTCCCTAAAGTAAAGATGATAGATTCAGGATAGAAAGGAAATCCTTTGAATTGGGTATTTTTCGCTTCTATTCCCCTTCTTATTTGTCAGACAAAAAAATGAAGTCTGTTTTAGAGACAAATGTAGACTTACATGGAATTCTTGTGCATGTGTGCAGAATCGCTGTGCAGTTTTTGTGCAGCTATATTACACTTCCTCTTTATGCACTTGTGACACAGGTATTTCTTTTAGTGCACCCAGAAGATTTAATTAAACTTGGATGTTTTCTTTTTGTACATTCAATTTATAAGCATCATATCAAATCCCAATATCAAAAACCAAGGTGGTTACCATGTAAAGATGTGGATTTTATTGTGCTTAATATTTTATCCACTACTAATGTTTGAGAAGCAATTGAAGTAGAATAGATAAATTACTGGTATATAGAGAATTGTTCTCTAAAGACCAGAGCAATGGTCTATGCAGATGGGGTCTCACATGAAGAAGGCTATATTCGAAGAGCAGACAGCCAATGCACTAAAGACATGGCAGAAAAATGCTAAGAAAAATAGGAAGAAAAATAAAAGGCCTAAACTCTCTGATTTTCAAAGTGGTGAAACAACTCCCAACCACGGGTCATCACCAATCCACTTGCTCCACAAGTACAAAACAATGGGAGATATTGAAAGTCCAGAAATCTCTCAAAGATATTACCATTCAGACGATGAAGCATTAGATTATGAGATGGAACAGCTTTCTCCTTCTCCTTCTCCTCCTCATCCTCTTTCCTTGCACCATACTCAGCCAGTTTCTACTTCTAAGACAGAGAACAACACACAGCCAACAAGACAACAGTCCACTGCAAAAGAGACCAAGGTCAACACCACTGATTTCTCCTTTTCAATGTAAACTACTGAAACACACCAGACCATAGAAGCCTTCATCAAAGGTCTGTTAGATCCGCGTAAACTCTATATTTTTTGTTAATTGTCTAAAGTCCCGATGTAATTTGGACAAAGGCAGAACCCTAGCATTAAGATTATGATCATACTTTTATTTTGATGTTTGTTAAGACAATGATAAATGTTGTGAATCTAATATTTTAATTGTCAACTGGTGTAGTTCTCTAAGTAATTGAGAGTTGTGAATTTGATGGTTTTGTTTTTACTTATATTTTGGTTGTATCTATACATATATACTATATTTGTCAGAGTAACCAAGTACTGACATTTGTGATGATATGTGTGAATATTGAATGTGTTTTGCAAATGTTCGAGGTGTAACAAAAGGCAAATTTGACAATCTATTCAAGGAACGGAGCTTAAACCGTGTAATCTAGTCTAGCAATTAGGAAGTCAAATAACCCTAATTACACCGATCAATTGAGAATTTTCTCATCACTATTAACAATGTCTCTGACAAATGATAGATCACTCCACTCTAATTGAATAATTAATTTAACTCCTCCCATCCTTGTAAGCACTCACACTAGAAACTATTTTATAAACAATAAAAAGTGAATAAATAAACAAAATAAAATTTAAAAAATAAAAATAAAGTGAATCCAAAATAATATGAAAAGAAAAGCATACGATATGGCAAGCAAACCATAAAGAACGTAAATAAAATAAAAATTAAAAATTAAAAAAATAGTGCCTAAGTCGTAACATTTCCATGGACCTGGGAGGGAGGAACAAGGGATGCATTAATCGAGGGAATTTTGTCCTTTCAATAGTAGGAGAATACTCTCATTAAAGAGGAGAGAGCACAAGCAGAAAAGAAAAACCACACTATTAATACAACATGGTGTCCCTGCTCTTGAACAACCTAATTTTTGTAGGTAGTGTGGAAAAAAATGGTGCCTAGGAGCTATTAAATCTCCACGACCCCATAATTTGTTGATACAAGCTTTGTTTGGAAGGAGAGTGTGGGAGAATATGTGTGGAAAAGAATGAATGCAAGTGAGACAAGTTTGGATGGAAGTTAGGACACTAGGGGAGGTGTTGAAAGCTCACAACAAAGTGCAGCCCTCAAATTTGCCGCTACAAACCACATTTTGATTTATTCATTGAGTTTCTTAATTCTCTTCAACTTGTGCTTATATTACTTCCTTGCAAGTTTGCAAATGTCTAGGGTTTAGGAATTTCTTGTTCTTTTCCTGCTTGAGACGCCTATTGTTCCTATATATTGACTTTAAATTGATCAAAATGGATGTATGCAATTTAAATAAGAATTCCAGATGAGATGAATTCCTCCTCTCTTGAAGAAAAGGGGTTTATTGTGGAAAATAAAAAAAAGGAATGAAATAATGATCTAAACTTAGATTATTGATTGTGCAAACATCATCAACATATATAGAATATAGTCTACAACAATAATTACAAATTGATGGTTACAAAATTGTGATCTCCTTTAGCACGACAAAGAATTTTTGTATACACTTATTTTGATGTAACTATTGAACTTCCTTAGGTATTAGGTGGTCATACCTCCTTGTAATGCCAAGTAAGTATTGCAAATGTAATTATTTAATTGACTAATTTCAAATAAAGATTTAGAAACCTTAATGTAAGCTTCAACATTGGTGTAGAAGGGTTGTTCTAGAGAAATTTGTAAGCTTGCAATAGCCACATGAAGAGTCCAATAACCCTCTTACCATGATGTCGCCCTACTTTTTGAGAAGATGCTTAGTAACACCATACCCTTCTGCAACCCCAAAGAGCAAATAATGTAGGACAACTTTAAGGAAGCTAGCAAATTGGGTTTCCAACATTGAGTATGAGGTCCCTAATAGCCTTTTTTCCCCATTGAATAAGTTGCAATCATATTATACCTACCATGATACCTCCATTCATGGATTAAAACTCTAGTACAATCCATTGGTAGTTAGACAATGATATATGACTAAAGTAATCAGCATTTAACTTCATGCTTAGTGTGCATACCATATGCACAATAACATCACTTTTTAATTATAAATATGTTATCCTTGAATCCATCTGAGCTTGATTCACAAGATAACCCCCTACGAAACTTGTCTATTTCATAGTCTCGTGCACTCTAAGCACACAAAACGAGACAAATTTCAATTTTCTCTTATGCGTAGTCCTGAGCCTCGAATCGTCCCCTCAAGCACTCATCTCTCATCGTTTCTCAAAAAGCTTCAAAATGAGTATTTTGTTGATTTTCACTTTTCCAAAGTTAGAATTTTTTTTCCCATGCAAGGGCATTGTTTTTCAGCGCTCCTACATGAGATGATATAAAAAAAATTAAGGTGTAGCGGGGCTGGTTTTTAGCACCAAGTTACACATCTTTAACTTTTTAAAGATGCGTAAGCAACCTTTTTTAGTGCCCCTGCATCTGTTTAGTGTTTTTGAAAATGCATGAGCAGAATTTTTCACCACTCGTGTACTTTCCCACCTTTGCACGCATGAAATTAATGAACTTACAGGTCATTAATTTGATTTTATTTAAACTCTTTTAGATGAATTTTTAAGTCATTTTAGTCTCATTTATGATCATTTTGTTTTGTTTTCTCTTCTCCATCTTTCATGTTTTTGTTGAGACCTCCTCTACAATTTGGCACAGATTCAAATGTGAGGATTTACTGGTGGATTTTGATCAAGGTTTAAGTTAGGGTTTATTCTTCTCCATGTCGCCAAGTATTCCCATTCATCTCTCTTTGTTTTAAACCATGTTCTTCATTTAGGGTTTATTGTTTTGTTTCATGCATTCTTTCTTGTATTGTTATTTCCTTTCAAAATCTTTTGTTGAACATTTTTTTACATTTAGGTTGTTTTCCATTTAAAGCTTTGCAAAACCGTCGTTGCAAAGATCAATTTTGTTTTCTTCCCAAGGCTTTTTATTCTACATCATTATCGTTTTTTACTGATTGATGTGAATAACATAAGATATAGCCTGTTTTTGCAAAGAGTCATTTTTGTTAATTTTCAAACTTTTTTCCGAAGAAAATGTAATGGTGTGGTTATTCTCCGCCATTACATAAGGATCTCCTCTAAAATGTCTCATCATTGAAATTTGATGCTATGACATACCCCATATGTTTTGGCATTGAAAATAACCGCTATGACATGCCAACCTTGATTATCCAACACAAATGTTGTGGCGAGAAATTTTACCACCTGAGCATGATGCGTTTGCCTTTGATGTGTAATGGAGTGAAAAATCTCCGCCTTTGCATACCCAATTTCTTCCTAGATTTCGCCAAGTCTATGGATGTAGTGGCGGGTTTTTTTACTACATCTACATAAAGGGTTCAACAAGAAATTTAAGAGCGAGGAAAAACCCTACTCATGCATTTCTAAGATCATTTCAACCTCTTAAGTGGCATTCATAGGCATTGATTTTTAGTGCTAGATCATAAGTTCGGCCAATCATACAATACTGCACAAGCCTTGAATTTTAGCGCTTGTGCACTGAAACTTCCAACCATTTCCAAGCAATGTAGAAGCGCTAATTTCTAGTGCTAGTGCATAAAGTTAACTTCCCTAATATGCAAGGGTGCTAAATTTCAGCACCCCTCCATAAAATCTTGATTTTTTCACTAACTCCCAGAAAATTCTAAAATTGCATTTCGAGCTTTGTTTTGCCCGCATTCGCTTGATTTTCTCTCACCATTGAGCTCACATATGCTTTCTCCAAAATGCTTATCCAGGGATTTTCTGCATTCTCGTGCCTACATATTTATAATCTCCTAATATTGGAAATATCCTTTGTTTCTTTGCAGTTGCATTCCATCTCCTTTTAGGCATCATCTAAAGCATTTATCAAGATATCAGTGTTTTCTAGTGTGTTTGATGACAACTAAAGAATCTCCATCATCGAGCAAGAAGGACAAAATGAAATACAAGTATCAGGGTGTTTATTTGCCTACAGTGGTCACATCCAAGATCGATGAGATCAAGGATACAAAAATTGGGCATCTTGATATAAATGATTTTGTTAAAAGAACGAAGAAGCAACTTGTAGAAAAATATTTGGAGGCCATTGTTCATAGTAACCTCCATTGGGATGCCTCATTCCTAGTGGCAACTCATTGTCCAGAGTTTTTATTTCAAGTTGCCTCGCACTACATCTAAGAAGATAGAAGTGTTAGAGATTCCTCTGGATAGGTAATGATGAGGTTGGATGTTGATTTCTTCGACGTGGTTTTCCAAGTCCCAACCATGGAGAAATATACATATATGACTATTCAACATGCCCAAGAGGCTTAAGATAAAAATAAAATGAAGCCAAGTAGTTGATTAACGTGAAATGGTTGAAGACCTAAAGGCCTAGCATTGCAAGGTGGCCTAAAAATCTTCCTCGCAGTGATTTCAAGGAGGATGTGTGTGATATGATCACTCTTTTAAGTAGAGTGAAAGGATTGCCAACTTCATCAACTTTCCAAGAATGGATGTATGAGTACATCAGGATTATCAAGAAAAAGAAGTCACATTGATTGGGGTGCCCAAATTAGTGATGAAATCCACGAACAACTAATCAATGTGCACTCTACTTTAAAGTTCTATATGAATTCGTAGTTGGTGTATACTACAACAAAAATGAGGCAATATCTAGGTCTAACAACAAAAGGAGATATGAGGTATGTGCTAGCACGTATAAATACTATTCCCAAATCACCCTTAAAGGTAGCATCAGAAAGTTCAGAAGGGTAAACAATGCGTTCTTTGTACCCTTTCTTTGTATGTTTGATCCATCCTTGGAGAAGAAAAGGGTCTCTGATGAAGTGTGAAAGGTTGTGAATAAATACGAATGTATCTTCTTGCAATTTTCTACCTTCACCTACCTAAGGGTAGGTTGCTACACAGGGTATCCCTACATGTTACCAAGGTATCCTTCTAACAAGTGGGTGTTGATGAAACTTTTAGACAGGTTATCATAGTGCATAATGAACGTCATGCCATTCATAAGCCAAGTATTAAGTTTCCAATAACCATTGGTAGATATTCAGTACAAACAATGCCTAAGGCCAAAGTTGTAGTATCAGAGAAGCAAATCATGACTTTAAGGACTTACAAATATAGAGTTGATTTTGACTATAGGGGAATGAAAAGAAAAATTAAAAAGAGTCATAGGCATGTCTATCATTTTGAATATATTTGGGTAGATCGGAGGGATGAAGAGGATATTAGAAAGGTGGATTATTGCAAGCTTACTGTAGAACAAATCTTAGAGATTAGGTTGGTAGACCTTCCAAAGAACTTTGAAGCTCCTAGTGATATTCTAAATGTTGCTTATGATGACAGGGAGATAGCAAACAAACCTTTTCCTCTTATCCAATTCTCTCGAAAAGAGAATACTTCCATCTGATAAAGACGTACTCACATTTCGAGTAATACTAGTGAATGGTTGCAAAGATAAGGAATTTAATTGAAGCCTTTCAAGAAGGATTATGAGAGTGAAGTATCTGAAGGAGAAGCTAGCAGACAACAAGAGCTCAGGACCAAGAATAAGGCAAGTGTTGCTCCCTCTTCCTCACATAGAGGACCTAAAATTATATTTACTAATGGGAAGAGTACATCACAAACTACTAAAGAGGAGAAAACTACTGAGGAAGAGCAACCAGAAAGAGAAGAGCAACCTGAATATGAAGAATTGAATGAAGAAGAAGAACATAATGAAGAGGATGAGCAATCAAAGGGAGAACAAGAAGATGAGGAAGATGAACAACAAGAAGAAAGGAAATAAGAAGAAATGCAGACATCTTCAGATGAAAATGTCAATCAAGATCCTCTACATACATCATCTCCTATTGCTACCACAACACCTCTTGCACCTCCTATTCCTACCTCTCCTTCACCTCCTCTTTTAACTTCACCTCCACCTTAAAAAATTCTACATGCACTTAAAGTGACAATACCTCCAGTGGTACATTCAATTCATTCAACTCCTTCCATAGGGTCACTTTTGCAGAGTGTTGGTGTTACCTCCATTTCTCCATCATCTATCCCAAGTTTGTCATCTCCATCATTTGACACATCTTTGCAAGCTGAGTTTGATCAATTCAAGAATGAATTATTTCTAGATACATCAAATTTGTAGATTGCAAGAGCAGTAATGACTGAGACAACACCTATTGTAACTACCACATTTGTTCCTACAAATATTGGTGTGACTCAGGAATAGTAGCAGGGCTTGAGGGTGACGTTTATTTCCTTCCTCCATGGTTGGAGTCATAGTCATCCAAACGGAAAAAAAAAGTGGTCTCTCCTAGTGAGTTGGATCTTGAGGAACTGACTCTGTAAAATCCTAAGGGAAAAAAGAAGCCAAAAGTTTACTCAAGTTTGCATATGGACAAATCAGGGTGCAAATATGTGGACATACCAGCACCACCTCAAGGTAGAAGCCATGAAGAAATCAGCATGGGGGAATACACCATCACAAAGATTAAGATTGGAAAGATCACACATGCAAGTGCCAAGGATGATGCTCAAGTATCTTTGACCACTTTGATGGAAAAGTTTGATAAAATGAAAGAAACTAAGGACATGTACAAGGAAAAATTTGAGCACTATGCTTCCATGTTGAGGAGAATCACCAAGTCTTTAGAGAATGTGCAACTTGTTGCAATGATTATTGAGGACCCCATGGTTCAAAAGGTTGAGAAATATTATTCTAAACGAAAATTTGTATATGAATTTATTGATAGAATAATTGAACAAGGTTCACAATTTATGACCATTGCAGTAGAGAGGCTTGCCCAGATATCCAAGTTGAATCTAGAGTTGGACAAGATAGTGCATACACTTTCTATTGAGCAGAAGGAAATGGAGAAAAATATTGAATCTTGGTTGTAGTTGAAGACGATGAAATTGAGTAAGTTAGTGAAAGTTGGGATTATTCCTGACAAGGAAAAGTATGTGGAAATCAAAGAATCTATCAAAAACTGCATACATGTCATAAAGAATCTAATCAAGGATGCTCAACAAGAACAAGAAGATGTTGAAGAACATCATGTTATCTTGGTGAACATAATTGAAGGGTTTCCAGGAAAGCTTCTTCATGATGATCACACATTTCTTTCGGCAAGCAAGATTGTCCTAGTTTTCAAGGAAGCTATTCATAAATGAGTAGATGTTCAAGAATTCTCATTGGCTTCAATGGAAACTTTGTGAGATGTGCAGTTGACCTTGGACAATTTCAAAACACATCTGGAGATATGTAAGAAGGTTTGTTCTGCTGCAAAGAAGTTTGTCACAAAGGTTCACACTATTATTGATTACACTTCTGGACCGGACGAGACAATAATGCAGGAAATTTTAAAGAAGTATGAAGATTTCCAAGCACAAAGAAAGGAACCATAAATCTTTTTACATTTTCTAAGATAGTTAGATTTTTTTCTTTTATCATGCTTTATGTAAATAGGTGTTGGCATTTTTACATGTCTCATGCAACTACATGTAAAAACGAAGATGTCCTCCTACAATCATGGACGTCACATTTGAATAGTTAGGGTTTTTCCTAGAATAGCTCATAGCTCTCACCTATAAATAAGAGAGATATTTATTGTATTATTTACCTTTAATCTATTGCAACGAAGTTATGCTCAATTTTAAAGCAATTTTTGATACTTTGAGTTCATATTGTGATATCATATTCAATCAATAAAGAAGCCGAACTTGCATGCTAGACTTTGTGTTGGATCAATTTAAAATGAATGTGATTGTTCTTACATATTTCACATTGATTTATTTATTATATGATTGGATTAGCAGCATTTTATTAATTTTGATTGGAGGGCGTTCAAGCTAAATCTTATAGACTTTGTGCTATATTATTTTCTTGAGATTGTATAAGTGCTGGAAAATATTTTGGTGAATGATCTTCAAGAATTTGTGCTTGGAATCATTCATTCTATTCATGGATCTGTTCATAAACTAGACTGAATACTTTATGCTTCATTTTCATTACTGGTTACCTTATTAAAGAAATCATCATAGAAGACAACAAAAAGACTTTGCGCTTTCATTGATTTTTTGATTTACACATATTTTTATTATATCGGTATTCTTAGATTTTTCTTTGACAAGTTAAAGATATTGGAAATTACTACTTTAGTTTGTACTTAGAGTTGAAAAACATCACACAGTATCAACGTGGAACATTGTAAACATATTCTCTAAAAGAAGAGAGAATCATGAATGTAACACACCCCCATGGTTAGAATAGTGTAAATATTGTTAAATCTAGAATAGTTTACTTTCATTCAGGTGTAAGCAATAAGAAGGGAGCCTCCCCTTTTCAAGAGGAGAGATTATATCTCATAATAACTGTGGCTGAAATTCAAGTTTTGTAATCTATAAAGGGATTACATAATTTTCACCCATCAAAACATACAACACATAACTGCTCACTTTCCTGCATGGTGAAACAATAGAAGACCCTACTATGAACAATAGACAAAGTAATATGAATATTTTTATCAAAATTCATCATTCACCAACCTTAATCATGCATGCAATTGTGAGAGAGTTGTATGTTGAAAAAAACTACTACAATATGCTGCCTAAATGGATAATATAGTAGTTGTCTATATATCCCTATTCTAATAAAGGAAATATTTTTTAAGCATTAAAACCAATAATGTACCCAAAACACTAGGGAGCCTCCAAATGTGAATTCATTAATTTCACAACCAAACACATGTTGAAATTGGTAAAATACTCCGGTAATATAAAGGATTCATGGTAATTGAGAACCATACTTGGGTAGAGGTCATTTTCTTTTCCTCAATCCTTCTCCCTATAATAAGATATACCCCTATGCTATTCTTGTTAAGATGACTCTACTTCCATCTTGTAAGCTATATAGCCAAGGAATATTCACACTGAACTAACCTCAAGATCTAAAAACTCTAACAAGGAGCTATTGTATAATCCTTCATAGTGAATTCATTTTGCACTAAACAATCCTCAAATTTTAATAAGATTGGTTATGATTCACCTTAGAATGCCTACTAAGTTGAGCCAATGGAAACTAGAGATTATAGTAAATTCCAAGTTAGAGATGAACCAAGTGTGAACCTCTAGGATATCCGAACAGTGATAACTAGTCATTAGACCATGCTAATGATCAATGTCTAGACTATTGCAATGGATTAGTCAATCTTCACCTAATTTATAAAGGTGAATAATTTCCAAGGGCCACCCTAGTTATGATACAGTAATGGTTGAGCTAGTAGTTACCCTACCATTTGGGTAATGGTAACTGTTACCCAATTTCACTAACAACTCAACTAGGTAGAGCTTCTTTATTTTAAAACTAAAAGAGGTACATTTCTTAATCCTTTCCCACATTACATTCAAGTTCATAGGAAAAAATCAAAAGATTACATTAGCAATTTCATTGCATTTATACAGATGCATGTAACATAGGAAAGATTTATACAAGTCTTTTCTGAAAAGAGTAATCTTTATTGATAATAGAATGAATATGTTTCACACAAGCCGTGAGATTGGCTTGTTCAATGTAAATGGAAGAAAAACATATACATTGATAGATAAAAAAAAATAGAATGTACATAGAGACCAGTCATTGCCTGAATGACTGGTTTAGTGTAGCTACCTTGATTTGTCTCCTGTCCCGAGCTGCTTTGAGTCCACTTTAGCTCATGTGCTATCTTAGTGCTTGCATCTGAATGGTAAAGTGATGTTAGAGCAATGAAAATTCTCTAACATTACATGTAAAAGCACCTATAAATGTATAAATTGATCTCCAGATACATTAAACAAGCATGCAAACCTTAGATGTCCAGGAAAATAACAAGTTATCAAACACATCCAAAATGTGTGCATATTTCTCTAACATGTTTGTTCACTATGCAGATATAGGTGCATAGTTCCTTACTGTTTCATCATGTTCAAAATCTCAGCATGTGGAGTAAAATGTGGCTCCCACGAGGGTTGAGCCCAACATGCTGCCCACTTGTGTTTTAAGAGGGATTGGAATTTAAGAAACATTAAGAGCAATTATGATCAAGTTTATGATAAACCTATTCTTGATGCATTAAATCAATATAGAATTAGCTTCTTGCTTGATCAACTTTCATTATCAGATTCTAAAGAGTTTAAGGTGTGTAACTTGAAATAGTGAGTATCAGACATCTGATCATAAACTTGGAGCAGCTATGAGTGATAAGTGAAAAGTATAACCAGGGTCATCATGCCAGTGTGTTGTTTAAGGAGAAATATGATGCTTTAGTGTATGCTTTCCAATGATACAAATCAGTACTTGTATATGCACTAAAGAGTAGCATATTGCATTGTATCCCAAAGTATAATCTTTTTGTGTTTCAGGACAAAATGACAATCACAAAAGATAGTGGTTCTCAAAGTAGGTATACTAAAGATATTTTGGGGATGATGATCACATTCAATATAAGAGAATTTTTAATGCAATCATGGTTGCATGAATAAGAGGCCTAGCATTCAAGGTAGAGTCATGTATTGATGACCAAAAGGGTAATTGTATGGAAGGTTTCATGTATAGGGTTTTCAAAGGAAAAGAAAGCTGTAGTGACTCTATTTTGGCAGCAATAAGATGTTTTAGGGAGTGACATGATAAGTCATTGTTAAAAGGGAGCATTTAAAGACGGTCCTTTTATTCTGACTCAAATATTGGAGTCATGTTCAAAGGGGAATAAAGATTTCATAGTCATGCAAGCTTTTGATGAATATAGGTTCAGGAATTAAAAGAGAAAGTAGAACCATAGGCCATTATAGGGGAGTCAAGTGCCTAATGCAACAGTTATAATCTCTTACACTACAATTTGTGATTGAAATGATTGTCCAATGATCTTGTGAAAAGAAGAGAAGGACCTACATGGGAGAAGTATTAATAATATAATAGATTCTCATATGATAGTGGCAACCTTCATGCAAATAGGCAGTTTTTTTTTAAAGTACAATAAGCAGTTTCAAAAGGTAATGGAGCACTTGGCAGTGATGAAAGTGAAGATAGTTTTCTTTTGGTAATAAATGAAGATGCAGTATAATGTTTTTTCCTTTCATTGCATAGTGATGTTTCCATTGTATCACATGGCAAGCATGGGGGGCAATCTCAAGAAATATATGTTCTATTGTACATGGATAATGCTAATTCACAAAAACAATTCCTTTAAATGATATTGGAAATTAGCATGAATAGGAGTAAAAAACAGAATGGTTAGAGTGTTGAGATCTTTTGGGATCAATACAGTCAAGATGGTGGCCATAAGAATGTAAGTACAGGTGTGTGCTTATCAAATTTAATACATTCTTTCATAAACACATATTAAATAGACGGTTACAGTAGTGGGAACTCCACCCAAAAAATTTGGAAACCCAATTTCAGATAGGGTTTTGAGCATAGTAGAGATGCTATTGGCCGATTCATGGCCATATTTTCAGTTGAGGGTTTTTTAAACGAAGATACATAAACCCATGAGAAAATTTATAAAGAGTTTATGAGAGAAACTAGAAGCTCGAGCCAATATAGTCATGACAACCCAAAATATGAAGAAATGACAAGAGATGTACAGAAAATTAAACACCTTCAGTATTTCAACATTGTAAATCACAGAAGGCTATGAGGAGTAGGAAAGAAAACAATTGAACACTAGGGTTTCAAACCATCAAGTGTTATGCAAAGTAAAGAGACCCTCGAGTTAGGGTTGCTCAGAATTAAGAAATGCCTATGGGATAGGTATTCCCATGGCCAATGAGACAAAATGGCTTCTCCCTTTTAAGACAAGTAAGGTATGTAAACAATCCTAGTATGAGTTTGTGTTGAATTATGGCCATGAGTGCAAGATTCCAAAAAGCACGAAATACACAAGCTACAAGAAATGAAATAACTCATTATTTTGTTTTTTTCAGAGCTCAAATGAGCAGTTTTTGTACAGAGAAAAGAGGTTTTATTTTTGTTTGCATAGAGAGAGCTTACCCTTTATTGCTATGAAGGAAACTCATCAGGAATCCCATGGGTTTTTGCTTCAAATGCTCAGGCCATAATCTCCATGGCGACCCCAAGTGCATCAGAGAAAATCACAGAGAAAGTGAAACACATGATGATGAATGTGTGCCATAGAAAAGATTTACTAGTTTCTTCAAAGAAAATCAATAAGATTTTTCCAAGAAGACACCTCTGAGATACTCCAAAATTCACCATTGAAGACTCTCAAAACCCTTATGCTTGCAGCCATGGGTTTTCAAAAAGGCTCGAATGCAAATGAATGAGCTTTCCTTTCTTTGGGCTCATTTGTGTTTTAGGTTTTCTACCCTAATTTTGGTTGCCATAAAGTGGTATTTTTATCACTTTATTTCCAAATAATACATGCTGATGAATATGTGTCGTGGTCAAAACTTGTGAGTTCATGACCAATGTTTATTTGTATTTGATTCATGTATAGTCGACCTTGCTTCATTTTTATATTCATTGCAAATGTAAAGCAATTTGATTAAGTGTTGTCACTATAAGGAACTTAACTAAATTTGCCCTTTTAAATGCAAAAAATGAAGGAGTCATGTTTCATCATGCACGTATGGGTTGTAGTTGAAGTCTTTATGATTTTGAGAGCATAAAGGGGAGTTGTGAGAGGTTTGCAAACATGAGGAGGGAATATAGGGGTGTTTAATTGCTTTTTGGAGCAAATGGGAGCTTTAGGAGGGTTGTTTCATGTGTCATCATGTTTGAAAAAGTCAAGTTTGACTTTTTCATGCTTATTGAAGCCTTTTTGAGCGAATTTAGTGGCTAGATTTTAGGACCTTTTGATGGATCCGACCCCAATCAGTTTGGGAGTCCTAATCTTACAGAATTTGGGAGGGAGTTAATTAATATAGTCACTTGAGTGACTCTTTTACATTCAGTTCTGACTATGCATTTTTTGGTACTTAGTGGCTTTTCAGTCCTTTGGTAGAATTTTGCAGACTTTTGTAACTCATTTTTGGACATGAATATCAGAAACAACCTTGGATATCAATGATTTTGGAGTTTTTCCTTCTTGTTCTTTGCTTCATTGTGTGCATTGAGTTGATTGATCAAGTCATTTGTGAGCTATTGTTATTCTCCTTATGGTTTTGTCTCATGTTTAGCACCTTTTTGCAAAAAATTATGTTTATGCAGGTTGCAATCTGTGTCAAAAATGAAAATGACCTTTAGCTATGAATTTATTTTTCCTCCTGAGAGCTTAAGCATTAGGACATTTTTGTGAAATATTTATGCAGAGATATACATAAACAAATTGTGTAGTTTTAATTTCTATTACTGAAGGCAAGTGTTTGAAAATCTGGTTTCAAGTCTGAGTAATGTTTAGGTGCATCACCATAGGGTTTAATCATTTTAGTTTATGCTATATTTTTACCCTTTTCCTCAGCAGATCAGTAAATTAGTTTTTAGGTCAGTACCAAATGAAGTCGGCCTTCTCCAGAGGTTCTTTTCCATTACAGGTGACCCACAACCTAGAAAAGTTCACATGTTTCTCCAAAGTGTTAAGTTTTACAACTTAACCAAGGTGCAACTTTAAGAGATAAATATAACTAGAGATAGTCATTATATCAACAAGGCTAGCAAGTAGTCACCTATAGCACAAGGGTGATTGATGCCAAGTACTACCCATATTATGAAGAAGACAACTGACAATATCACTAAGTCACAAGATGGTATATGTCACATGATACTTCTTCTTGGGTGGATAGATTGGTTGTTGATAGCCTAAAGGAAATCAAATTTGGAATCCATTAGGGTGGATAGGTTCATTACTTGGTAAATAATTCTTGTTCCCACATGACCCTTAAGGATCAATGGTGGACCCTTGATGTCCCATACACTAAATCCTCTTCCCAATTGTTTGATATTGTACTTGACCCTATCGGGTTGAGGAAAAACCCTTGGTGTAGTATGAAATGCACTGAGACCTCTTCCTAATTACTCCTTGGAAAATCCTAATCATCACCTTAGTCCATGACCTTGGCCCTTCATAGGATTGTTACCAAGATAGCTTGTTAGGTCCACTTGGTTTGGGTGGATGGAATAGTGGTTCACTTGGTTGGGTTTGTTGCACCAATGGGAAGGTAAATAGAAACTTGGGCAACTAGGATGGTATTCACGACCAAAAAAAATCATGTTCACCTCCAAGTACCTAAATTTATGATCTTCCCACTCTGATTATTTGATTAGATTATATTATAATTGTATAAAATTAAACTTCATGATTATAATTGAATATGGTTTCTATATATACATGCTAGTTTTATCATAAAAAAATGCTCTCATGGCTAGCTTTTTACATAGGTATCAAAGCAACCAAGTTCCATCTCTAGACCTCAATACCCACATGCTCCACATATAATAAGATATTAAATCTTATAGTCATAGGATGCAGGAATAAATGACAACATAGATCCTCCAAGAAACCTTCGATGAAACTAAAGAAAATACCTAAACTTGAGGAGCTTGAGAAGGTTGTTTTGAAGGTGGAAATAAAAAAAATATCTGATATGGAGACTTTTGAATTTACCATAACAAGAATGAAATTTTAGAAAAGAAAAGACAAAGAAAGCCCATCCTAGATCTGGGAACCTATAGCTAAAATAAAACTATTTGCAATCAAAGACTTTCCCATTGGATGTGGGTGTTATATCCCACCCATGTCAAAGGTGGTCATAATTAAATATGACCATGTGCACATAATGTAAGGAAGATAAGGTATTAGAACAACTTTTGACACTAATCTTTAGAGGAGGGTAATTCAAAATTTTAAAGAGATTTACAACAATTATAGAAACTTATGTTAGTGTAATTAATATTTAATTAAACTTGCATAACTTTACTTAGGTTGAGCTAATTTTAGGTCAACTTTAGGGTTGCATACTTTGCTTTTATAAAGCAAATCATCTCATTGTAAATTAAATTCCTGAATAATAATATTTTGCACATTACATGCAAAGTTCTGCTTTTTTGATGTTCTCTCTTCTGTGGAAGGTGTTTAGGTTTGCATGTCTGATCTAGGGTTTCTAACATGGTATCAGAGCCTTGACATGCAGCCCCTTCTCAAAATCTGGAGAAAACCATTGCAGATTTCGTTCGGGGTTCCTCAAGGATTTTTATGCCTTGAGTTCATTTATGCAGCATCTTGGATCAGATCGGGCTTCACCATTGGATTCAGAGCACTGAAAAAAGTCAGGTTTGACTTTTATTTTGCAGATTTTGGCCATGATTTGCCAGATCTGTGAGGGTTTCAGTTTTGGTGATTTTTTGGAAGCTCTGGAGGTAGCCATTTTTTTGGAGCATTTTGAGCCAAAACAGAGGTCACCATTGCGTTCGCAGCGGCCAAAAACCCTAAGATCGCCCTTCGTTTCGTCGATTTTGGCGAAGTTGATCCGGAAGGCAAATTTTTTTTACCAAAGAAGCCGTACGGCCTCCCCAGCACGCTTCCCGAGGCACGGTTTTCGAAAAAAATTAAAAAAAATAAAGTTTTCGGGATCCGTGCTGGCTCCTCCAGTTCATTCGGCCCCGCCAGCGGGCGGCCACCCAGCAGCCACCGCCGCTGGTGGCTCCCCCACCCAGCTCCGCCGGCCGGACCAGCCCCCGCGGGCTCCCACTGCACCAGCCGCGGTCACATGGGGGACCGGGCGCTATGCGCCCAGCCCCCGGCCGGTCCTTAGCACCTCCACGGGTCGTATGGAGAACCAGGGGCTCTGCCCCAGCCCCCTGTCCGCCAGCCCTTGGTCGCATGCAGGACCAAGGGCCGAGATTTTTTTAGCCCCCTGGGCTACCTGCAGGCCTTATTGGCCTTTCTGGAGCACTTTCACGAAATCGGGTATAACTTTTGCGTACGGTGTCTGTTTTTTGCAAACGAGATATCATTGGAAAGCTGATTCCGACGCCAATCTATTCAATGTTCCAATTTTTCTAGATTATGCTCCAGATTTGTTTTGCAGGTCCTTGAACTCAGATGTTGTTTTTTTCTCTCCGAAGGGCATATCTTTTGACTCGGTGATCCTTTTTTCGCCATTCTTGCGGCGTTGGAAAGCTGGTTTAGTCCTCTACATAGATCTGAGGTCTATTTTCATTTTCTGTTTATGCATGTTAGGTATTCTCTCCTTTTTCAGTCATTGGGGATTGTAATAAATGAACTATTATAAAGTTCCTTTGGGGGGGTTTCTTGCATAATAATCTTCATCGTGTTTTTGATGGCAACTCGCATGGGTTGTAATCTGGTCTCTTAGTTTCTTTTGGCCATTTTTTTCTTAGCTTGACACATATCAGATTCTTTTTGGTTCACACTTTAGATTGAGAGCCTATGGTTAGTGATCCGCATCGGATCCATCTCAGTTTGAGGGCCACTAAATTTGTGGTTATTGTTCCGAGTCTGTATGGTACTTTTTCCCATGGAAGAGTTTCAGTCTTAGTTTTGGCATCGGCATCGAGATTCACAGCTTCCAGATTCTATCATCACCATACCATCTACTGTTGCTTTATGGATTCCAAGGTTGTTCCAGTTTGGAGTGTTCGAGTGTTCCGTGGCATCGGGTCTGTTGTCACATTATTATGATTCCGATATGGTTTCTTGTAGACAGAAGTATCTTTCCTTGCTTGCCAGATTGCGGTTCCAGTGTTACTCTACAGTGTTCTTCTAGTGCTTCTTTGCAACAGTCATCTCATTGTAGGGGGGGTTGTCCCACTGGGTTTTCCTTCTCTACCTCATTATTGCATTTGTACATGGGTACCTGATCAGGCCTAGTTTCCGGGACCCATTCATGCTTTCTTGCATTCATCTTAGTTTTAGGTGCATGCTTATCTAGTCTCCCTAAGTTGCACTTATGGGGGGGTGTTAGTGTAATTAATATTTAATTAAACTTGCATAACTTTACTTAGGTTGAGCTAATTTTAGGTCAACTTTAGGGTTGCATACTTTGCTTTTATAAAGCAAATCATCTCATTGTAAATTAAATTCCTGAATAATAATATTTTGCACATTACATGCAAAGTTCTGCTTTTTTGATGTTCTCTCTTCTGTGGAAGGTGTTTAGGTTTGCATGTCTGATCTAGGGTTTCTAACAACTTAAACAAAAATAAACATGAATATCATGCATACCACAACACAATGATTTATGTGGGTAAAATCCTTTCAAGAGAAAACCCAAAACTTCAAATGCTAACCAATATATTATTCAAAAATCACAAAAATTATTATATACTTGCAGAGAAAGCTTCTCACAGGAGTATCACCAACTAGAATCTAGAGGAAAACACAACTATCAAACTCTTAGAATACATCACAATGCACAATTATAATACAGTGCCCTCATAAAATAGGGTTTCCTTCTAGGGAAAAACAAGCCAAAAAATATCTACTATTAGATTTGAGACCTAATAATGAATGATCCAAATTTACAATCATAAAATATACATAAAATGTGTCTTTCGGGGGTGTTGTCCTCGAACCCTGCAAAGGGGGTACCCCCCTTGCAACCCCTCATACTTAATATATTAACCCCTTATAATTGCAAGGTTGAGACACTCTTTTTACTAACACATAAAAGCCAGCATAGCTAGGAAAACCTCTAAGGAAGAAGACCCCACTAAAGAATAGATCAATGTTGTAAATGGTACATGAATTTTCTATGGGGTTCTGGTTAACTATTGAAATGAGGAATGAATTAATTCATTGTCACTTTTATAGAGAGTTTGAGTGTATACATCATGAGGAGGACAAATAGGAAGGGAGCAAGTCCTAGCCTAGCTAAGATACTATGTGCTAGTAGGAATATAACACCTCTACTAGAAAAAAATTTAGAAGAGCTCCATGAAGAATAAGATCAGCACTTCCTAGTGAATCTTCTATTTTCCATAGAGTTCCAGTTGATGTACCTATTATTCAAAAAATTATGGCTCAGCCTCAACCACCTCCTGGACCTTGGGGTAATGCATTTGGTCCGCTCAATTTGGTAGCTCCTTTACATGAGCTTCCATGTGTTTCACAAAAGAACATCTTGAAATTATATGGAGATGGAAAACAACATCCTGATGAACACATCATTTCCTTCTACATTGTCTATGGTGTTCTTGGCATTGAGCATGAGGATGTTGTTGTAAGGTTGTTCATTGAGACTTTACAAGGAGTAGCTATTGAGTGGTTCTATACTCTTGGTCTCAGTGTTATTACCAATTGGAACATTCTCCATGCTAAGTTTGAAGAAAGGTTTAATCCTGTTGAAGATGCACATGATTTTCTAGCACAACTTAAAACCATGAGGAAAGAGGCACATGAACCCATACACGAGTTTGTGGCTAAATTCAATAAGCTAGTGACAAGGATTCCTATTGAAGCTAAATCGACAACAAATAATCTTAAGTTCTTTTTCATCAATACGCAACTTCTAGAGGTAAGATTCTTGTTGTGTAGGGCTATTATTCGTGATCTTGAAGTTTCTCAACAACTAGCTACAAGTTTTGAAGATGATTTGATACTTGTCGGTAAAATAAGGACAAATTCGAATAGAAGAGGGCAAGCATCAAATTATTCATCTTCAAATACCAACTCTGACTTTTCTTATCCCGTGGTACAAAGGTTTGAAAATGAGTTGTTGGATTTGAAGAAGCAAGTTTCAAATAATTCCTACAAGGATGTTCCTAGAAGGACTTTCTCGAATTCTTCCAATTATTTCAGAAACAGAAATCAGAATCGTCTTTTTGTGCCACAAGGAAGGCTTGCTCTAGAAGCTCCACCTACCAGTGTAGCTGTGGGGTATTATGAAGCATAGAAAGATGAGTACACACAATCGAAATATCTTATGGAGGAAAATGTTGATCTATTCCAAGATGAGGGAATAGATCTAGCTGGAGACTCAAACATTGGTTATTTGTAAGTTGCGAATGAATCTGATTATGAGGATCTAGTAACTGATACATATGTTGTTTTCACATGGTCACAATAGAATCAACTTGATCAAGCTCAAGTTGATGCTCCTAAAGAGAAGGACAAGTCGTTGATAACTATTTCAAAAAGAGGACCTGCTTTGCCCTGGCAACTGGAAGATACAACAAATAAATAAGTATATACTCCTCATCCTCCTGTAGTTCCTTCAATGCCAAAAGCCAATATCCAGGTTCCTAAGACTAGTCTCCCTTTTTTCAAACCCATCAATGAAGTTACTCTTTCTTCTTTGAAAATTTCCTTCCAATCTTTCAACATTATTGACCATGCAAAGAGGAAAAAAATCCAAATGTCTGAAGTTGAGTACCTTAAGGCTAATCCCGATCAATTTGACAGGCTTGTCAAGTTTGTTAGAGACAAAGGAATTACTCCTAGTAGGGATACCTCTTAAGATGTTATTGCTATTCCAAAGCCTAAGCCTACTCAGAATAACTTAGTTATTGTTCCTCTAACTAGCTCTGGAAGGATTGACTCGTTTTATATTTCCTTTCTTGCCAATGGCTTTAAATTGAGTAATTTTGTTAGAAATTGGTGCATTTGACAATGTTATGCCCTCCAAGGTAGCTATTGCCTTAGGTTTGAATCTAAAAAAAACTTTTGGCCTTTGTTTCTCTATGGAGAACAAACAAGTACCTCTAATCAGGCAGATCAAGGATGTATAGTTTGCATTTGTCACATATACGAAGAAGAAGATCAAGATGATAACAAATGTTCTAGCATCCTATGATATTCTACTTGGACACAATTTATGTAAAGATGTAGGAGAACTTAACATGGATATGTTAGAGGCTAGGATACCCGTAAAGGGCGTGATGCAAAAATTGGTTCCTGAAAGGGAATCCAAATTATGAGTCACTAAGTCTGATGATCTGAGAGCTCAAATTTTATTTGAGTCTTTGGTTGTTCATAGTTATTATTTGCGAACAGATAAGGATGTTGAATCTTCATCAAAAAATACAAGGCATGAGTCAAAAAAATTTGGCTCATCTTCTCCAAAAAATGAATCATCTTCAGATGATTTTTCTTTCACAGATTATGAAGCTTTATCAGATGATGAAGTTACAAATTTTGAAACAGTAAGCCTTGGTGATCCAGAAAATGTTTGGGTAATTAATTTCAATAAATATTATTCTTATACCAGTTCAAGAATCTAGAATTATCTTTGTCTCTCCAAAAGGGAAAATATTTCCTTTTGCATTCAAATTGCAATTTGATAATACTAATAACATAGCTGAATATGAAGCTTTTTTATTAGGTATGCAAGTTGCAAGCAAGAAAATAATAAAGAATCTCCATGCCCAAGGTGATGTTGAGTTGCTAGTCTTCCAAATAAGGAATTTTTATCAAACCAAGAATGACAAACTTAGGCATTATCATAATCTTGTTTGGAATTGCATTGAGGAGTTTGATGCTTTTGATATTTTTGTAGTTCCAAGAGAGTATAAGGATAGAGTTGATTCCTTAGCACTTTTAGCCATTCCCCTGATACCACACAAGGATTTTCATGGTCCTACCTATACCACTGAGTTGGTTTTCCACCCAAGTGTCCCTGACAACTCAGATAATTGGCAGATTTTCAATGGTGATCATCAGATTGTTTCTTTTTTTAGAAAAAGCAAAAAAATTTGATGAGTTGTACTTTGAAGGAAGTGATTTTGCACCTCGAGAATCTATGTCCGAATTTGATCAGATCACAGGTGGAGAGTTTCTTCAGCTTAAAGGAAATAAAATTCCAAAGGGGATTGTATCCCTTGAAATACCTTTTGACAAACATGATTGGTATGTCAAGAAGCAACAATCTAACTCTGATTCAACCAATGAATTTGAGCAGATCAACTTGGGAACTAAAGCTGATCCTAAGATGGTGAATATTAGAAAGTGTTGCACTGCTGAGGAAAAAGAATAGTTTTATGAATTTCTACGGCAATACATGGACATATTGGTATACTCATATGAAGATTTAAAATCCTTCCATCCAAAATAAGTGCAACACGACATTCCACTCAAAGCAGGTGCATTGTGTTACAAGAAAAATCAAATGAAATATAATCCAAATATTTCTAGAACCATTCTTTCAAAAATACAAAAAAAATTGAATGCAAGGATCATATTTCCTATCCACCATTCAACATGGATAACCACTATTGTTCTTGTTTGTAAAAAGAATGGTGAAATTCACATATGTGTGGATTTCAAAATTTTGAATCAGCTATCACTGAAGGACAATTATCCTCTTCCAGTGATGGACCAAGTTCTACAAATGATGACTGGGTCTGAGATTCTTTCTATGTTAGATGGTTTCTCTAGTTACAACCAGATAGAGGTTAGTCTAGATGATCAACACAAGACTACTTTTACAAAGCCATGGGGTACTTTTGCATATTGTAGGATTCCTTTCGGTCTTATCAATGCTGGTGCCAAATTCTAGCATGCAATGGACTTGGAATTCCATGATGTAATGGGTAAGTTCATTTAGTGTATCTTGATGATCTTACCATCTTTTCTAAGAAGCATAAAGAAAATTTCTTCCATTTAAGGCAAATCTTGGAGAGGTGTTGATAACACGAAATTTTATTGAACCCCAAGAAGTCAATTTTTGGGGTTACAGAAGGTAAACTTCTTGGTCACATTATGTCCAAGGAAGGTATTAAAATTGATCCCGAAAGGGTCAAGACTATTATAGCTCTTAATTTTCCATCAAGTAAGAAAGTAGTTCATTCCTGAACCACCAAAAAACATATACAAGAAGGGAAAGAGGATTCCCTTTACTAGGCCCCTAGGGTTTTTCACCTAGGAGCACTTGGTTTAGGAATGGCTCTCTTTCACCTAGTGATATGATTTTTGGTGATTGCATTCAAAGGGTAGGGGTTTGAAGAAGGTTGTGATACGTGTGTGTAGTGTGGCTGAAAACTAAAAATGAAATGATTGTAATCTAATGTATGAAATGTAAATAAAGTAAATGTAAACTAATGCAAACTATTTTAAAAGGACCTAAATGTATGCAATACATAAATTGAATGGAAAGTGCAAGGCTTGTGCACCTGGAAATGAGATGTTGCAAATGGCCTTAGAATTCTCTGGAAATTGTCTGAAATCAACAGAGGGACACTTATGCCAAGTTGGGCGACCTAGTCCTCCTATCGAGAAAATCTACCAAAGTGGGTTTCTGTCAAATGGGTACCCAGAAATGTTAAAATCCCTGAAAGATAGGCTCATAGGGACTAGGTCACCATTATGGGTGACCTATTCCTCTTCTGAGTTTTTGAGGATCTGGGAATAGAGATTGGAGCCTTCGGTCTACACTCTGGATCCCAACAGGTGTTTGGTTCAGATTCTGCAGAAAATGGGCTGAAAGAGGTCTCCAAGCTTCATGTAGGGCTTTGTTGACTTGAGTAATCTTGATGAGTTGAGAACACCTCCTTGGCACCTTTCTCCTTGACAAACCTACATACAAAAATCTACAAATCACACATGCACAAAGGAGACAAAGGGTTAGGGTTAAAGATTAGGGGTTTGCCTTAGTCAAACCCCTTTGATGGTAGCTAAACCCAAATGAGAAACAATGAAAGGAAAGGATGCTTGATTGATGAATACAATACAAACACTTACCAAACCTTTGTTGAAGATGTTTGCAACATGCAAGAACCAGTTCCAATGGAGGCTATTTGAGATGTCTTGTGCTTGATTACTTGCTTGGGAAGATTGATTGCAAGAGTAATTATGAAGGTGAAAAATGATCTTAGGAGAGACTAAGAGAGGCAAAATGAAGGTGAAAACCCTTATTTATACAATATATGCCCTAATTTTCCTGAAAATGCAACATGATAGGATGACACTAGGGTTTTGGAGGAAAATTCTTGTTAGGTTTTTGTTATAAATTTGAATTTTATGCCAAAAGGGACTAGGTCACCCAAGATGGCGACCTAGTCCACTTGGACAATTTCAAGTGGTGTTTGGGAATTAAATGGTGGTTAATAAAGTTTATCAGCTTTGCCTCCCAAAACACACTTAAGTCAAGCCTAAAAGTACATTAAAGGGACAAATTAACATAAGAAAAGGGTTAATTAGTGGATGATAAGTCTAGGAAGATGTGAAAATGCCTTACAACACTTTACAACACCTGGACACAAGGCTTGGAAAGGGGTAAAAGGGGGTTGTTTAGGTGAATTGTGTTGAAAGGGTCCTAGAAAAGTGGGAAGATGTGTTACAACACTTCACAACACCTTAGTAAAACACCGTTAGATTTTTGTTGAATTGCAAGCTTACAAGGCCGAATCAAGGTAAAACAAGGCCAAAATCTAAGGGAAAAGGCCAAAATGAGTGAAAAAGTGCCAAAGACTACACTTTTTTGTGACACAATTCCATTTTTGGAAAGCTAAACTTCCTACAGAGATTTATACCTAATTTCATAAATAAGATTTATCATATTGTTAATATAATGAAAGGGACTTCAAAATTCTATTGGACCGTAGAAAGAAAAGCTACATTTGATGATATCAAAGAGGCTATTGCTCATGCACCGGTGTTAATTTGTCCAAACTACACAAAGGAATTTATCATGTACAGTTATGCTTATGAGTATACACCCTCGACGATCTTGGTGCAAGAGAATAGCGAGGGATTTTAATCCCCAATTGCATTCATGAGTTATCCTTTGAAGGATAATGAACTAAAATATTCCCAGATGGAGAAACATGCTTTCGTTGTGGTTAAGGCAGTGAAGAATTTGAGGTTTTACATCCTTAATAGCTATGTCGAAGCATTTGTTCTAGATTCAACTACCGAGTCCTTCCAAACTATTGATGTGATGGATAGATGACATAGAGTAGGCCTCTTAAAGAGTTCATCCACCACAAAATTATTTTTCTCTTTGACATATTCAATAAAAAAATTGTATGCTTGAATTTTACTTACCTATTTCTACTGCATATTATTTAGATTTTGTTGACTGAGGAAGAACTTCAGGTTGTTGTGATCTGATTTGACAACAAATCTTCTGCACACCAAGTATTACTAGAAATTCTCCAAGGAATGTATTATAGTAGAATCTCTTTGTCATATATGGAATATCCTCTTTCATGTGCCCTAGAATTCCTACTTTCAAAAGCTATGGTTTGTCCTTATGAGAAAGTACCACTCTAATTACTTCACTAGAAGCATCACATTCTACAACAAATGGAAGTGAGAAATCAGGAATTGTAAGAACCAGACAAGAACTCATTACCTCTTTTAGCTTCTCAAATGTCCCTTATACTTCCATTTTCCATTCAAAGGCTCCTTCTTTGGTCAGAATGGTGAGAGGTGCCACAAACTAAGAAAATCCTTTGACAAACCTTCAACAATAGCTACACAATCCAAAGGAACCTCTTAGCTAAGACAAGTTTATAGTTTGTGGCCAGTTTATAATAGCTTGGATCTTGTATTAATCAACCTAAACTCCTTTAGAACTTATGACATGTCCCAAATACAATATCTCTGTTGACCCAAACTCACATTTGGACATCTTTGGAAAGAGAGACTAATGTTCTAGAATTCCCAAGATTATATCCAAATTCTTCAAATGTTTTTCCCATATTTTGCTATAGATCAAAATATAATCAAATAAAACCAACACAAACTTCCTCAAGTGCTTACCAAAAACATTATTCATGCATGATTGGAAAGTTGTCAGAGCATTAGTGATACCAAAGGGCATAACCAATAACTCAAAATTCTCATCATGAGCTCAAAAATAATTCTTCTATATATTTTCCCTCATGCAGATCTGGTGTTGTTTAGATATGAAATCAATATTTTTCTTATTCAATACTCAGTAGTCTATGCACATCTACAAAGTGTCATCCTCCTTCTTTATCAACACCACTAAAAATGTGAAAGGGCTAGAGCTTGTTCTGAGGTAGTACATATCCAACAACTCCTTTATTTCTTTCTCCATCTCCCCTATATGCATAGATGGGGATGGTGGTAAGAAGTGGTCATAACTGACTTTGATCCTAGTTCAAGTTTTATGGTATGATGGAAACTATTATCTAGTGGAAATCCGAGAGGCATGTCACTGAAAACCAAACTATGCTTATCCAAAATCTTCTATATATCCATATGAACTTGGTCATTATTACCTTTAGAAGATTCTTTTAAAATCACCCAAAAACTAGCATTTCTAAGCAACTTTGTTCTTCTAAAAGATCCTCTCCATTCTCCTAGTTGATACAACTTACGGACCTCCATTAGCCATTCCCTTTGGAACACATCCTTCCCATTGGCTTTGAACTTGATTTCTATTTTTTGGAAGTTTGTAGTGTACTCACTCAATGAATGCAGCCACTGCACACCCAAAACTACATCAATTTCACTCAAACCAATAACATATAAATCATCACTAACCTTGTGATCTACAAGTGTTATATCTAGCTTCCAAACATTTTTCTTATAGGGTAGGTTATACCCATCTGCCATAGTGATAGTGAAGCCTTCAAAATTTTCTACATCTAGCCTTCTTCTCCTCACAAGTCCCTCATCAATGACTTTATTGGTAGCTCCTCCATCAATCAGAATAGTCACTCTTTGTCTGTAAATGACTCATTGGAATTTAAAAGAATGGTACCTATGTACACCAAATAGTGATGCCAGAATACCACCATTATCTTTCTCCTTATCTTCTTCCTCTAGAGGGGTGCATTTCAAATCATGAAATTCATCAAACTCATTTGATTTTGACTCTTTTTTAGAAATGACTTCTATATATTGATCTTGCCCCTTTTCAAGAAATCTATGTCTAAGAACCCATAGCTATCAACAAGTGAAACAAAGGTTCTTCCTTTTGAGCTCACTCTTGGTTTCAACATCAATCTTCTTAGATGTGGCAGGGGGAGCTAGTTTTTGAGCAGTCTGAGGCTTCTTTTGGAAATTTCCTTTTTTATTCCATATTGAGGGTTTTGATTTTTGTTGAGGAACTGAATTCTCCAAATCAAAATCTTTCTGAATAGTCTCCTAAAGTGTTGGGGGTGGAATACCTTCACCAAGCCCTTGAGGTGTTCTACCAAGCCTTCAATGAATAAGAATATGAGTCTTTTCTTTGAGATGTTGATTACCATGACTTATAGCCTTTGGAACTTTACAATATATTCTTCAACACTTCCATTTTGTTTGAGGTGAGCCAATTCTCTAAAATTTTCTTCTAGATCTATCCTATCAAATCTCTCAACTACTCTACTACAAAAATCATCATAGGATTCGATCAATTTATGGCCTTGAGTGATCAAGCCATGGTACCACCAATCATGAGAAATTTCTTCCAATGTAGTATGGAAAATTTGATGGAATCTTCTTCAGATGTAGGCCTAAGAGCCAAGTATGTATCAAGTTTCTGCAACCATGCCCTAGCAGTGCTCTTCTCAGATCCATCAAAAGGGGAAATAGATAGCTTCCCCAATGAGTGCTCCAAATATTTTAGCTTAGGGAGCAAATGTAAGTTCCTTTATTATTCTTCTTCGTTGCCATGAAATATCTCAAAGATAAGATCTCCTTGATCTAAGGGTCCAAATCCCTATACTCTTCATAATCTCTTGAGATGTCATCTTGGAGGGTAGTTTCTTCCACTAGAACTTCTACTCTTTGAATGAATTTAGGCTTGAGAGGCCTATTATTGAAGTCAATTCTAGAGATTTTTGTAGCAACCATCTTCTCCTTCCCCTTTCCACCATTGGTTTCACTAGTAGCACCATTAATATTATCACTCTCCTTCCTAGCATTGGTCTGCATCCACTAAAACATCTGGGCAAACATGACGATAAGATGATCTTTTCCTTGTATCATTTCCTCAAATATTTCTTTGGCTTCTTTCGATTCATAATCCATGGTTTCTTCTTGGCCAATTTTCTTCAATTCTCTCCTCTAGAGCCTAATCTCCCTTTCACTTGGAAACATTAATCATTAGAAAACCCTATAGGTTGGAAAAATCTCGCTCCTATACCACTGTGATGTCCCTAACTTATAATTTTAACAAAAGGATAATTTTCATATTGTATTCAATACACATCACATATGAACATAAAGATAATACTCTAATATATTAATAAACTTTAGAGTCTCATTCACACATATGATATATCAATTACAACTCATAATAATGATCTGGAATGATATACAAGGTTACCATAGATCAACAATAGTATTATTAACTTCCTTACAAAACCCTTGAAGCTTAGATGCAATCCCTGAATGAGAATGCCCTCAAGAACCAAAGGGGTTTCATCCTCAGATCCTAGTGACTGTTGGGTTTTTGTATAATGACCACAAACTCCCATGGTTTTTTGTCCGTAGAAGGGTTTAGAACACAAGTTTCCCAAAATATAGTAAAATGACATAATAATTCGATGCCCCTTACATGAATTGAATCCCTACATTTATATGCTAACAATTTCCCTTAAGAAACAAGTCTTTCTTGAGCTAAAATGGTGTGAAAGCCCAAATTTTGAATTTCACATGCTACACTAGGTCAACCTTAAGGCCAAAGTCGATTCTTTTGAAATTAGCATGCTACCCTCTAGACCTCGTTGGGTCTCAAAAACACTGGTTGAATGAACCACAAGAGGTTGCCACACTCTCACTACGTTTTTGGTCAACTAACAAGGCCAACCTGTATGGTTGAACCCTCTACTCTTAAGGCTCTGCTAGACCTAGGCGGGTGCACCTATATGAGTGACACAGATTTTGAATTATGTTTCCTACTTGATCTAACTATCCACAAATGGCAATTTGATAGTGGAAATAATATGATCCTAATTTGGTATGAATTGTATAAGGTATGAATTAATATGTTCAATTAAGAGATGCCAAATGAAATGGGTAGAACTGATGTAATCTAAATAGGAGAGACTAGTGCCTTGTTGGGTAAAATGGAGTCAAAATGAAAGCTTTAAATGAATGGTTTCTATCTGGCAGGAATTCTAATTATTTGGAATATGATATCTAGCCTATAACTTGTATAAAAATGTAGGGATGTAATTATCAAACTCTTCTTAAAGAAAGATACAGGTTGCTCATGACCATCCTCATTTTTTTGTAACATGACAACAACTATTGTATGCGGGGAAGCAAATGAAAATATCTGAAAAGGCTTTGTGAAATCAGGAGACTTGAGGACAGGGGCTTCCTTAATGGATTTTTTAATGGATACAAAGGCTTCTAATGCTTCTGGGGTCCATTCAATCTTTTGTCCTTTCTTTAACATTTTTGATATGAGTTTGACAATCTCATCAAAGTTGGATACAAATCTCCTAACAAAATTAATCTGCCCAAAGAATGACTAGATGGCTTTCACATTTTTAGGGACAAGAACTTTATCTATAGCCTCAACTCTCTTAGGATCTATCCTTACTCCCTCTTTTGATACAATGTGTCCTAGGAGCTTCCCCTCTATAACAACAAAATGACACTTCTTAGGGTTCAAACTGATGCCATATTCTAAAGCCTTAATGAATATTTTTTCAAGGTGCCCTATATGATCTTCAGCTCTTTTTGAGTAATTCATGAGGTCATCCTGATACACCACCATTATAGCATTGATCAAATCAGCAAATGCTAAGTCCATAGCCCTTTGAAATGTTGCTCCTACATTGGTGAGACCAAAAGGCATTCTCACACATACATATGTTCCCCATGGGGTTGTGAAGGTTGTTTTATACTGCTCACATTCCTTGACCTTAACCTGGTTATAACCAGAGAAACCATCCATCATAGATAGCAACTCACATCTAGTTACCTTATGTAAAATGGCTTCCATGTTAGGGAGTGGGTAGTTATCTTTAAGAGATGCTACATTCAAATTTATGAAATCTACACATAGTCTTATATCTCCATTTTTCTTTCTAACAAGAACAAGGTTTGATACCCATGTTGAGTGCCTCACAGGTTTGATAATACCTCCATCCCTAAGCTTGGTCAATTCTTCCTGCATTTTTGGTTCCAGAGTGGGGTTAATGGGCCTTTGTTTCTGTCTAAATGGCTTTGCATCTACTTTCAATGGAATTTCATGCTGAAATAAATCCTCCCTATACGCCTTGAGGCCTTCATAAGACCATGTGAACACATGTTTATATTTCCTTAACAATGAAATCAACATTCTTCAGACAGTAGGGCTTATCTTTTTTCCAATGTATACCTTCCTTGGTGATAGTTCGGTCCCCAAGTTTATTTCTTCAATATCTTCCCCTCTGACTGGGGTTTGTTTCATAAGGGATCGACCACTTCCATCATATACTCTTTCCAAAGCTACCAACCCCTTGGGAAGTTTATTAGTTTTGAGTTGCGGGACCTTCTTTCCAAACACTATCTCTTCTCCATTTATTTCTTCCACAAAGGCATTGAAGTCAATTTCTTTAGCCTCATACTGGTCTATACATTGAAGGAACTTCAAAAGGTCAGTGTTATCATTGAAAACCTGCCAACTATATACATTGTCAGGTACTACAGGTCTTGTTTTGAATTCTACTTGGGACACTCCTGCTAATGTGATATCATCTTGTTTTAATGCTATATTTGCCAAGAAATCTGCCATTATGTTTTTTGACCTGTCTACCCAATCAATGGAAAAAGCATCAAATAGTTCAATTGTATCCCATATTGCATTTTTGTATTGTTTCAGTCTTTTATTTTTGCTATATATTTTGATCTAATCTGAGATACAACCAATTTCGAATCTCCAAAAACTGTCAAGACTTTGATCTTGTGTTTACTGCTAAATTCAATCCAGTCAATAAAGCCTCATATTCTGCTACATTGTTTGTACATTCAAATCCTAACATAAATGAATATTTATAAGTTGAACCATTAGGAGATATAAAAACTATACCAGCTCCATTTCCCTCTTGGCTGCAAGCTCCATCAAAGTACATTTTCCATATTCCTTGTTGATTTTCAAAAATATTTTGATCAATTGGATCTTTACTTTCCAACTCGGGCTGAGATAGTTCCACTCTAAAGCTTCCCAGATCAACATCAGATAAACAATTTAGTGGTTCTTGAGGAACATATTCAACAATTTGGTTCATTCTAGGCTCTCTATATAATTTTACCTCTTCCCCTTTTATTGGTATGGTGGCGTATGACAAGTCAAACTATACATTGCCTCCTACTGCAAGAGTCCATTGTCTTGACAGAAGCATCCCAAACTGAGGTGGTGTGTCAATCACACTTATGTCAATAATGTAAGAGGCTTGTGGGTAAGTTTCCAACCTCACTTCCACATTTTTCATGATTCCCACAACCGGGACAGGCCTGCTATCCATAGTGTAACATTTACCTCCCTCCACATCTACCCATAAACCAAGCTGCTTCATTACCCCTACTGGCATGATATTCATAGAAGCACCTGAGTCTATCATGCAATTCCTTACTGGTCTACCACTTATGAGTAAAGTGGTGAAAAATGGTTCAATTTGTGGTGTGTTCATCAGGCAAGCTTCTGGGATTTTTACCTCTTTCTTTTTATTATTTATCTCTAAGACCTCTTTGTTCCCAGGGCTTTGATTTCCATTAGAAATTATTTGTATGGTACTTTCCCTATATTCTTTAATTTTCATCATTTCAATTAAGGGCACAAACATTTTTAATTGAGAAAGAGCTTGTATAAAATCAAAAGATGTACCTTCGGCTTTGATTGCCCTTTTAGATTTAGTGCATTCTCCTTTGTTTTCTTCTTTCTCTAGTTTTGATGTCTGATCTGATGCCTTTTTATTTGTTATGAATATCCCTCTTGGGACACCATCTTTATTTATTGTTTTGTTTCTCAAACGATATTTGCTTCCGGTATCCTCCACTGCTGCAATTGTCAATCTTTTAATCTCCTCTTCACTAGGTCTTCTTATATTACATCTGTTAGTCTGGCTTGATGCAACAGGGGGGTCTTGATCACTTTCATTTTCCTCATGGTCAGAGAAAACATGTTGCTCTGCCATGTGAACATTGTATTTTTGGTGGTCCACATTGTATTCATATCCTTCCTCTTCTGAGGATGCATATTCCTGCTCCAAAGGGTTAAGAATATGGGATGTTAAATATACATTCTGGTCTTCGCCACCATCATTTTCTGGTATATCTTCCTCTGGTATTGACTGAGCTGTTACACAATGTTCAGGGGAATGTGGTGCATAGCAGACTGAACACCAGGGACTTTTATCTACCATGTATGCCCCTTTTCTCTTTAATGGATCGGGTGTCTCTTTATTTCTAGGTCTCTCATTCATTGGTTTCCCATCTTTCCAATTTGTATTATAAGGCATGTCATGCAGCCTCGGTCTCTCATTCCTATATGTGTTCTCTTGCCTATTTGGGGGAACATATTGGGGAATTCTAGGATTTTCCCTTTTAGAAAACATCCCTGCAACTTATTTTCTATAGTTAAGGCTATCTTTTGGGCCTCAGCCAGGTTCCTAGGATCTCTATTTCTTAGTTCATATCCTGTCTTAGGATCGAAGGCTTTCAAATATACACTCAACGCAGCAGGATCTGTCAACTTGGATGCCTGAGGTGTTTTATTGTGTAATTTAATAAACCTCTGGTTAAAATCAAAGGCTGGCTCATTTTGACATTTTTGGATATTCATTAACTCGTGGAAGGAAAAATCTGATGCACACTGATTTCCATATTGCTGAAGAAATAGATCATAGAATATTTGAATGGAATGAATGGATCCTGTCAGTAGGCTATTAGACCAGTCCCTGGCATCCTCAATTAATGACATCATAAATAATCTCATTTGTACATCCTCATACTGCATGCCCAAGTCCTGAATGACTGTTTTGAAATTTCTCAAATGTTCCTCAGTTGTAACTGCATTACTTCCTATGAATTTAGGGACTAAATTCCTCCAATTGCTGTCTAGGGGATAAGGGAAAATCTGAAATCCAACAAGATCAAATTGCCTAATCATAGTTGTGCATTGTGGGGGGGGATTTTGGTACTGTTGGTGTTGGTAGAGTAGGTTATTATTTCCCATGTATTGATGGCCTTGTGGGAGTATATACTACTGATAAGGAGGTGGTTGAATATTTCGGTGTTGTGGTGGAGCATTTGTGTTTCTATTATGATTCCTTGGCGGATTTCGGTGGGCTGGTGGGGAATTTGATGGCTTCCTATTGTTGTTCTTATGAGGAGGGGTATATTTGGGTGAATTAGTCGTTGGTGTTTTGATCTAAGCTTTGTGTAACTTCATCCTTCTTAATTCTTCTATTGCTTGAATTTCTTGCTCATACTCTACCCTTAATCTTTCTGTATTTTGCTCCCTTTGTTCCAACCATGTATCTTCTTCATCTCGTGCCATGAATTCATGATTTTCTTCGAACGTCTGATCATACTCAAGACCTCCTTCATAGAGTGTTGTTCTCTGCTCAAATTCAAACTCTTTTCTTTTTCTAGCTTCAAACTCAGCCATATGCTCATCATCTTTCTCAAGGTTTACCCTGTGGGAAGGATTTCTCCTCTCCTCAGGAGTGTGAAGCTCCTTAGATGGACTTTCTTTGTTTACAAGCGTATCATATGAATTGTATGTTTTCAATGATTTTGAAACTTTGCTTTTTGTTGCTATGTCCAATTCATTGAATGCTTTCTTGCTCTGATTATTTTTGGGATTTGACTTTCCTTTATTATCAGGACCGTCCCCCTCCTTGTACAAAGATCTCCTTCCTTGCATGTTATGAGAGACTGTGATGGTCTGAACTCTAGGTTGATTCCTTTCTGATTTATATCTTATTGTGTTAGTCTCAATATTTTTATTCATTCAGAGTCGCCACCCACTTTTTCTAAAAGTGAGAAAAGGTTTTGTGGTTATCTTACCCAGCGGAGTCAATTTCTTTCAAATTTCAGTTATGGTTTTCTTTAGTGACTTTATATGGAAAGGTTGTATACTACCAGATAATTCTCTAGTTTTTTCCCCAGTAGAGTCGCCAATTTGTTGGGCCTCAAAAATGCTGGTTGAATGAACCACAAGAGGTTGCCACACTCTCACTACGTTTTTGGTCAACTAACAAGGCCAACCTGTATGGTTGAACCCTCTACTCTTAAGGCTCTGCTAGACCAAGGCGGGTGCACCTATATGAGTGACACAGATTTTGAATTATGTTTCCTACTTGATCTAACTATCCACAAATGGCAATTTGATAGTGGAAAGAATATGATCCTAATTTGGTATGAGTTGTATAAGGTATGAATTAATATGTTTAATTAAGAGATTTCAAATGAAATGGGTAGAACTGATGTAATCTAAATAGGGGAGACTAGTGCCTTGTTGGGTAAAACGGAGTCAAAATGAAAGCTTTAAATAAATGGTTTCTATCTGGCAGGAATTCTAATTATTTGGCATATGATATCGAGCCTATAACTTGTATAAACATGCAGGGATGTAATGATCCAAATGATAATTTCCAGATTATTGTGAATGACTTGAAGGAATTAATCTTTGCTTGAAAGAACCAACCAATCACATCACACAAATACAACAAATGTGTATTGATAAACTGAGAATATACTTGATATGTCAATATAAATAACAAAGAAACATCAACCTTGGAGACAACTTGATAATATTTCAATTAATTTCAACAAATAATTGATACCAAAATAGTGCCACAACATTAAATTCCATTCATCTGATCCTTCAAAATTTATACATGCATCATAGTCTCTTCGAATATCATTCTGAAAATACTTACAACAATTTTCCTATTTCTAAAAATCTATCTCTCTTCTCTTCTTTATTTTACAAATATTTATACATTATAGATCAAGGGTCACGACCCTTCATTTTCGGGTTATGGTCGTTTGTATTTCATGGCAGAAAATTAAAATATTTAATTAATTGCCTATCGGCAAACTAAATATTTTTTATTATAGTTATACCTTTGATTTTCACCTTATGCTTTTCCTGCCTTGTACATTTCATTTTATCGGCACTTTATACCTTATCGCTCCATTGATTTTACCTCCAGGCGGCTTTTATTGTGTTTACCACTATACGCGGTCATTATCTTTCTACCCGGCGGTATGGCGGTATCAACCATCACGGTCCTATCTATTGTTTACCGCGCTACCACGGTCACTGGCTTGGCTACCAGCGGTACCGCAGTAGCCGCTAGCTATTATCTTTGTCGCTTCCTCCACTGTTGACTCACCGTTTATCGCGTTACCACGGTCTGTGTCTTGACCCCCAGCAGTAGCACGGTAAGCATCTCTTGCTACACTATCTTCATTCACCGTATGACCACCGACTGCTTTGTTGACTATTTGCCTCATCAACCGTTATCTTCACCATCTACCGCGTTACCGTGGTGCCCATTAGATCCCCCTACGGTTGAGTGGTCACAAATCACACTGACTGCAACAATTGTCTCACCGCCACTGCGATACCACGGTCAATGAATTGATCGTGCGCGGTATGGCAGTAAAAACTTTATGCTTGCACCTTAACCACCACCACCATACCACAGGCCCCTTGTGGGAGGCCGCGGTAAAGTGGTATAATGTAAAAAGCGAAAGTTAATGGAGGGAATGAAATATGTAAAGTATATTAGGGCCTTGGATGGGAAATTAAATGAAAGGATAGTGAAATAATAAGTTGAAAAGGGAATAAAACCTCAGGTTTTTATGGATTTTTATGGTAATTTGATAGGATAATCCTAGGTATTCTAGTGGAAAATTTCAGTTCTAACAGACCTATCCACACACTTCTTGATCCCCTTCCTCCTTCCTAAGACTTTACAATTGATGTTGCATGATCTATAGGTGTCTTATCCATTATGTCTACTGAAGTAGGTACCATTTGCCTGACACAATCATCTTTTAATAATAATATCTTTTCGATACTTGATCCATTTCCTCTAAGATTTCTATGTGATGTGAAGGTCTCATCGTGGATGCTATGTTCCAAACTGAAAGTTGGGATATTATCCTATAGAGGAATGCAAAGGTATTGGACTGGAAGTGATTCGACTACGATAGAATGAGCCTAGATTGGTAATTTTTTTATGGCAAAATATTCTTGGTATATGACTTTTTTCCCATGGGCTATGGATATGATGTGTGGATTTTATTGCATATGTTAAGTTACAAACCATAAGCCAAGATGTGATACTATGTAGGAATGTGTTAGGATTATCATATTCCACTCTATTCAATTGTCTTTCGAAAAGAGGGACATGATAGCTAAACAATGTAACCATTAAAAAATATACCCTCTTCCTCTAACTGATGACCTCTTTGATCAAATTAAGGGAGCTACTACTTTCTCTAAGATCAATATAAGGTCAATATATCATTACTTAACAATTAGGGAGGAATATATTCCAAAGATGATGCAGAGTATGGGTTCACTTCAACATAATAGAGGCATATTTCACAAAAATGGGTTGATATTTCAATATACTAAACTCTCTTCAACTTGGCATGACCTTGACAAGATTACACACCTAAAATGGGCACAATGGACTCAAAAAGGCTTAATCAACACATGGAATAATTTACACATGGTGTACATGACATAACAAACTCCATCAAGTCACTCAAGAGGTCAAAAGTTACAAATTTGGTTGATCATACAAACGTTCACAATCCCTTCTCATATGCAACATGACTATGAGTGCTACAAATGCACCCAAGAGTGGTTTTAAGACCCCAACCTAGTAATGGACACCCAAAACACCTTGAACATCCCAAATATGAGAGGATTAAACCAAGAAAATGGTTTCTCAAACCTAATTTCTTTAAACAATGGTGGTTCCACACAAGAGGCAAACCTTCCTACTAGCTTTCAAGAAATAAACAATCCTTTGTAAATTTTGAATAAGACCTGATATTGTGATTGTAAATACATATTTGAGTACCCATTTTGCTTCTTTAAAACATATCAAAAATTTAGGTAGGTTTTTCTTTTTTGTAAAGTGTCTTCCAAAAATGGACTGCTCAATTGTTCTTAAGGCCTAATTAGGCTTGTATGCAATAGGGTTTATTGGTTCTATACAATCTTGATAACAAAAACCTGTTCTGAAGGAATGGAAACATCACATAATGTCTTCACATTCTTACTAAAGTGTTTCCCACTCTTCTCCAAGGGTATTTCATCAAACCCTCACTCTTATTGGCTTCAAATGCATCAAAACATGGTAAAATCAGTCTAGGGCATCACCGTATCACATGAAAACCTTCACCAAATCTCCTGAAACCTTGGGAAAACATCAAACACATGTATAAAGTCCCTTTTTCCAACTTAGAAGATTTTTCAATTGTGCAATAATGAGAAAATAATTTTTTTCTCCTACCAAGCCCCCAAAACAAGGGTTTCACACTATTTTTGGTAAATTTCCTCTAAAATTCTCAAAACCCAATGAAAATTGATGAAACCAAAATAAAATGAAACTATATTCAATACCCTAACATCTAAAATTTATTTCAGACCTTTATCTATCCATACAAGCACGTGCCATTGAGAGGATCAACAAGAAACACAATAAAATGCAGAAAATGAATTGTTTATTGCTCCAAAATTCCTCAAAACCTCTCAACAACCTTTACAATGATGGAGTTAGGATTTTTATTCCTTTTCAAAACTATTTCCAACAGTTACAAACCAACCAACCAACTTCTACCTCACTTTGACTCTCCATATTCCCATTCTTGTATTTTTTGCAATTTTATAACATGACAACTTTTAACCATAATTGCAAAATGACCCAACCAAGAACTCCTAGGACCTAAAATAGACTCAAACATATTCAATATTCTCTAAATGACCTTATTACAATATTATATCACCTAACTAACTCAAACTTCACAAATTGGCCCCATGGAGGCATAAAATACATTAGGTGCGCCTGCACCAAAAGACAACCTTTAGAACTAGATATGGTCACTATGATTTTTTAGCAATTTCATTTGGCTTAGAAAATGTTCCTTCCACATTTATGAGTCTTATGAATCATGTCTTCCATGAATTCTTGGATAATTTTGTGCTAGTATTTTTGGAAAACATCTTTGTGCTAGTATTTCTGGACAACATCCTACTTTACTCCAAGAATTTAGTAGAGCATGAAGAACTCTTGAGAATTATGCTACAAAGGCTATGAGAGCATAATACTTATGAAAATTAGACTAAGTTCTATGTATTTTAATCCAAAATATATTACTTGGGGCACATCCTATCCTTAGAAGATATTTTTATGGCCCCCTTCAATAATTAAGCCATCATGGAGTGGCCTACCCATAAAAACATGCTAGAGGTAAGGAGTTTTATAGAATTGGAAAGGTATTATATAAGGTTCATGAAAGAATTCTCCAAGGTTTCCAACCCCATAACCTCATTTAAATAAAAAAGGAAAAATATTTGAATAGAAAAACAATGTTAAGATAATGGTGTTTCAACCTTGCAATTACACAAAGTTACTATTGTTGGTTTAGATAAGGAATTGTACCTAGCTAAGTCCTAGTAGGTGACTTATTCACATGTTAAGTTTACTTAGGTCCTAAATTTCTTTCTAGAATTCTTAGTTTTCATGTTTATATCTTATCTTATCCTAGGTAGTTATGATAAGTTGTCTCATGTTATAAGTTTAAGACACTTGTCATGATATTGTCTAATCCTATCTCTCACCTTTCCTTTATAAGAAAGGCTTCTCTTCCATCATATCATATCTTGTCAATCTTGTATCATATTGTATTCTTTTTTTGTGGAATAACATCTTTTGGTGTTGCTTCTCTCTTATGTCTGTGGAGGTTATTGGGTGTTGCAAATTGAAGATATTGGTTATTCACTTAAACATGGTACCAAAGCTTTGAATCTGGTAAGCCCCTTCCTTTTCTTATAGAGTTTCTACATATCATGTGGGAAAAGGGATCTAGGTTCTAAATCACACTTCTTCCAATATCACAATGGAAATGACTAAAATTAATTTTAAATATCCACTTGGCTACTAGCTTTAGTGTCATAAATGTCACCCTTGACAATTTTACACTATGGTTTTCTCCCCTTTAAGTAATTGGACCTAATTGAACACCTAATTTCCTAAATTATGCATTCTATGGCCAAATTTATCATTTTTTGACAATTTGTAACTACAAAACAAATGCATGCATTTAATACTTTACCCTTGACTCCTTAATTCCTAAAAAATAGGTCTAAACACTAATGCCTAGGGCATCTATGTCCACCTATTTTGGCTCCAAATTCAAATATGTTGGTGTCAAAATTTTATTATTTCAATTTCAAATGTCTATTGTTGGCTATCAAGATTTAATTTGCAAGAAATTAGAATAATTATATATAAATACCTAGACATTTCACCATTTGGAAACTAAGTGGAATTATTGAGAAAAAAAATATTGTTAAGAGCTTTATCAAGCAATTCAAGAGTAGAATTTCAGATATTTATTGTAGCAATTCAAGATCCAAGCATCATTCCAAAGTGTATGTGAGTTCATTATTATGTTATAATCATATTATTTTTTAAGACTAACCCTTGTAGGTCTCCAAGTAAATCAAGCAAGAAACTTTCAAGCCTTGAGGAGATTTGTATGACTTCAGTCCTTCAAGGAAGCCACTAGTAGGTGGTGAGTTGCAACACTTTGTTGATCCATCATTCCTTTTTATCATTTATACATTTATCATTGATATTGCCATTGTGGAAGTGGAAACACTAACATGGGGTTTGACTAAGGCAAGACTCTAAATGGCACAACCCTTCCTCTCTCTTTGAATGTGCGGGTTTCAAATCTGAAGAAGATTGGAAGATGTTTGAATGTCAATTATTCATTATTGTATTCAAATATTACATCTTGAAAACTCATGGAAACTTGGTTATTTCAAAATCTGATAGTGATTCGATAGTGGTACAAGCGGGGAATAGAAGCTTTGACCTGGAATTTGAGGACTATGAAATTAGACTTAAATTACCCCTATAAAGACATAGGCACCCTAGGCAACTAAGTCCAACATTTTTAGCTCCAAATTCATATCACAAGTGCACAGTGTCTTGCTCAATCCATTTCTATAGTTTGTTTTTGTTTATGACTTCCCAAATCTATTGTTTTTACATCAAAATAGTCATTTGCATCATTAGGCTAGTTCAATCATTGGATCTCATCCTTAAGTTCATTTCATATTTGTAGTGTATAAAAATGTACTCCTTTACATTTTCACACTTTGTTTGGATCCCCTTAATTAAATTGGGCTTAATTATGCCTTAATAAACCTATTTTACATCTATAAGCCTAATAAATTACATATTTCAAAGGGGAAACCTGACAACAATTAATGCCAACACATAAGTAATTACCTTGAGCAATGTGTGTTCCAAGAATAGAGACCTAGGACCCATTCGCCCATGGGCGAATGGTTCCTCCCTTGGCCTTTGGAACCAAATTTAAAATATGTTTTTGGTGGTATTTTAATGTCTCTGAATTCAAATTTCAATGTCAGCTTGTAATGTTTAATTTTCAAGAAATTAAGGATAGATACCTATAAATACAAGATTATTTTAGCAATTCAAGTCTAAGGAAAAACATCTAGCAAGAAGGAAACTTTCACAAGAGAAAATATTATTGTCAAGAGCACTGAAAAGTAGATTTATTAGTGATTAATTACAACAATCAAGATCTCAAAACATCACATCAAAGTCTTTTGCAATCATGCATGTTTTTGGAGCTAATATTGTGATGTAGGTTTCAAGATTCAAGTATCAAGATCCACATCCATTGAAGCCATTTCATGCAAGGTCAAGATAAAAATTTCAATTCTCCAAGGGTTTATTCAAGGGTTTGGTGAGTTGCCACATAATAATTGTTCATTCATCATTCCTTTCATATTCTATTATTTCAATTCAAGGTTTAATTACCAAACTAGCGTTTGACCAAGGTAAACCCTTATACTCGACAAACAAACATTTTTTCCGCTCTTGTGTATGTGTAGGTTCATAGGCTGAATAAAAGTTGAAGATCTCAAAAGAGCAATTTTGCAAAGCTGCATTTGTTGTCACCTTTGTTGTAAGGCCATGAAAACTCAGATCCCAAATTTATTTTTGACTTTCCAATATTGGGATCTAAGGGAATTAGGAGTGCAGACATAGGGCTCGAGGATTGTAAAATCATATTTTAAACCTTTGCATAGAGACCCATTTTCCCATGGGAAAATGAGTCCCAAAAAACCTTCATAAATTGCATTTTGATGATAGGTACACATCACTCTACCATTTCCAGATCTACTAGAACTTTATGGTTTATGTCTGTATTATGCTTTAAATTGATGATTTAAGTTTGAATTGAGTTGATTTACTATTTTGTCTTTCTCCCAAAAAGTTTGTTTAGGTTGATACCCCATCCCTCAATCATAAGGAAACGAACAAATTCTCTCATTGAGTTGACTCACCTAAGGTTTGTAAGTCAATTCTTTGTGGGGATCTCACTTTCTATAATGAAATAAAGGAAAATAGGTCCATTATACCCCCATTTCCCCCATTCGTAATCAATGAACCTATTTTTCTATGTTTCAAGATTTAGTTAAGGGTAGGTTGACTCACCTTTCAGGTTGTAAGTCAATCATACATATTTTGTAAATCAAATCAAACCCCCCTTTACTTAATGAAATAGGGAAAAGGTGTCAAACCCCCACAAAGGGAGATCTCCCCTAAAGGGTCACACAATTTCCACAATTTCATTTTGTTGAACCTGACATGTTAACATTATACACCTTATGAAATCTAAGGAAATTCATCCTAGATCTAGGTTTAGCATTGCATTGTTTTGCATTGTTCATTTAGGCATTAATTTTTTTGCATCATAAAAGACATAATTAAAAAAAAAAAAATGCATATCACATTGCATTATAGGTTGAAATAGGGCTTATTTTAATCATTATAGCTCATATCTACATCTCAATTTCATTCACAAATATGCATTAGGTCATTTAAAATCTGAAAAAATAAAATTGAAAGTGTCATTGCATGCATTTAGGAATCTTGCATATAGCTCAAAAAGTTAAAAAAAAATTCATTGTTTTGTTTCAAAAAGGAATCAACATCATCATTTTTTCAGATTTTGGCATATTAGAATTAGTCAATTGTTGCATCATAGGTCTATAAATTTAATTTACAATTGAATTTTATTGCTGGAACATTTTTCAAATTGTTACATACTTGCATTGTGAATTACATAATAATAAAGTGAGTAAATTCTAGAAAATAATTCATTTTTAGACTTGTATGCACATAGACTTGAGATCCTTAAAAATATTGTACACAATAAAATTTTGATTTTTTTTAAATGATATGCAGGACATAGTCGCCTAAGGCTCCCTTTTCCTACCAATTTGAGCCCAAATTTAATGTGTGAAATCTTGTCTTCGACCTTTGTCAAGATTTGGCCTCAGTTTCTGAATATCAGTCTTGTAACTATTTGTTTTTTCTAAAAATATCACTAGCTTGATCCATACTACATAACATCATGTTCTCATTTCAAAAATATTGTGTTCTTTTAATTCATGTTCTATTGTCTGATCTTATTAAGATTTTCCAATATTTTTTGTTACAGACATGTAAAAATGAGTTTATTTCTCCTCTTTTTAAATTTTTCTTTGATTTCTCTCCCACTGTTACTCCTATGTGTGAGGTTATCTTGGTGCAAGAGAATGAAATCATTGACAATCACAACAATCATGTTTTTTCTTCTCCTAATACCTCACCTTCTTGTGAAGAAGGTATCTTGGTGTTAGAAGATCTAATCATTGAGCGTCATGAGAATCTTGTTTGTTTCTCTCCCAATACCTCTCCTACTTTGAAAGATATTGTGGCACAAGAGGATAAATCATTGATACATTTCTTCTAAAAGATATTAAGATGGATTGCATAGATGAAGATGCTAAGGTGATGTTAGATCTCCCATTGATAGAAGATCATCAACAAATGGATAACTCAGTTTGGGTTATGAATGGATATTTGTCTATTAGATCTCCTCTAATTATTGGACCTCCTAAAAATCCTTTAATTATTGGACTTCCTAAAAATCCTCTAATTATTGGACCTCCTAAATCAACTCTCATTATAGGACCTCCTAAACCTCATGGCCATATCTCAAACTTTGCAATAGAAATCACTAGTAATCATGTGTCACAACAACCAATTTAGCACATAGTTGCTCAAACATATAATACTAGGAACAATAAGAAATCAAAAACAATACCAACATCCATCCCATTGCCTCAACCAAACCTTCCACCCATACCTAATATTCCTCAATGTAGTGGTAAAGAATATGATCTTGTCAAGAAACTTTGTAACACCCCAGCTAAGATTTCTTTGTGAGATTTGATTCAAACATCACTTATTTATCATGGCATTCTTTAGGATACTTTGTAAGAAGTTATCCCTCCTAGCATGCAACCAAATGATGTGGAAAATTTTCTTGAAGCTATGAATGAAGCTAATTTGGACATTATCTTTGATCAAAATGAATCACCCCCTTTGGAAACAAAAAAAAAAATGATGCTTTGATGATAATGGTCGTTATTAATAAGACTGGGATTAGGCGTAACATTATTGACAATGGTTTAGGGCTTAATGTGTGTAATGTTAATATTTTGGATAAAATTAGAGTGGAAAAAACTAAAATCCAACCAATTGCTTTGTCAATAAAAGGTTTTGATAATGTGGGAAGAAAACCACTTGGTATAATAACATTACTACTTAAATTCGATCATGTGGTGTTACAAACTCCTATCCATGCCATGCCTGATAATCTTTCATATAATCTTCTCTTCAGTAGACCATCGATTCATGAGATGAAAGGAGTTCCTTCAATGCTTCATCATTTAATGAAATACATACAACAATAAAGTTTACATAGTCAAAGTTGATCCCAAATCTGATAATTGTTTACAAACTAAAACAAGAATGAAGAATCCCCTTAGCACAGTGATACCAACTTCAAAAGTGGAACCTTCAAAAATTGAAGACAAAGATGAGTTCCTTTCATCTATGATAAATTTTTTAGATGATTGTTGGGAATCGTTATATTTTACACTTACATTCATGGGGAAATACAAGATTTCACCATCAAAATCAAAAAAGAGAAAGAAGTTGCAATTATATCCACACAACCCATTGGTGAATCATCAAGAACATCCGATTTGATAATTGCTAACAATGAGGAAAAAAAAATTACACATTTACATATGATGAAAGTAATTATGAAAGAACACCTTTGAAAGAAATGGAAGCCATTTATGGAAGAGATTGCAACTTTTGAAACAATTTGGCTATAGTGGAAAAGGATTTGGTGTAAAAGAACAAGGTATTTGTGTCCCCATAGAGCTTAACACACAAGAAACAAAAAAGGTCTTGGTTATTGTCTTCCAAAAATAATGAAATCATCAAAAATGTCTTCGCTTAATCATGCAAGATTCTCCCAAGACAAATAGCATTAGTTGCTACTCCTTTCCATGTGGTAGTTGTAGTATCACACAATACTCACTACCATGCATGCAAGTAAAAATTAAGTTTTATGCAATCATATTTCATCTTGCAAGGATCAACATATCATCATCCATTTTTGGCTCATCTTTGTCCCTACAATTGGAGGGCAAGGAGTTAGGTAGCCTTATGTTATGCACATTCCTTCTAGCAGGGATTCCTTTGTATCTCATTAACATATTAGTGTAGCAAGTACCCTAGTATTTTAAGGGGGCATATAGTCCCACACATTTTGTTTGCATAAATAATGGTCACTTTAATAATGATAGCACACATCTCCTAGAAAGTGTGGCCTTCTCGACCTATGATGTGTCTCCTTTGTGGTGATATTGGGTTTGATATCCTCTAAGTGTGTGACTTCTCTTGGAATTGGATGTTCCATTTGGTGGTAATGCTATGGATAGTATTCCCTAAAGTGTGATATTTTATTCCACATCTTGTCCTCTCTTAGTGGTGATATCAGGTGTGATATTCCCTAATGTGTGACCCTTCAGGTATTGAGCAATGTCCCTTCATCATTTGGAAAACACATTTGGTGGTGTTGTTATTTATAACACCCTTGGAGGTTTGGCTTTTCCATTTTTGTGCTTTCTTATGTGAGTTTGTCATTTATGCACTTTCTTAGGCAAGTTTATGTGCCTTGTTAGGAAAGTTTATAATTTGTATGCCTTCTCAAGAGAGTTTATGTGCCTTCTTAGGTGAGTTTATGCACCTTCTTAGGTGAGGATTTTCCAAATTGGTTCATTGATTTAACATAATGCAACTTGTTGATTCATAGACACCTATTTTAACATGGCCACCAAGAATAACACACCTTTCTTGATAGTAGAGCTATGTGTTTCATGAGTGTTTGACACAATTCAACTTGTTAGACCTTGTGGAACCCATAATATTACATGGAAGCTTAGCACAACACAAATTTCTAGATAGTAGATCCATGTAGCTCATGAGTGACGTGGCATAATGTAGCTTGCTAGCCTCATGGGGGCATTCCTTTTGTTGCTTGGATGACATTTGATATTTGAGATAATTTAAGACTGAGGTCTCTTTTCCTTACCGACTCAAATCCATTTAGTACTAGCCTTGTGTCTTGTTGTGTATCTTTTGTGTGTCTTCTTCATGTTTACATTGTGTTTGCATTATGCTTGTTTTTACATTGTTGTCATTTATATGTTATGTCATGTCACATATTTTCATTATGTATGCTTCATGTTTTTGATATGTATATGTATGTTATCTTGTTGCATTGCATACATGTGTGTTCCTTTGTGCTTATGTTGGTTTTCCATGGGATCTTGAATCCTGGGGTCTTGCACATCCCCCTAGATTCAGTGTTGTACTATCTCTTCAATATTTGGACAAATGGACCCCCATTGACATATTTTTTCTACTTTAATGTGAGTCTAAGTGTAAGTTCATACTCTTACTAAAGTGGGGGTTGAATGTAGCATCATAAATTGTCACCCTTGACAATTTAACACTATTTTTTGCTCCCACTTAAGTAATTGGACTTAATTGAACACCTAATTTCTTAAGTTATGCATTCCATGGCCCATTTTATCATTTTTTGAAAATTTACAAGTACAAAACAAATGCATCCATTTAATAATTTTCCCTTAACTCCTTAATTCCTTAAAAATAGGTTGACACTAATGCCTAGGGCACCTATGTCCCCCTATTTTGGCTCCAAATTCAAATATGTCAGTGTTGACATTTTATTATTTGAATTTAAAATGTCTATTGTCGGATTTTGAGATTTAATTTGTAGGAAATTAGAATAATTGCATATAAATACCTAGTCATTTCACCATTTGAAAACTAAGTGGAATTATTGAGCAAAAATTATTATCAAGAGAATTATCAAGCAAGTAAAGAGCAGAATTTTAGAGATTTATTGCAACAATTCAAGATCCAAGCATCATGTCAAAGTTTATGTGATTTCATGTTTATGTTATCATATTGTTTGTGAAGACTAACCCTTGTAGGTCTCTAAGAAAATCAAGAAAGAAACATTCAAAACTTGAGGAGATTTGTACGACTTCAATCCTTTAAGGAAGCCATTGGTGGGTGGTGAGTTGTAGCACTTTTTTGATTCATCATTCCTTTTTAACACTTATCCATTTATCATTGACATTGCCATTGTGGAAGTGGAAACACTAACATGAGGTTTGACTAAGGAAAGCCACTAATTGTCACAACCCTTCCACTCTCTTTATATGTGTAGGCTTTAGATCTAAAGAATATTGGAAGAATTTTGAAGATCAATTATTCATTATTGTATTCAAAACTTACATCTTGACAACTCACAAAAACTCAATTATTTTAGAATCTAATAATGTGACATGCAGAGAACAAAAGCTCTAACCTAGCATTTGAGGATTGTGAAATCGGATTTGAATTACGCCTAAAAAGACATAAGTGTCCTGGGCAACTTAGTTTTCAACTCTAAATTAATATCCTAGGTACACAGTATCATGCTTAGTCCATTTCTCTAGTCTGTTTTTGTCTATGACTTCCCAGATCTGTTGTTTTTGCATCAGAACATTCATTTACATCATTAGGCTAGTTGAATCATTAAATTCCATCCTTAAGTTCATTTTAAACTTAGTCAAAGGTAGGTTGACTCACCTTTCAAGTTATAATTTAATCATATGCCTTTTCCAAATCCAATCAACCCCCCTTTATTTAATGAAATAAGGAAAATTATCAAACTGCCATAAAGGGAGATCTCCCCTTAAGGGTCACACAATTTCCACAATTAACCAACCTTGATGGGAGCTAGAATGGGGGATCAAGGTTTCAATCCTCTTGTTGAGAGGATGATTTATATTGATTAATTGATTGTTAATTGATCTAATTTGATAATGTAAAGATACACCTAGGTTAATTATGAAAATGCAACAAAATTTTATGATTTCTTAAAAATATAGAACTGAAAGACAAAGACAGAGTTCAAAATAAAAGAGTGCAAATATAGAGGAATTTGAATTATAAATTTGAGCTTGAAATGGCTGGACAGGGGCGCTAACACCTAAACTTAGAAGTGTAGACACTTAGAATCAAAATTCAGATCTCTATCGGTCCCTATCTGTAGGTTCTTCCCCTCTAGACTTAGTGTTGGAACTTCATTTTTTGTTGATAAAATCTACTTTCCCTAATTTTTTGACATGTAGGACTTGAATTCTTGATTGAGCAATTATGTCTTCAATCCTTTCCAAAATTCTCTTCATATATATAACCTACACACAAGAAAGAGGGGAAAGGGTTGTGCCTTATAGGGTTTTTCTTAAGTCAAACCTCATTTTGGTATCTATACCTCCATAATGACTATGATGATGTAAAAGAGAGCTTACCCTTGGTTGGGTAGAGACTAAATGATAAACAAGTAACAAATTGATAATTGCTACAAATTACCACTTAGATTTGCATTCCTTGATAAACTGGAGTCATTGTACTTGTTGGTGTGAATGGGGTTATCTCCTAACTAGTTATTAGTGAGAACCTATTCACATTATTATAATTTTACTTAGGAGTTAAGTTTTCTAGTTGTCATTTCTAGAAGTTAGTTATAATGGGGCCATGTCTCAGTATTTACTTTTAGTTATCTAGGAATTTAATAATTCTCTCATGCATTTAATATTTGCATTGATAATTTAGTGCTTGTGTCTTAGATTATTATGAATTAGTTGTCTCATGTGATAGGATTAAGACACTTGTCATGATCTTGTCTAATCCTATCTCACTCCTTACCTATATAAGCAAGGCTTCATATGTACATTTCATCAATAATCCAAGCAACTCAATTGAGTGTTGAGTAAGTCCAATATATCATTGCAATCTTGAGAATTGCATACTGGCCACATCTTGCATCCATTGTTGCAATTTCATGTTCTTGTCTTTCCCTCTTATGGAAGGTTGTTGTTGGTTTTTGTAGATGATCCTGGAGGCTTGAGTCCTTGAGTGACTCAAACGTGTTCTATGAGCTATATCTAAGCTCCTATAGTACTCATCACCTTCAAGGAGAAGTGTATGCTTGATTTAAATTACTTTAAGTGTTAGTGCTAAAAAAATTTAACTTGAAACATAAACAAACTCACATGCAAAAATGATCTTGAAATGATGGGAAAGGGAAACCTTTGTAGTTTTTACCTTAGGGTTTGGAACCTTTCCCAAATGTTTATTAGATATGATGTGATGTGTAGATGGGGATGGATTGGACATGCAAAGATGGATTAGGACAAGGTATGTGATTGACTTACAGCTTCAAAGGCGAGTCAACCTACCCTTGACCAAAACTGGAAATGACCTAATTATGAAATGCAATGATCTAATTGTCCTAATGGTGCCAAATGTTGTTCTGATGCTAATACAATAGATCTAAAAAGTCATTGTGGAAATAAGAAACCATAAATATAAAGGGGGGGATATTGTGCACAAGTGATATAAATTTAAGCCAAATTCATTAGATGTTGGTGTCGAGGGTGCCACTATCCTACTAGGGTTTTTTTGGATCTATTTTTGTAGTCCTCTGATACATGCCAGATCTGTACTTTCGTTGCTCACTTGCAAACTATCTAGATTTCTTCTGGATATTTCTAAAATTGAGTTTACATGATTTTTCAAGGCTAAAAGTTTGAAATACAATAATGAACAAAGTTCCTTCAAAATTCCTTTGATCCTTTACAACCTATAACTTGCACATTCACAAAGAGGAAAAATGTTGTGCCATGTAGGTGCTTGCCTCAGTCAAACCTCTTTAAGTGTTTCCACTTCCACATTGGCAATGTCAGTGATAAACCAATAATAGAAAGGAGGGAAATGATGAATGAACAAATGCTACAACTCACCACCCTTCAATGGCTTCCTTGAAGGATTTAAGTCATACACATCACTCCAAGGATCTTGGATCTTGCTTGATATATTTCCTTGAAAGCTTGGATTCTTGGATTCTTGGAGACCTACAACAATGTTATCCTTTATAAATAAACATGAACACACATAAAATTTGACATGATGTTGGATCTTGAATTATCGTAATAATGCTCTAAAAATTCTACTCTTGAATTCTCTTGACAATAATTTTAGAATTGAATTGCTAGATCATGAGCTTTAAATTTGAAATGATGCAATAACTAGGCATTTACTCAATTTCCCAAAACATAAATCCTTACAGTCGACTTTAAGTATTTGAATTTCAAATAATAAAGTGTCACAATTGACATAATTGATTTTGGATCCAAAATAGGGGGACATAGGTTCCATAGACGCCAGTGTTCTAGCCCTATTTTCTAAAAGTTTAAAAGTCAAGGGAAAAGTATTAAATGAGAGAATTTATTTTATGCTTACAAATTATGAAAAATATTTAAAATAAGTTGTGGAATGCTGTAAGACCCTACTTCGTATGTACTTAATACAACCACAAATTGTTATATGTTTTTCTTAAATTGATGATTAAATGTATTGTGGATAATAAATAAGCTAATCTTTTGGCAATATTCTTGCATATCATTTTGACATTATCTTTTATTTTCCTTACCGTGGAAGTGGATTGCACTCGTATACCATGGAATGCAAATTAGATTCTAAATAGATTATTATATAGTTAAAGCTTAGAATTTCAACTAACAAATTAATGTGATACAAAATTGATACGATCATGTTGGTAATGTGCAGGAAGGCAACGATGTGAGCATGAGAAAAGAGAACCATCAACAGTGAATCAAAAGACTACTTCATGAGGATATAAATTTGACCCCATTCGGGGCCTAGAAACAAGTGGATTTAATGTATTGGAGGACTAAGGGTGTGGAGGCATTTAGTTGGGATTCATGTGAGGTGTAAGTGGGGATTAGGTCTTGGAAACCCCTAGCTAAGTTTGAAACTCGGATGGAACCTTGAGTGGGCTTTTAATGAGAGTTGTTGGTCAAATTTTTGGGTTAGGGTGCAAAAATAAACCTCCTAGGGTCTATACCATAGTGGTAGGGGTCAAGTAGGCATACAATAGTGCTCCAAAGACATGATTTGACCCTTGAAAAGTCCTCATAATGATGAGTGACGAATTTTGAGGAGAGGATGGGGTGGAAAGATGGAGGGGTTGTCCAACTGCATGTATTTTATTTGATAAGGAAAAGACCCTCATTTATGAAGGAAAGTACACTCCACACATCCCCATCCAAGAGTTGCAAGTTGAAACTTCTATATATTTTGAAGAAGAAGAAGGAGTGGGGGATACCCACTTCTCCTCTTGGAGAACATCGAGTGGAGATGAGAAGCCCCTCTCTTTGGAAAGGTAGTGATCAAGGTGGCTTGGCTTGGAGAGGAAAGGTGGATGCAAGAGTTCAATTTATTCATCTAAAAGAAAAGAGATAAGATCTTCCTAACCCCATTTACCCTTGTTTATTGGTTGTAAAAAGGTGACATTGTTTAGAGCATGGCTGAAAATAGAAAGTAGAAAACTTAGAGGCATGAAAATTGTGCTATGTTAGCTTAATTCACTTGTAAAATTGAGAAAAAACTCCATTTATCATCATGGAGCTAAAATAATTTCTTGCTCGGGGGTATGGCTAGAGCCCACGGGGCTCCATGACGCTATTACGGTAGGGTGGAGAGCAAGCTTGATTCAGTTATTTGTCATTCTTTGTATGCCTAAAAATTAGTTGGTAAGATGTGAAGCTATTATTTTGTTGTAATACGAAGGACAATGGGAAAAGAGGGAGTCTTTGTTTATCAGTTTGCTACTCATTTATTTATGTGTGCAATTATAATGTGGAATGGTGAATATCTTATGATCTTGTGTTAACGAAGTGTTTGAAGCAAAGAGTTGTTTGTTTTATTTGTTTAGTTCAAAGGAAATATATTGTTTTGGCTGCATCCTCTCAAATAATAGAGTATTAAAATCAAACAGTATATGTATAGATCTCTTAGAAATTGCCTATTTGGAGAAATAAAAATGAACAAGGTTTAAATGAAGTTTTGATAGTAAGAACACGATTTCCTTTTAAGTTGTTTCATTTAATCTATATCCTTCCCTATTAAAATTTACTTAATGTATTCATCAATCTCATCAAAGAAATCCATAAGGGAAATAAATATTAACCTATGTAGATGCAGAGTAAGAACAAATAGATTCAATGTAACCAGGGCCCTCTTTGCAGTTTTATTCTTACATCAGCCTGTTCATGCAAAATAAATAAATTAGAAAAATTGAGGTAATAGCAGGGCTCGCACTTGGCAGAATAGGGTATACCTTGGTCTTATACAAAAAAACTACTTGTCTTGAGTACCCATCAAATCTGATAGTCTTTTACCCTGCAGAACCGAGCACTTATGTATGTGAGAAAATAAATATATATCTATGTGGATAGAAAACAACAAAATGTGTGTTGTGGGATCTATGAAGTAAAGCCATTGGCGTCTATGGACAAAATGGTAGGGTGAACAGGAGGCCTACCAGTTCAAAATTCATCTCTTAAATAAATTTAGCTCCCAGTGGGCATAACACAACCATTGACCATATTAATGGCAATGAGTCTCATCTTGAGGAATCGCGCATAATCAACCACATTCCTACAAAATACCAATAAATGGATTCGCTTCCATGCACTCTAGTTGAGTCTACAATACTTTTAATTCCCCATCAAGCCTATACTAAGTCGCATAGAGGTGCAGTATCGTGATGCACAGGCATCTCATAACCAAGCAACAGTTTGTATCATATATATTTCATGGCAACAAACATTCCAAAAACATAGCTAGAAAAATAGGCTTTCTCGTTGAACCATGCCAACATGCTTTGGTAACTAATGTTAGTACCATCATTTCTTTTGCTAAACTTCAATGAAATAACACCTTAGCCTTGGCTAAAGTGATAATGTGCGGGCTCATGGCAGCAATCGCAGGGATCTAAACCTATATTACCATTATGTCTCTAATTTCCATGATTACCATAGTTGATATCCTCACCAGCTTGAGAAATGTCTCTTTTCCCTTGCATAAGAGTTGAACCATAAGATGCGTACTCATAAAATCATAAAAGGGTTGTTAGAACAGAGCGCTCAACAAATTGAAATAAATCTTGTTTGTGTTAACTTCAGATTCCTCTAGGCTGTACTTCCATCCAGGCAATGAGTAAGAGTTGTATAGCAGAGGTTCATTTCTCATTAAGACTACGCCATCCCTGCCACCAAGATCAACTAACATTTCAAGATATTAAGTTGTATTCGGCGTCGATCTCCAATACAATTATTGGGTTTCAGGCCATCATTGCGGTCACTGCAACTGCCTTAATGCATGTAATAGTTAATAGGAGAGGGTGAGCCACACCATTTAACAATAAAAAAATTTGTCGACTACTTGCATAATAAATGTTGTGGTGAGTATGGCTCATCAGTCCCTCCCAGGCAAGTCAATCACTTATCAACTCCCTCGAGTTGCACAGGGATGAATTATCCTAAAATTGAATCTCAACCGTAGACAATACAATACTATTCCTCCTTTTCGTGTTGAATTGGCGAACGTTGAACCATTGTTCGAGGATAGTATTTTTGGCTGGAAGCGGACAACATTTATCTTTGACTGTCGTGCAACAAATCCTTCAGTACTTTTTACAGATCTCATGCCTCCATGGTCGTTGTGAGTCTTTAATCCTCCACCCAATTAAACTTTCGGCCATCTGCAAAACTCTGTCCATATGTGTGAATTTACCTACAACATTGCGTCAGAAAGTGACCAAAGCAAGTACCTATCTTTCTCATTTAAATTTAGTAACAGCTAAGATAATAATATACCTTGCTTTTCTCCACGACTCTACAACATGTTGAATGTCCTCGATGACACTGTAATGGGGAAATTATTATTTGTGGGTCAAAATACCAAATTTGAGCTGGTCTCCTTGGTTCTTCTACCCTAGTTCACTATCGCCAGCCTGAGGATCAAAGCATGGATTTTCTTTTATCTTTTATGCAAATAAGACTTCGTTAATATGAATACATGATATGTGTATGTAAAGCAAACATTGGAACCAGTTATGCCCTTCAACGCACTCGTGAATAACCTGGTATAATACCATGAAAAATGATCTAAACAATATTACCAATACTAAATGCGGTAATGATAATTTCCTTCACCAAGCTGTAGATCTGCGCAATTTTATTTATAATAGTTGCCAATAACTATATTATTGTTGAGGGCGAGTTAAGGACGAAAGTAATTATGGAGATGTTTGTGAAATTAAACAATGAAAATATCATGTAGTTATGAAAGTAAAAAAAATATACCTCTACTTTGGTTGAAATTTCCATCTTCTCCCAGCCACCTCACTGTGTTTCTCGGTCAATGATCTTCTTAGTGATTAGGGTTTTCTTATTTCCTCATGTTGTTTTACTGACGTGAAACTTTGGGGCGTAGTCTCTTTTTTTTTAGATTAGGGTAAAATTAAATAAAATAAAATAATAATAATTTCCCCAAACTCTTTGGCTTCTCTTTCATGTGAATTTTAAAATGGGCATCAAAATAATAAAGTGCTGAAATACGCTTGATTTTTCTCAGGGAGAAAATTAATGGCTTTAAAGATTGAATTTAAAATGGGCAAGCAATGAAATAAATATATTATATAATTGTGAGTAATTTATCAAAGTGAATTTTGGGTCATCTACATATTTATATTCAAGCAAATATTAGTACTATTACTGTAGCAAGGAAATAAAGATAATTTGTGATATTAATATTAAAAAGGATATTATTACATTAGTAATTATTATTAACCATGTAAGGGTAATAGTGGTATCCACATGAATATTAGAAGTATTGATATTAAGTTACTTACAAATATTAATAAATGCAACATTTATATTCAACAATAATATTGATGACAAATATGGTGTTAATTAGTTCAAAGGATAATCTTAGTGTTAAGTTAACATTATTAATCATCCATACAATATTAATAATAATGTTTAGGGGAGCAATAATATTTGTAATGTCAAATTAAAATATAATTATTACTATAATTTTATCAAATGTAAATAAATGCTAGTTGTTGAAATTGTATTTCGAATAAATATTTATGATCTTTGTAGATTGTACACTTTTATGTTTAACCTCTACACTATCTTAAATTCACCTTTTTATTTAGCTTGTTTACCTTTTAATTATATTATTAACATTGGTATCACTTAAAATATTATTACTAATTTATTTATTATAATTCTAAATAGTTAACATGCCCTTATTAATAATAATTAAATACTGAAAGTTACTAGCAATGAGAGGAAAAAAAGAAGTAAATTGTAACTTGAAATAAATGAATGTACAAATAACTAGATAAAGAAATTTACTAATAGTGTAAAACGGTAAATTATAACCCTAAAACAAATACATATGATTAAATAGATTAAGTAGAGAAAGAAAATTACTAAGGATGTGAAAAAGGTAAATTAACAATATATGCATATCATTAATATTATTGAAGTTATTAAATAAATAGTAATATTACTATCAAGTGTTACTTAAATTAAATGATAATATACTATTATCTTGGCATAAATGGTTGATCTAATGATGTCATTATCATTATTGATTTATTGACTAAGCAATAACATTCCACATATATAACTATGTAAAATAATCATATTATTATCACACATTTTTTGCTATACAAAATGGTAATATTAATATTACACTTTGAAGAAGTCAATTTTGGATTTAATAATATTGTACATAAATATTGTATATATACAAAAGTTTATAGTATGACGTAAAGTTTATATACACATATATATATAGTACACTTAATCTTGTTAAAAATTATATTAGAATTAATAATGGTTTTGTGTTAGAGCTAATGCATCCTAAAAAAAAAAAAAAAGTTGCAATTTTCTAGCAAAAATTTATGGGCATGATAAATACATAATTTAGGAAGTTGAATGCTTAAATAGGTCCAATACCTTAAAGGGGAGAAAAACATAGTGTGAAATTATCAAGGGTGATAGTTTACAACACTACATTCAACCCCCACTTTAGTGAGAGTATGAACTTACACTCAGACTCACACTAAAATAGATAAATATATGTTAAGAGGGGTCCAATTGTACAAATATTGAAGAGATAGGATGAATAGGGATCAAGGAGGTGGTCGATCCCCCAGGATCCAAGATCCCATGGCAAAGCAACATAGGCACAAAGGAACACACATGTATGATACACAAGACAAGATACACAAACATACAATGTCAAAATAAATGCAAAGAAAAAAAGGGGTATGGGCTAACAAGTTATATTATGCTAGCGGCCATACAAAAGGAATTTATGACTCACACAATAGTAAAGTCTAATGTTTTCTAGGTGAATCAAAAATAGGGAAGACACATAGGCTAGTGAACTCTAATATTCACTAGGTGAGCCCCCAAAATATGTAGCAAAATGAGAAACACACACTAGGTCTACAAGGTGTGCCCATAATCATATCAAGAGCTATACTCCTTGATAACCTTGATAAATTGCTACAAAATGATCAAAATTCTAATGTCAATGCTTACACTTGGTTTATCATGCACTGTTCTACTATTTTCTTCCAACCAACGAGTGATATCACAATATCTGTGCCTATGCTCTTTATCATTTTAATTTCTTCTTGCATGATTTTCAAGTTGTGAAGGTATAGGATCAGGTTTCTCAACCATTGGTTTATTTTCTTCCCTTAAGGGAGGAACTAAAGGAACCACCAAGAGTTGGGGAACCACTATATTTTTAGGTTTATACACTTTTTTTAATCTTTGGAGGCATGAAAGGGATCACGTGATTGTCTCTTAGTCTTTTATATGAGATGGGTGGAGGAACTACACCATATTTACCTTGGTTACTTGAAAGGGCTTTTGGTTGAAATGGTTTCTATTTCAAGCTTAAGCTCATCCAAGATGGGTTGGGGAGAAGGAACAACCATGGACCTATCATTTTTAGGAATATTAGTAAGAGTTAGCTTTTCTATGTACTTTTCCATAAATTTTTGATATGACATGAAAAAGAAATCTTCATGAGGCTTTATAGGTTCCATAGATTGAGGCTAAAAGAAATCCAATGAAAAATTTCCATGGGAAGATAAAGGATTAAACCCACTATGATGCACGAAAAATATCTCATTTTCAAAGGGGAATTTTATGAACTTATGAATAACTAAGGGGACAACATTCATGGAGCAAAGCCATGGATAGCCGAGCTTCACATGAAATTGATCTAATGATGGGATGATGGAGAATGAGACATCTATTTTTTTGGTTTGATTTTGAGAGGAAGAGTGATGGATCCAATTGTAGGGCAAGAAAAACCATCATGAGTTTTTATCCATGCTTTTGATTGTTCATATGAATCTTGATAAAGCTCTTGCATAAAGAGGAACTCCTCAGTGATCATATTCTATACACATGTAGGATCAATGAGTATTCCTTGCATAGGGTTTTCATTAATATTACCAACAATGTATATAGGACCATCAGGTGCATGTCTAAGTGCATCATTATTAGTAAAAGCAATGTTGGGTAACATGATGGTTTGGCCCTTATGAGCCTACACATCTATAAAACCAACCATGCGATCTACATCCTTCCTATTGTCATAATCACTCTTAGATCATCATTCATGTCATCACTCATGTCATCGTTCATATCATCAATATTGTCAGTATTCATCACATCACTCTTAACATCACATTCTTTTAAAAATTTGGTTGAATGATTAGGCACAGGATTGGTAAAAATTTGTAGGTTTTGGTTACGCGAGGCAACACATTTATTCTTTGGTCATTAACACCACCCAATTAGATGTGATTAGAATCAATGAGGTCTTGAACTTGATGTTTAATATGCATGCATTGTTCAGTATCATGTCCATTTGTGCGATGAAATTGACAAAAGGAATTTAGATTGAAATTTGGAGGTAGAGGCTTGGTTTTATCCATAGGTTTAATAGGGGGAAATCATATTAGGTTCTTACTCAAAATTTGCAATATGATGGAGTGGAGAGTGTCAGGTAACTTGGTGAATTGCCTATCTCTTGGTTTAAATTGGTAAGGAGTGTGACTTATGTCAACAACTTGAGTTTCAATGTGGTTGGTTGTTTGAGGTGTATGAAACTTGAGAAATTTTTTGTTTTGATTTTTGAATGGTTGATAGTCATTTTGAGGTATAGGTTTGGATTTCTTAGTAAGAGCCGATGAAGATGTTTCTTCATACTTATTAATCAAATTTAGATAGTTAGGAAGCGTCATACACAAACTTATAAAGGATGGAAATTTCATTAATAGGACTTTTCCCTTATGTCAGTTTGCAAGTTATTAATGAATATTTTTTGGATTTCTCCATCAGGAAGAGTGAGATTAACTTGTGATAATATCAATTGATAGTGTCTTATGAAATATGTAACTTTTTCACCATGTTGACCTTAGGACCAATGTTGACTTTGAAATGATTGAGGAAAGCATCACCAAGCTCATTAAATGAGTGGATTCAGTTAATGGGCAATGAAAAAAAATATTCCAAGGTCATATCTTTCAATGACCTAGGGAAAATTTTAGCTAGGAGCTTATACTCAAAGATAAAGTCACTACACATGGCGGTATATGTAGAGTCCCTACTAATGTCTAGTAAACTTGGTGACAATCACACAATTTAGAGGGAAAACCTAACTGAACAATTCACTTGAACCTTTGGAAAAACCTTCATTGAATTATTAACCAAATATAGTAATCCTGTGATGTTATTGGCACTCTATATTCTTTCAAAGACTTAAGACTTCCTAATTCATCCTAGCATAGGTGTTACACTTGTTGAGAAATCATAAAAATACATAACAGTAAAGGAAGTAATGTTGGCACTATTGCTACAGTTTCCTACAGTATAAGACTGAATAATTTGCTATTAAGAAACAAATGCTAGAACTTAACTAATATTGTTAACTAATCCTACACTCTAGAGTACAACAAGCTTAAGCAAACTAAGGCATAAATGTGAAACAACAATTTTTCATGAATAACACAAGGAATCTAGTTAACATGCATTTATGAAATAACTACTACAACGATAGTAATTGTACAAAAAATGAAATGAGGGAAAATTACCTTGAGTGGCCCTTGCTCAAGTGACTTTCTCCACTGATCTAACTCAAATCTAGCTTCTTAGATTAACACAATTATAATAACTCAAATCCATTCATTGCACAACTTCAGAATATCACATAATATTTTGTTGGAATATCTTATTTATGAAATCATGATTAAGCAATAAACATTTTTTGTGTAAGAACAACAACTAACTAAAAATATCTAGTAACTACATCTACTATTGAACAATTAACTAACATCTAATGTCTCAACCACCGAGCCATACATATAGGGGTAAAATTACAAAGTTGTGTCACACTTTTGACCAACTTATCAGCATAAACGAATTTAAGTATTTCTAACTAAAAATCAATTTTGGTCAAGCATATGATCTAGTAAGATTCATTCTAGCTTAGATATGTCCACAAATTTTCCATCCAAAATTGTTGGCTAAATGCATATGTAGCACCACTTTAAGGCCAATTTCCCAAAAAAATAGGTTTATTTGAAAAAGTTGATGTTTCAAAAACTTCTACTGATGTAAATAATATTTTAAAAAAAATATAAAATACCTTTTTGTAGATCCATAAGTGTAGTTTTAAAAAATATATATTTATAATTTAAATATTATTTATATTTTTCTTTTTATTTTTACTAAAAGTAGGTTATCAGCACAAAATATTAGGTTGATTACCATGTCAAGGAAAAATAGTAAAACTTATTAAAAAAAATAAAATAAAATATGATGCACTAGATAAAAGAATCTATATCAAGATGGTATAATTTTTTTCCATTTTAGATAAATAGATAATATGAAAGTTGATGCCAAATGGAAATAACCATATTTTAATACACCCACATTTTAATATTTATTTAAAATAATATATTTATTAAAATTGGAAAAAAAATATTCATGCACTAAAACTTGAAGTTATAAATACACACAAAAAAATTGAAGAAAAAAAAAATTACTATATAAAGATTGACGTCTCATGTAACTTCATTTTTCAACATTTTTTCAGCAACTAAATTATAGTGTCAAATTATAAAAATTACATTCAAATAATTTTTTAATTTTTTTTAAAATACAATAATAAAATATATTAAAAAAATTTATTTTATTATTTTACATCATTTCAAAATTCAAAACATATATGCCACTTTTTAGTGATTCAAGTTTAAAAGTTGGATCAATGTTGGTTGTTTCATTTAAAAAGTGTGACACAACTTTGTACTTTTACCCATAGGCATGGGGGAGTTTATTAAAACAAGGGTTGTAAATTGAAATCATAAATCACCACTCCCTATATATCAAAGCATGATAAAGACTAACCAATCTATAACGAAAAAAGGAAGAAGTGTCCAAGTAGAGCTATGACTTTGCTGCAACAAGAACTGAAACATGGATTGTTTGAACTAGTCACATTAGATTCCTAATTGTAACAGGATTCTTCTCCTTCAATATCTTTATTAAATGTCACAATGATGCACAATCATCTTCATTAAGTGCCTCCATGATGTAGTTTCTATGCTTAGCTTATTCTGGAACCTCCTTTGCTTTATTGTTTGAAAACTCCTTTGGTTGCGACTATACATTATAGTTGTTGTAGGCTACAGTTTACCTCCTTCAGCTTCTTGGCTATAAAGAGTTAGTTCATAAAACATGTACACAATACTATTAACCATAACTAAGCACAAATATCCATTACAATTCATACGTATTTACACAGTAATTATGTAATAACCATCACATCATAATCATATTTCCATATACTTTAAATCAGGTTCAGGGTTGAATAATAAGCATAAAAGACAACATAGTGTAGGAATATGTATAAGATAAGTATCTAAGAATGTCTATGAACTTTCATAAAACATAAGAAAATTATCTAATTATTGGACTCATCATCCCACCCAACTACCCATTTGCTTGTCCTCAAGAAAATTAACTAGGGTTGGAGGTTCTAGTGCAAAGTGATTTCCATGAGATCTATGATAGCATCCACTCCTTTAACCTGTTTCAAATAAAATCCTCTATAGCATGCAAGTATATTCATTCTAGTAACCTCTTCTCTCTCACATTCCTCATTCTTCTCCCATGTCTAGTGTTGTACCAGGTATAGGAGCATTGGTGGTTGGAATGTAAGTGGTACCCATTCAAGTCCTTTATCCCTTACAATATATATATATATACCTTTATGTTCTTTTAAGCATGGTCATAAAATTGTAAACGGAGTGGGGATCTTTCCTCTGCAACTCAAGGGTTAAACTATCCCATCTTTCTTGCAAAAACTGGTAACAATGATGGATGAGTCCAACAGTCAATATTTGCATCCTTCTATAATCCCGCATTCTTGAATTCATGATCATCCTGCCTACACCTTTGTGGTCCAAAATTTGTAACCATTCTTCTATGATCACCTTAGGGGTTTTAGATTCCTTCCAAATTGGAAGAGAAATTGATTTCTCTCTCTCTCTCTCTCTCTCTCTCTCTCTCTCTCCATATATTATTGCATGATTTCTCCCCTATACTTTTCATTCCTGAAATATGATGCTAGCACCCTTAACTATAAATCACCCACAAATATTAATGGGTCCCATTCCGTGTCTTCAGGCATAACATAATTATGCAAATATTATTCACACAATTGATCATGTTCTTCTGGTGTGGCATCAACAAAAACATTTAGAAAATCAAAATTTCTACTCATAGCAACTGGATTATTACTAATCAACCTACTAAATTGATAACTCAAGAACTTTTCTTGTAAAAATAAAGAATATGTCCTAGTTGGAGGTCTGCATTTAACAATCTGGGTGGCTTTATTTGCTACTTATTCCCCCTTGACTACTAACCTTTTTAATTCAATATCTTTACTCTCTAATATCCTAGTATGCTTTGAGATCATTGTTTCTTTTTCTTCCAATTCTCCTTCTTCTTAGAAAATTATTGAGTAACTTTCCATAATTGGTATCCTAGGGACATAGTTGTATGACAGATTGGAGTTTTTGTGGCAGGGGGTCTTATGTTCTTAGTTACAAGTTCTTTGTTTCAAACATTAACTATTGCTAGTTGTGCAAGAAAGTCTAAATTTGACCCATGTCCATAAGTATGTAATTTGTCCCCCAATTCCTAAATTTTTAATTCCCTTTCTTTGTCCCTTTGTTCATAGGCTTTTACCAATTCTTCTAATTTTTTTATTCTCTCTAATGCTTCTTGTAATTCTTTTCTGACATTTCTTTCTTCTAAAAAAAAATCCTTATCTTTTAAAAACTATTCATGTGCTAAACTTGTGTACTCATAACCCTCACTATCAGGGTTAATTGGGGTTTCTTCTTGGTTTTGTTTGCAACAAAAATATCCTTTGATTCTAAGTTAGAGGTGGTGAATATATACTATTTCCTTTTTGTGGGAACATGTACATTTTCAGATACATTTTCTTTTAACTCTGAGCTAGTACCTACTATCACAATATCTTATTTTTCTTCTTCTCATTCATCAATACTACCTCTAATAGTGTGTTTCCTTTTCAAGTGGTGTTAACGCCTTGGTTGAGTGGGATTCTTTTTCTATACCTTTGAAGGTGAAGAAGAAAAACCACCTCTGTTCTTTCTGGTTTTTAGCGTTTTATAAGAAGTTGGGATTTCATGTACCTCTTTTGTTGTAGGTTGATCAGATGTTGTGTATGGTGATCTTTGCATAGTTTTATCCTCTGTTTCTCCCTATTGCAGGTAGGTGAAGCAATAGGTGGAATAAGGGGAGTCTCCCTTAAAGATGTAGTAGGTGACTCTAGGTTTTCTGGAATTGTTGATTCCTTAAGAATATTGTTAATGTCTTCGAAAATTAAAAATCTATCCCAGGACACCTATGGGTACTGAACCCTAAGGCTTGTCTTTACTAACAGGGTAACCAAATAGTGATGTGACAAAGTTGAATCATTTATCTTCCTTTGGTACTCAGGCCCCATTCTTTTTAATAAATTATAAAGGAAATCAGGTACATTGACCAATCTATTGTGACAAAGGTGACTCAATAGCTTAAAATACATAGTATATAGAAGGGATTTCCTACCATCACAAGTGATATACTTAATATTGTAAGAACATACCCATGGAAGTGAAAATCGTTTAGCACCTTGTGATGATGAATCAAGGTTTTCTCCTACCTCCCTGAATTCATGCATGGCATCTACTGCATTTGCTCTGGTAGGGAATTCAGCTCCATTCCTAGGTAGACCATATACCTATGCAATTACAACTTCTAAAGCATCCACTCTCAATCCTTTGACATTGGCTTCATCATGTTGTAATCTTGTTGCAAACTACCTTGTCATGTCTTCATTATACTCTGTTACTTCAAAAAGTAGTCTAACCATTATACTCTTGTGAAAATGGGCAAGACTAACTTGTCCTCCAATACTTTCTAGTGTGTTGATGGTTCCCTTCTAACAATATCACCTTCCATGGTGAAACATCCTTACTCTGCTCAAAACTTTGGAAATTCAGCTCAAAATTCAATTTTAACAACCCACCACCCCTCTATGTCTACTAACTTGCATGCACTTCTTCCACTACAAATTAAATTGACATGCCTTTCTCTCCTCTGTTTTAGCTTGAATGGCTTTGAATTGGATTAGGATTTAGGAATAGACAACAAAAAGGTTGCAGATGGAGAAAGGTAGCAAAAAGGGTTTGTATGTTTTTTTTCTATGTTTTTCTTTTGGTGGTGAACATAAATTTTTGGAATATATAATATCTCCCCCAACTAAAACCTTGAAGTGACCTCACTTTAATGCATGTGACTAGGTGAAGGGTATGATTATGGATTATGGAAGTAAGATTAATGAGAGAAAAACATGCAAAATTAAATGCAAGTGTTGGTTCTTTTTGTCCAACTGAACCTTGAAATTCTTTAAAGGGTGGCCAACCCTTATGCTCAAAAATCTTGAAAGTTAGTGGCCAACTAATGAGTAAGGATTCTCAGACCCTCACTCCTACTTTTCAGGCTTTGTGAAACCTAGGAGGGTACTCCTAATCACAGTCCAAAGATATTTAGTTCTTAGAGATAATTTTATACACACATCAATTCCTATTTAATGCAAAATGGGAATCCTTCATCAAATATTTGGCTGACCTTTGAACAAATTACTACCTAGTGCTAGGAATTAAGAGGAATTTTAGAGTTACATATTATAGTTGAAAGTATTTTAAATGATTTTTTTATCATTCCAAATCCCTAGTCAAGTGCATTGCTAGCTCATTTATTTAAAAAATATGCTAATGAATAGACCAATGTTTTATCCATTGGGAAATGAAGTTAAATCATGTAATAACCAATTATATATTAGTCATTTACTTAGAGATTAATTATGGATTATTGTCATACCACATTGTAGCATTCAACTCACTGTGTTTTAAACATAACTTCTTACCGAATCCTCTGCTCTTCCCTATAGACTCGTGACCTTATCTTAGCATTTAATCAATTCTTTGAATTGAAGCAAAAAAAAATCCACACAATCAATTAAAACAATTTAAGACGAACTAAAAGATTATTAACCCTTTCATTCATAATTTGCAAGAAGATTACATAAGAGAGTATGTGCATTATAACTTAATATTTTCCTTCATATTTGTGGCTTCCATAAAACTATTTTAAGATTACTACATACATGAATTATACCCTAGACTTCTTACTGTACTATTTATCAACATTTATACAATATGCTTCTTCTTGAGCCTAGCTTCTCACACAAACCATTACGAGACTCAAAATTTGAACCCTTGTAATCAACCTTGAAATCCCTTTTATAGGACAAGGGAGCAACAAGCATCAAGATGAATTACAATTACATTTAACTTTCATTTCGATGCTAATTTCACTAGAATTCAAAATATTCTTGTGTCAATTATATGTAATCATTTGTAAAACAAGGGAGAGAAAAATATCCAAAAATTGTTAGCTAGAGAAGACCCATTAGCCTTCCAAAAGGCGTTGCTATCACAACATCAAAAAATTTTGCGTTCACATAAAAATAGGAAACGTTACCATCAACATAAAAGCACTAATAAATAGAAACCCATATCGTAATAAATCAACCAAAAGGAAACAAGTCAACACAAAGGACCAAAAATCGAGTAGTAGGTCAAAAAGGAAACAAATTGCTATTCTACCTTGTCAGCAGTAGAACAATAACATCTACTTGGTGTCCTTATCGACAGTGGGGTAGCCATCACCACCTCATCCTCAGAATTAACCAAATCAGTCACGACCATAAGATACTAGTGGTAGCCTGAATCAGTTTAAGCTCCACTATCAGAGGGATCATCCAAGACTTCAATGGGAGAATGATGGTGTCCCATGTAAGCTCAATGATATTTATTCTTTCTCACAACTTCCCTCTCAGGTGTAAAAACTTTCTTCTCCTTACCCTTGACCAATTCTTTTGAGACAATTCTACTCCTCAGAGGATAAGTGCACTTGAGAACACCTCATGCAGACTTCCTATCAGCTCTTATTTTCTTCTTTGGAGTCACAAGGACCTAGGGCATATCCTATTCATCCTTGGGAGCATCACTCTAAGACTCAAGGAGATTGAGTCTCTTGGACCTTCGAGCTAGGATGACAGACACACTTACCTTACCCATTCCTAACAGAGTAACTCACTAAACCTCCTCAAGACAGAGACACCACCCTTGATGTAAAAGGCTAGCACAAATTTTACAATTATTAAGAACACTTCACACACTCATTCCCAAACTTTTAATTCTCGCATACAACAAATGGTGAGAATAATAAGGAAGAAATCCTCATTAAATAGATCAATTGGTGTATGTATGTATTAATGTTACAAGGGAGTTGACACATGAGAGCTGACAACCCTTCTTGATCCCAAATCTCAACTATTGATCTCCAAGATGTCGTGAAACTTGATTATTGACCTTGATGATTGCAGGAAAGTAATCATTCATGTATATTAGGATCAAATTGAGTAATTCTACATGTGGCCTCAACCATTAATGCTCACTCGTGTGAAGAAAAAATGTCTATCGTGTTCATATTTTTGGTTTTAAATGTCAGATGTTGATCTCCTTCTAAGATGGCACATTGAATGACCCAGATTGGATCAACAAGTTTTAAATTTTATCTGCTATCACTTAATAATCCCTCGGCCAATGAAAACCCTGCTAGCAAGACACCAACACATCCGCATGTGGTCTCCATCATCGTCTCCTGAGCCCAAGAAAAGAGACACGTTTCACAAGCCCACTGACCTCACATCTTTCAATAAAGAATTATTCTACATGCATGGTTGGTGGGGAACGAATGAGTTTAACTCCCAACATTCCTTCTCAGTTGTTGATTTGAAGCTTCACTACAGTGGGCACAATAGTGGAGACCGGGCCCCACGCCTGTAAAGAGACATGCGTCCAGCACCCGCTGACCCCATAGATTTTATTTAACCATTATTTTATTCTCGTGGGGTTGGCAAGGAATGGTCCAGATCAAACTTGTAGATCTGATGGTTAGTAATATTCGCACATGCACAAAAGTTTTTTTAACAAAGGGACTTGACTAGTTCAACGAGGCACAACCCTCGGGAAATAAATACTTAGGACCTAAGTTGTTTAATATGAAAATCTATGCCCGACCATAGGAAAATTTAAGCGATGAAAAGGTACTCAGTGACTGACAAACCTAACCTGAGGGGCTGGTAAAGACAATGGTGTGAATGGCTCAAGTTGTAACTTAGGCGACTGACAACTGGGTTTGACAAGTCAACGAAAGATTAAAATGTGAAGGTTTTAAGACTTACAATATTTTGAAGTGAGGGTTTTTAGACCAAAATCCCAAACCCTACCCTTGGACAGAGGGACAAAAGACCATGACAGAGCAAAAACTAGTTCAAAAATTAGCCAAATTTAGCCAAAGTTTAGGAGCTCTACTAGTGGCTCATGCTCTGGGATGCATACCCTCAGTGGGTAACATGAGAAACTAGATCTCATGGTGAAGCAAACAAAAATGAGGAGACAAAAACCCAAGAGCTTGCTCGGATAATGCAAATAGACACAATCAAAAGCAAACACACCAAACCTATATACACTAATTATAGTCCTATACAGTACACATCTCTTGGAATTTAAGAAGCCTTCTTGTGCAACTTCATAGGATTCACTCCTCAAATTGGTGGCCCTAGGCCCCCCAAAACATAAGGCCAACTCTTACCTTTGTCAAAGATTTTATCCTGTATTGTCTGTAATGGATCAATAGTTGTACCAAGCATTTCCCAACAATCAAATCCATTGTGATTAACACAATTAGCCATACCTAATTGAATTGAAAAAGTTAAACATTAATAATCAACCTGGTCAACAACATCACAGACTTTAACCTCATACTCATTTTGCGCATCAAACTAAAAATCTTTATAAACACTTTGTTGTGTACCATGCAAACAACCCCTAAGTGTTTCGAAAAGGAAAAGAGGATATTTAGAAACATCCTTGAATTGTGTTGCATTAGAACACTCCTTGGTATCATGGGAATAGAGGTCATATGCATCATTAACATCCCAAAACTAGGTAAATGCACTCATCTCAAGTTCAGTAACATATTCTGGTTCATTTTCCAATTCATCATTCAACTCAAAGAAAAATACCTCAAAAGTAGGCCCAAACAAGTTAGCACTCATAGGATCATCAAAGAGACACTCATTTGTAAAGGTAAATCCATGTGCACTATCAGATAGACCAACAAATTCTTCAACATTATCAGCTGCTAATGATGTTGATTCAAGTTCCATATGCTTGTCATGATGTACATTCTGATAATTCAATAATGAAACCCCTTCTTTCATACATGAGTACAGCATCATCCTTTTCATTTATAGAAGACATTTCAATTTCTGCTTCACACAAACAATTATGAGAAGTAGAGACACAAGCATGTTCATCTGCCCCTTCATCATTTCTAACTTTGTGCTCAGGATCAACACACTGAACGCATACATTCTTACCTTTAGATTGTTCATCATTTACACAATAGATATATTCCAATGATGGCAAGTCCTCATTACATTCAATGTTTGCATCCAATGCCATTTTTTCATTCACTTGTATATAAGTGACCTTATCAATATTCATATCATTGCATACTTCATGTGAATAAAGTACTTACAGATCATCTTCACAAGGATAGTTGCAATCCTCAGAGAAACCAACAAAGACTTCAATCTCATGTTTGTTCTTCGGTTTACTGTCCATATCTATGTTAGATGTAAGATAACCAGAAGCAATACCTTTGAGGAGATCATCAATGTGTTGCCTTATTTTCTCATTTCCATATTCTAACCTTGTATCAAATGTATCATCAGAATCATCAGCAAAGAGTGGATTATCTTTGCATCAATAAGGATCACAATTTCTCATTTCTAGTGAAAATGGAAGCTCATCAAATAAGGTATCATGTCGCACATTAATTGTTTTCATAAAATCCTCTACCTCCTCAACATGAAGGTCTAAAACTTTCAAATCATCATTATATCAAATATCACTATAATCATTAGAAGAGAATACAGATAGATTTTCAACTTCATTCACATCATCAATAGTCAATATGTTTGATTCACACTCTGAAAAATATCCACAAGAGGAAAATTGTCCCTCCTTAAGTAGATATACGTCTCCATTATCATCATCATACACCCTATTCGAAGTAGAAGATTCCACCTCCACTTCATAAGGATAATTGAAGTCAACAGAGAAGTGACCACATTTAATGTCATTATAGTTACTATAGTAGGGAGATCCACCAATGTTGAAACTGTGTTCAGACTGAATGCTCAAATCTTTACTTCTAACATCTTTCCCCCAAATTTGCAATGAGGTATCAATAACACATGCATCATTGTTAGTGATCAAATCTTGGCAAGGAATGACCTCTTGCATCTCTTCCACTTCTTCCTCATTCAAGACATGCCAAGGACATTGTTCATGCCCTTCTATTTTTTCTTCAAACTTTGTACCTTCATCTTCATACCTATTGTATTGATCAACATATGTGTTACTTGTGAAATGATTGCAATCATTACATTTACCCATATAACAAGAAGGATGTTTACACTCTGCTATACTCTCTTTGTTTGCTCACATTGTTTTCTAGTTTTCCTTAATAGGAAAATTACTACCAGTATTGTAAAACATCACCTTTTGTACATGATCACACTTGGCTTCTTCTACAATATTTATCCACTCAAATATTTGATCAAAATTCTAAGGCTTCAATTCCTTTTGGCAATGTACTCAATCCAGAATCATACATTTCACAAAACAAATCAATGCATATTGAATCCTCAAGTCTAAGATTCTTAGGAACCTTCAACAAAGCATCCAAAAATCTTAAGAACAAATCATAGAGTGATTCTCCTTTGTGCCTTTTCATTTCATACAGTTTCTTAACCAAAGACATTTGATCAACTTTGCTCAAATTTTGTTGGTATTCAGATCGGATCTCACTATGATTTGCATATTGAGATGATGGGGAAGTCAGAACAGTAGAAGCATTATCATCTTGATAAGCATTAATATTATCTGATCCATGAATTCTATCTGCATGAGGTGTGCTAGGATAACAAACACTCACAACCCTATGTCCTTTCATCATCGAATATTTCAAGTTATTCTTAATATCCATGGAACTTTGATATGCCTGATGTAATGTTGTAGGATCTTTATCCCTTAATAGATAGCTCATCTTACTATCAAATGCACCAAGATACACAACCAAACACTCAACATCATTTGGTCGCATATTTTAAGGAATATCCCTATTTCCTTTGCAAATCTAAGATTGAAAGCAAGAACCAACTCATCTTCTTTTCTATGGATTTCCATAAAGTTTTTTCTTACCACACTTGGATTTACCCTTTCACCAAATTTTTCTACAAAGGCTATCATAAACTAATTTCATGAAGCTATAGAACATACCAATAAATATGAGAACCAATCTCTAGCATTATCCTTCAAAGACTGAACAAAAGGCTTCATGACAACATCCTCATGATTTACCTCATAATCCTCCATCAAATCCATAAATGTATACAAATTCTTAGAATTTGATTCTGAACTCTGCCCTGTGAATTTGGGAAAATATTTCATAACGTTTTTAGGAATAAGGTTTGGGAAACCTTTAATACCACTAAAAGCCAATGGCATATACCTTTCAATAGAAAATTCCCTTTAAGGGCATGGTAAAAATTGTTTTCCCTGCATACTTGTACTTGCTATTTCATAGGGAAACCATCTTGTATCCATATTCAACCATTATCAACTTCATACATATTTATCAACTACCTCATTTACTAATTCAACCATGATTCTAAAATATAGATCAAATCTTTGCGCCTTAAAGCTTTCTTAGAGGCATAATTCATAAATAAGAATACTTCTCAAATCATTACAGATATTACATATTACACATTAGAAGTATGAAAAGGACTACTACCATTCCCTTTCTTAATGAAATTTAATCTAATAGGGAACCATTTATCATCTCAAGTCTTGAAGATTTCTCATAAATTACCTTTTAAATAGAATAGTTCTTTCTTTAGATTTATGAGAATACCTGGAAACTTGTAGCAGCTGATAACCTTTCTTCTTAACTAAAAATTTCTTCAGATCTGGAACTCTCTTCACATTTTTAGTAGGTTCTTTAGATACAGTCGCCACCTCTCTTCACAAAGGATTGAACTTCAAGTAATATGAAGCTCTTTCAAAGATATATTTCCATCTGGGTATCCTCCAATAGTAGTCACACAAATTGTCTGAAATTTACTACAACACAACCACTTCCAAGTCTGAAAACTTCACAATATTTGAACCAAACATTCTGATTCACCAAACTCTTGACTATTAAGGCTAGATGATTTTAATCAGAATTTTCTGTAGTACAACTCCAGTGGAGTCACCATTCTATTGGTTATTTTTTCTAGCTAAACCTTGAAACTTTCTAAAGGGTGGCCAACCCTTATGCTCAAGAATCTTCAAAGTTAGTGGCCAATTGATGAGTAAGGATTCTCATACCCTCACTCCTACTCTTTGTGCTCTGTGAAACCCAAAAGGGTACTCCTCATCACACTCCAAAGATATTTAGTCTATAGAGAGTATTTTATACACATATCAATTCCTATTTAATGAAAAATAGGCATCCTTCATTAAAAATTTGGCTGACCTTTGAACAAATTACTGCCTAGTGCTAGGAATTAAGAGGAATTTTAGAGTTACACATTGTAATTGAAAGTATTTTAAATGATTTTTTCTCATTCCAAATCCCTATTCAAGTGCATTGCTAGCTCATTTATCTACAAAATATGCTAATGAATAGACCAATGCTTTATCCATTGGGAAACAGAGTCAAATCATGTAATAACCAGTAGTATATTAGCCATTTACTTAGAGATTAATGGACTATTGTCATACCACATTGTAGCATTCAACTCACTATGTCAAAACATAACTTCGTACCAAATCCTATGCTCTTCCCTACAGACCTGTGACCTTATATTAGCATTTAATCAATTCTTTGAGTTGAAGCCAAAATAAATCCACACAATCAATTAAAACAATTGAAGATGAACTAAAATATTATTAACCCTTTCATTCATAATTTGCAAGAAGATTACATAAGAGATTATATGCATTAGTTCTTAAGATTTTCCTTCATATCTATAGCTTCCATAAAACTATTTTAAGATTACTACATACATGATTTATACCCTAGACTTCTTTCTATTCTATTTATTAGAATTTATACAATATGCTTCTTCCTGAGCCTAGCTTCTCACACAAACCATTATGAGACTCAAAATTCAAACCCATATAAGTATCCTTGAAATCCATTTTATAGGACAAGGGAGCAACAAGCATCGAGCTGAATTATAGTTACATTTAACTTGCATTTCAATGCTAATTTCACCAGAGTTCAAAATATTCCCATGTCAGTTATATGTAATCATTTGTAAAACAAGGGAGAGAAAAATATCCAAAAACTATTAGTTGGAGAAGACCCACCAGCCTTCCAAAAGGTGTTGTTGTCACAACATCAAAATTTTGCACATTCACACCGAGCCAAGAAATGCCACCATCAACATAAAAGAACTAATAAACAAAATCCCATATCGTAACAAACTAGCCAAAAGGAAACAAGTTAGCACAAAGGACCAAAAATCAAGCACCAACTCAAAAAGGAAACAAGTTGCTATTCTTCCTTGTCAACAGCAGAATAAGAACTCCCGCTTGGTGTCCTTATCGACAGTGGCATAGCCATCACCACCTAATCATCAAAATCAACCAAATTAGTCCAGGATGTCATGAAACTTGTTTATCGACCTCAGTGATTGTAGGAGAGCAATCATTCACACATATCATGATCAAATTGAGTAATTTTTCATGTGGCCTCAACCATAAATGCTCGCTCATGTGAAGCAAAAATGGCTATCATGTTCATATTTCTAGTTTTGAATGCTAGTCGTTGATCTTCTTCTGAGATGGCATGTCGAATGACCCAAATTGGGTCAACAAGTTTTGAATTTCATATGCTATTGCTTAATAATCCCTCGACCAATGAAAACCCTACTAGCAAGACACCAACACATCCACCCGTGGGCTCCACTATCATCTCTCGAACGTAAGAAAAGAGACACACGTCCAACACCCGCTGACCCCACAAATTTTATTTAACCATTATTTTATTCACGTGGGGTTGGTAGGGAACGATCCAGATCAAACCTATAGATCCAATGATTAGCAATATTCACACATGCACACAAGTTGTTTTAATGAAGGGACCCGACTAGGTCGATGATGCACAACCCTCAAGAAGTAAAGACTTAGGAACTAAGTCATTTAATATGAAAATTTGAGCCTGACCATAGGAAGATTTAAGCGATGAAAAGGCACTCAGTGACTGACAAACCTAACCTAAGGGGCCAGTAAAGAAAATGGTGCAAATGGTTCAAGTTCTAACTCAGTTGGCTGGCAACTGGGTGCAACAGGTCAACAGAAGATTAAAATACCAAGGGTTTAAGACTTACAAAATTTTGAAGTGAGGGTTTTCAGACCAAAACCCCAAACCCTACCCTTGGACACAGAGACAAAAGACCATGACAGAGCAAAGACTAGTTCAAAAATTAGCCAAATTTAGCCAAAATTTAGGACCTAAGTCATTTAATATGAAAATATGAACTCAACCATAACAAATTTAAGTGATGAAAATGCACTCAATGACTGAAAAACCTAACCTAAGAGGCCACTAAAGACAATGGTGTGAATGGCTCAAGTTGTAACTTAGGTGACCGACAACCGGGTGCAACAAGTCAACGAAAGATTAAAACACCAAGGATTTAAGACTTACAAAATTTTGAAGTGAGGATTTTTAGACCAAAACTCCAAACCCTACCCTTGGACACAAAGACGAAAGACCATGACAAAGCAAAGACTAGTTCAAAAATTAGCTAAATTTAGCCAAAATTTAGGAGCTCTACCAACAAGGTCATATTGAATGCATTGAAAATCTATGTTAATTATAGAAAGTTAGTATGTGTACCTTTTGATTGAGATGAATGTAACTCCAAATGTGTGAAGTTTTTGGAAGAGTTTCCATAGTGTGATTCTGATTTGACATTGGTTAATTGCTATGGGTGGTGGAATAAATGATAGTTTGGCATGTGTAATTTAAAGGATGTGGTCTGTAAGGTTGATGGAATGTGAAGAGATAGTTCAAACACATCAAATTTGAGATGGCAATGTAGAATGAAGCGATCAAGCTACATGTTGTGAAATGACCGGTTTATGGTTGCATGTGCAAAAAAAGTGGAATGAATGTGGATGAAATGCAATTAATTTGGTATAAATTTTAAATTCTCTAACAAGTAATGGCTATGGGTACCTTCATCAATAGGTCTTGAACTGAACTATGGCAACTTTTATTCATGATGCTACAGGTCCCTACTACATATAGTGAAGCAGTATTCAAAAATATTGTTGATTGTGGCACCTATGATGTGTTTGCATGTGAGGAAGGATAAGGAATTATACCTAAGTGCTCTCAAGATGTGAGTTGTGTAGCTCATATGTCGAGTCACTATGAGAACTGATAGTATTTTTTGTTGAGTTGTTATCTTGTGGTAGTATGTTTGTATCAAAACCACTTCTCTAACCATATCGATGCATTAGAGAAAGAAGGAAATCATCTTTTTGTGCTAGCCTCTTGTATATCTTTAGTTTGTGTCCTAACCAACAATGAGAATCTAACTACATCTACGGTATTCAATTTGACTACTCCATTTGGGAATTCCTATTGGATTTCATAGGGTCCCAACCATCTATATTGTAGCTTCCCCTTATAATCTTTATATTTGGAATCATATAATAAAGCCCATTCACCCATATTGAATTCTTTATTCTTTATAAACTGATCATGCTATTTATTCCTCTATTTTTGAATTATCTTTGTGGGGCATGGCCTACATTCTAATTTCATATAGCCCATTCAGATTGTGTAGCCTCTCTTTTTGTGTTGTTCTCAAGCCCATTTCCAGTTCCACTATTGTTATAAGTGTCTTGTATTCAAATTATATTGGTAGAACTATTATTTTGTAATACACTAGTTCATAAGGTGTGAAACCTATAGTTGTTTTTCATGTTGCTCTATAGGACCATACTGCTTCAAGTAATCTGTCTACCTAGTCCTTGTTGTGAATTTGTACTATTTTGGTCAGAATATTCTCAATCTCTCTATTTGTAACCTCTACTTGCCGATTGGATTGGGGGTGATAAGGTGTTGACTTTCTATATCTTATTTCATATTCTTGAACTAGTTTAGAAATGAGTTTAAAAGTGAATTGTGGGCCTTGATCAGTTACAATTTCTTTATGTATTTCATACTTTGTAAATATGTCTTCATACAAGAACTTAGCTATATTTCCATCTCTTGCAAAATTGAATGTCTAGACTTCAACCCACTTTGTCAGATAACCTGTGCAAACTAAAATATACTCTTTGTTATTAGATTCTGGTGAAATTGGGCCAATGAATTCTAGCCCCTCTTTATCAAATGGTACTAGTGCCAACTCTGGCTACAAAGGCATCTCATCTATCCTTATTGGTTTTCCCATTCTCTGGCATCTGTCACAACTCCTTATATACTTTATTGAATCCTTATGGAGAGTTGGCCAATAGTAACTTATTCAGATCTTAAATGTTGTCCTTTTGGATACAAAGTGAACCCAACAAGGCTCATTATGGAAAGATTTTAGGATGTCAAATACCTCATATTCTCTTATACATCTCCTCATAATATTATCTATACTTATGTAGAATAGGTAACCAACTACCCAAGAATATGGAAAGCTTTTATGCACCAGCTATCTCTTTTCTCTAGGAGAGAAATGTGATGGTATTTTCCCTACCACTAAGTTATTTGTAATATTAGCAAACCATGGTGTGTGTATATTGAGACAAAACAAATTCTTATCTAGAAAAGAGTCAACCACAACACCTTCTTCTAGTTGTATGGGAAATATAGATAGAAAATATGCCACCACATTAGCTTTCCTAGGGTTGTCCACTATTGTTATATCAAAATCCTATAGTAAGAGCAACCATCTGACTAGTCTACCTCCAACCAAAGGTTTTTTCATTAAGTACCTTATTACAATCTGATTTGTGTAGATAAAGATAGGATAGCCAATGATGTAATGGCTAAACTTGTTAATGGTATACACAACCAACAACATCTATTTCTCTGTGATAGTGCAGTTAAGTTCTCCTCCTTGTAAGTTCTTGCTAATGTAGTAGATAGCATACTCCTTATTACCTTCCTTTTGTCCCAAACTCGTCCTATAGTAAAATCAGAAGCTCAGTGTGTATGTGGAAAGGTAATGTCCAATTTGGCCCTCTCAAGATAGGTGCTTTTGTCTATGCTGTCTTAAGTGCTTCAAAAGGGTGCTGAAATTATGTAGTCCAATAAAATTCTATATCTTTGGTAAGTAAGACAAATAGAGGTACTACAATTTTATTGAAGTCCTGAATGAACCTTCTATAATAGCCTATGCCCTAGAAATCTCCTTACATCTCTTTTCTTCTATGGCATAGGAAGTGTAGAGATTATCTCAATTTTATGGGGATCCACTTAAATTCCTCCACTTAATATAAAATGCCCTAGAGCAATCCCTTGAGTCATCATCATGAAAATTTTCTCATGAATCAATGATAGATTTTGTTCTTGATTTTTTTTAAAAATATTCTCTAGATTGTTGAGTTCTTCTTCATATGTTTCTCTATAAGTAGTGAAGTCATCCATGTAGATTTCCATGGAGTCATGAGTACAATCTGAGAAGATACTTAGCACTACCCTTTGGAAAGTGGCTAGGGAATTACATAATCCAAAGGAAATAATAGAATAGGCATATGTACCCAAAGGGAACATAAATGCAGTTTTATCATGGTTCTCTAGAGCTATCTTTATTTGGTTATAGCCATTGAATCTATCTAGGAAGGAGAAGTAATTTTTACCTGCTAGGGAATCAAGTACTTGATCAATGAAAGGTAGTGGAAAGTGATCCTTTCTAGTGGTTGTGTTTAGATACCTATAGTCCACACATACTATCCATTTTCCTCCTTTCTCATAGACAATAACTAAAGATGAAACCCATTGATTGTTAGAAATAGGGAAAATGAAGCTTGCATCAAGTAATTTTTGTAGTTCAATTTTAACTATTTCTCTTAAGGAAGGGTTCATTCTCCTTTAGGGTTGTCTAATTGGATTGAAACCATCATTTATGTAGATCCTATACATACATAGGTTTGGATCAATCCCCTTCATGTCATGGTAGTTCCATGCAAAGGATGTTGCGTGTGCCTAGAACATAGTGTTCAAGGAATTATGTTGTTCTTCAGTTAGTCTATTGTTAACATTCAACATTTTACTTAGAATGATTGTCATCTCTTCTCCTATCAACTCCTCTACAATAGTCTTGGTATTTTTCCAAGAATTTTGTTTTCATGGTGTTCCAATCTGGAACAACATCTCTGCCTAGCCCCATAAACCATCTCATGGTAGCATCCTTCAAAGTTCCAGGAAATAGCTTGAGCCTATGAGCATTAGTTGTGTAGTCATAGATCCTATGTAGGACTCAAATTCAAACAATAATATGTTTGGATCCTCAGTTACCAACCCATAGAAGACTAGAAATGTTGGAGGTATATTCTTTAAGTCAATAGCCCTTTCTTGGTTGGTAATGGGAAATTCAAAAGTCACATGTTCTGGTGGATCATCCACTATTGCATAAGCCATGGTTTGGAAGGTCCCTTCTGTGTTTGTAGTATATGTTGGTGAAAGGGAAATTTCTTCTTCAAGAATACCCTCACTCTAATCACTATTGTCACCAATATCTTCTCTAGCTTGTTGGTTTGAGGGGAGAAATATTCTCAAATTGTCTCTTTGCCTCTACACACAATATTTATAACTTTGTAGAGAAACTTCTCCTACACAATGTTAGTGAAATGTTCTGGTATTTGGAGGGACAAAACCTAATTATCCTAATATTGAAAGAAAATTTTAAACTAGAAAAGCTCAGAAATCACATAAACTAATCTTTGAAAGTAGCACCATCCCCGAAAATGGCACCAAAAATGTAGAGTCCCTACTAATTTCTAGTAAACTTGGTGAAAATCACACAATTCAGAGGGAAAACCTAATTAAACAGTCCACTTGAACGTTTGGAAAGACCTTCATTGAATTATCGACTAGGTCTAGTAAACTTGTGATGGTACTGGCACTCTATGTGCTTTTAAAGACTTAAGACTACCTAATTCATCCTAGCATAGGTGTTACACTTGTTGAGAAATCATAAAAATGGTTAACAATAAAGTAATTAATGTTGGCACTATTGCTACAAGTTTCTATAGTATAAGACTATGAATAATTTATTGTCAAGAAATGAATGATGGAATTAACTAATCCTACACTCTGAAGTACAATAAGCTTAAGGAAACTAAGGCATAAATGTGAAACAAGAATTGTTCATAAATTACACAAGGAATTTAGTTAACATGCATTTATGAAATAACTACTATAATAGTAATAATCGTATAGAAAATGAAGTGAGGGATAGTTACCTTGAGTGGCCCTTGCTCAAGTGACTATCTTCATTGATCTAACTCAAATCCAACTTCTTAGATTAATGTGATCATAATAACTCAAACTTAGATTGGTGTCTCCTTAGATTTGGTTCCCTTAAACTTTGTAATCAAAGATAAATCATTGTGACATTGGATTTGAGCAGTAGACTTAAGCAGCTTTTGTGACCGTGGTTTTTCCCATCTTGGGTTTTCCACATATATCAAGTGTTATGGGATTTTGTGTGTGTATGTTTATCTCTCTGTGTTTTTAGTAAATCTACATAAAGGGATAAAAGGAATTAGTTTTAATTGATCTACTCATTCACCCCCCTCTCAATAGATTGTTGTGTTCCAATAGAATCTAGGATATATTATAGTTAAATAGTACTGAGTTTTTTCTTGAATTACTTTCCACAAACATAAAAGTGTTTTTACCTTAATCGAGTGAATTTCATGGAGTTTGAAGAAGCATAAAAATATATGGATTGATGTGAACCATGCATGTCTAATCTCCAATAATATAAAATTGATATAACATGCAAAATTGTTCAAGGACATATGAAAATAATTTATTAAAAAATATTCTTTAGAATTATATTTTTCTTTGCTTGACATATATCTATGAAGTTAATGTAGCATTTATAGAAATTATTGAGGATCTACCAACTCAATAAGTGAATAAATTATTTGAGGTCAAACCACTTAGATGATATAATTAATGACTATCAGAGTAACTAAATATAACACTTATATACATGTAGATTTATGTGAGACATACTGTTTGGCACACCCAGTTTGACTAAATTTTGATTTGAGAATTTTGATACTCTATGTATTTTAGATCATTTTGGATGATTATGGACATTTTATATGATGCTTGCTTTCCTTTTTATGATTCATGATGATTATAGTAATATGTTATGCTCTCTCTATTTATTATACTCTTGTTAATCTTGTTGTTGTGGTAAAAATGGATAAGTGTGTTTATGTTATTGAATTGATGATATGTATAATTGAGTTAAATATTCATGTGACTTGCTTTACAACATTTCAATGATTTAGTTGTGAATTGATAGAATATGCTAATTAAAAGAGAGGATAAAATGTGTGATATTGATATTTTATTTAATTGATTTTAGACATTAGTTATGTTAAATATATATCAACTATTGATTTATTTTGTAACATACTAACCTTTCAATGAAGTAAAAATTTATAATTTTACACCTTACGAGTAAATAAACAAAGTAACAAGCCATTGCAATAAAAAAATAAAAATTCTTTATTGATAATTTCCAATCAAGCTGCATAATGTATTACACCATGAATTATTTTTCATTTCATAAATTAAATCTATGTAAGAAAGCATACATCTACAAACATAGATCAATGAGCTTTAGAAAAAATAACAGTAAGACGATCCAGGATCCTTCCTTTCAAATCTTGGTTCTTTTGTCGCTTGCTATGGATGAGAAGCATCACTCAGGTACTTTTTCGCCAACCATGAACTCATAATACGGTCCCTCGCACATATATCATTCGATAGATGGCCCTTCCCTTTGAAAAATATATTGGTAGAGTAATCGATAATGACAACCAACTGAGCATAGTGTTGTGTCCTACATAACTAGAACTTGTAATCTCACAATCTCTAACTAGCATGTAATACTGGATCACGGTGAGTTGACAGTGGAGCCAAAGGTCATCACACTACTTTGGCAAAAAAAATTCATTCAATATGTTATACTGAGGGTCATCTATCACATACACTACTCAAGGTCAATTTGACTTAAGGCTATCTTAAGCTATGCATAGGTATTTACTTCAATGGATAGTCCATTATCCCAGATAACCTACAACCATATTAATCTACTTGGAATAAACCTACTTGACTAGTAAGTACACAAGTTAGGTATTTCCTTCTATGGATAGTCCATCATTCCAAAGATAACCTATATACTTGGATTACCCTACTTCCTCATAAGTATTTAAAACTCCCTCCCATACTGGATTATCTCTCATAGGAGTAAACACAAGCTTTCCAAGTTAAATCAATAACTTAGCTAAATACACCATATGTGCTTTTCATGTTCAATCATACCTAGTATATAATACCTATGATAAACACCCATATCTTAATATGGAGTACTTAAAAACACAATATGAAAATAGCATAATAGCTTCAACTTCATTTTCAAAATAATCTAAATTCTCTAATGCAATTTATTGGCAAGAAATCTCAACCACGTATGCAAGACACATCATTCAAAGTAAAATAACAAAGAAGAAGAGATCATCGTGTCTTTTATCACTTATCCAACTAGAGACAATAATTAGCTTGATAATCATCTTCTCAAGAATGTCACAAATAAATCTATCTCACTTGTTGATAGCTTACTTCTCTCAAACTATAGCCTTCTTTATGAATATAACCTCCTCACAAACTATATGAACTTACTTCATTTCTCTCTCTCAATGCAAAGAAAAGTTTGGCTAGAAAATACAAAATTATGAATTGCAAAAGATGTATTATCTTATGGAGGAATGCATCCCTCTCAAATGAAATGGTTCAACTATTTATAGAGCAAACAAGCAACCTCAAAGCCTATAGTTTAGGCATGTTAATGGACATCCATATCCATGTAAAGAAACACATGAAACATATCAGAAAGGTGGCGACTTCACAAGCTAATACTCAACATAATCACCTACAAGTTGACTTGTTTAGTGATAGCAATTTGAAGACTTATTCAATCTGCATATGCATAATTCAAATTTTCACAATGAAAAGACATCTACAACTTAGATTAGAGATGTGGTGTCATTTTCATTATCATTTCCTTCATATTTGGTGCAGTTAAACTACCAAAAGAATCAATCAACTTCCATTTTATGATTGCAAGTTTCCATCAATCCATTTAGTGGATGAATCAACTTGAACAGTTAAATGCATTAGACAAAGTCAAAGTTGGTGTAACTAATAGCATCGATCAAGTCAAACATATTATTGACAGAAATATCATGTTATAAATGACATGTCAAACAATATGATAATCGGTTAACATAAACAGTCATTAGCTATTTAATCGGCTTCATTTGACATAGTCAATAATGACTATAATCAACCTCCATTCACATATTCTCAATCGACTATAATAGCCTTTATATTTTGGATTCTATTGAATAAGAGAGTTGAATTCTAATAAAATATATATTATGTTAAATATATATTATTATATATGTATATAATATATAGTATATACATATATATATTAAATACTACCATGTATTTATATATATATGTATATATATTTATATATATAACCATTAATATAATATGTATTTACATATATATATATATCATAAGCCAATAATGTAAGAATACATTTGATATATATATATATATATATGAGTACATGCAAGATAGTATATAATAAACACATTATATTGAATGTATGCATATATATATATATATATATATATATATATCTATATGTATAAATGTATATGCCTTTGTGTACACATATGTGCAGGTATATCTATATCGATGCATCCGTATGAGTGTGTCCATTCTCCAACGTATGCATGTGTTGATATATATATATATATATATATATATATATGAATACACGTATATACTATATATATATATATATATGTTCACATGCGTTTCACATATAGCCATTCATGATTACGATCATATTGATAAGTGTTTACATGTGGCAAATCTATACATATGCATATACATGGACCATTAGATCCCATTGAAATGCATGTGCATATATATAAACATACTTCCACGTACATCCCACTTGTCAATATAATCGTAATAGCACAAGAAAGATCTTAAAAGCTCAAATAGATAAACATCACCCAATAATGCATGAACTAGACTTTTCACTAAAAGACTTTTTTGTTACGCAAGTGTATCTTACATGCTCCTAGCACCTTGAAAAGCTCGAGAGTTACTACTCCGGGGTGCCGTACCTGTAAATCAGTCTAATAAATTACATTATTATCCATTGGTGTATACTTTTTTAAGGTAGAACACATGGGAGACATTATGCATTCTGGCAAGAGCTGGTGACAACGTGATCTGATAGACTACTAGATTCACTTCCTCTATAATCTCAAAAGGTCGAACATAACATAGGGATAACTTAGAAGAATTTCCAATTTTAATGGATCTCTTGTGAGGTTTTACTCTCAACAAAACTTTGTCACCTAAGGAAAAATTACGAGGAACTCTCTTAGCATCAACATAGCTTTTCTATCTATCATTAGCTTCAACTAACCTTTGCTTAACAACCTTAACTTGTTCATCCATTTCAGCCAACATTTTTGGTCCAAGACTCACTCAATTCTCAAGTTTATCCCAACTTATAGGAGTTCAACACTTTCGACCATACAAAGCTTCGAAAGGAGCCATCTTTATTATAGAATGATAAGAGATATTGAAAAAAAATTCAACTAAGGGTAAGTAATCCTCCCACTTGTACTACTGATCCATGCAATACATCCTAAGAAGGTCTTCCAAAACTTGGTTTACCCTTTCTGTTTTCCCATCTATTTCTAAATGATATGCTGAGCTAATATTCAACTGAGTTCATAGTGCAGTAAACAAGGTTTTCCAAAACCTAGAAGTGGCTTGTGCATCCCTATCTAAAATAATATTTTTCAGGAATCCCATGCAATCTAAACACTTCCTACACAAATTTTCTTGCTATGAAAGGTGCTCCATCAGTTAGGTTCCCTAGTATAAAATGTGCTACCTTTGTAATCTTATCTTCAACCACAAGAATGACACTGTGTTTATTCCTTGACATAGGTAATCCTTGCACAAATTCCATACTTATGACTTGCCACTTCCTCTCTGGTATATCATGTGGGTATAACAAGCTTGAAGATGATGATGCTCAACTTTCACTCTTTGACACTCAAGAAACCTTGCCACAAAACTAGTAGCATCCCCTTTCATTCCATTCCAAAAGTATAATGGTTTTACATTAGCCATCATTTTCGTCACTCTAGGATGTCCAGAGTATGGTACTTCGTGTATTTCCTTCCATACCATATTTCTTAATTCATTTACATCGGGTACATACATTCTACCCTTATATCTAAGTAATCCATTAGGTTTAAATTGAAAACCTTCATACCTATAATCTTATGGATTATCAGTGAGTGCTTGCTTAACTTGCAATTAATACTCAACTTCCTTGAACTTTTGGAGTACTTTCCCATTATAATCGGTTTGGATTGTTACTATAGAAGCAATGTGTTGTCTTCCAATTAATGTGTCGGTAACCCAATTTTTGTTTTCCTTAATATAACTAATATTGAAATCATAGTCAACTATTAACTCTAACCATCTTCTTTGTCTAGCATTCAAATTAGGTTGAGTAAAAAGGTACATTAGCCCATTATGGTCAATTTTCAATTCAAATGGTTCTCCTAGCAAATAGTGCATCCACATTTGCAATGTGTGAACCACAACTGCTAATTCTAAATAATGTGATGCATAATTCATCTCATATGGTTTCAGCTTCCTAGATTCATAAGAAATTACTTTCCCATATTGCATCAGTACACCTCATAACCCTTCTTCACATGCATTTGTGATAACCATAAAGTTGCCTTCAGGATCTAGTACTTTTAAGATCTGTGCAGTGGTTAATTTCTCCTTGAGTAGGTTAAAAGCCTCTTGACACTTCTCAATCCATTCAAATCTATTTCCTTTCTTTTGTAAATAAGTAATAGGGAAAGGATCTTAGAAAATTTTGCAACAAACTTCTTATAATACCATGCCAAACCCATGAAACTTCTTACCTCTGACACAATCTTAGTTATAGTGCACTCAATTACTGCTTTGATCTTAGCCCAAGGATCTACAACAATTCTATCTACTGAAATCACATGACCTAAATAATGGACCTTCTTTTAGAAGAATGTACACTTGGAAATTTTACCATACAACCTATTTTCTCTCAAACGTTGTAGGATCATTTCTAAATGCTTGCAATGTTCTTCCTCATTTCTAGAATAAATCAATATATCATCTAGAAAAACTAGTATAAATTTATCAAGGTAATCCCTAAACATGCTATTCATCAAGTTTATGAATTCTGCAGGTGCATTTGTTAAACTGAAAGCTAAAATAGTGAACTCATAGTGTCCATATCTGGTTCTAAATGTAGTTTTAAAGATATCTTCATCCTTAACCCTCAATTGGTGATATCCAAATCTTAGATCTATTTTAGAGAATACAATGCCACCCCTCATTTGATCAAAAAGGTCATCAATGGATGACAATGGATACTTGTTCTTCATTGTATCTTTGTTGAGCATACGATAATCGATGCAAAAATGCAACGTACCATCCTTCTTCTTAACAAAGATGACTGGCACTCCAAGGTGATACACTTGGCCTTATCAGTCCTTTCGACAACAATTCATCCAATTGTGCCTTAAGTTCCATAAGTTCAGTGGTTGTCATCCTATAGGGTATCTTAGAAATAGGTTATGACCCTAGAATTTTATCTATAGAGAAGTCAAATATTCTTTTTGGAGGCAACCCTAGTAACTCCTCTAGAAACACATCCAAAAATTTCCTCAATATTGGATACTTCTCCATATCCGATTTTCCAGTTTTATCTATTTCACCATCTTCTAGTTCTTGAAAAATTTGGAACTTTGAATCATCTCTATCCTTCCTAAGTTCTTCAATCTTTATAGTGAAGAGTTTACACCCTTTCTTCTTAGCTCTTAAATGTTGCATTGTTATAATTTGTTGAACCCTAACCTCTCTAGGTATCCCATGGAATTTAACTTGATTTCCAAAATCATCTAGGAATTTTACAGTCTTAGCATGACAGTCTACCTTAGCCCTATGTTTCCAAAATCAATTCATACCTAGGATAGCATCATATGATCCTAGAGGTGTGACATAAAGGTTAACTTCTATAGAAAAACTAGGTAGTTCTATCCTAGCCACGAATAGACATTGATCCACCTTTTCTCTTGTCTGGTTTGCATACTCTACATTCCAAGACATTTCCATGTGTCCCACCTTTCTAGATAATTTTTTATCTATTCTAGGTGAAATAAAATTCTCAGTTGCACCAGTATCAATAAGAATAGAAATAGGTAAGCCAAACAAAATACCTAGCATTTCAACTAGAGTTACTTGGTGCTTTGCCTGATGATCATCCACATCTACATGTATCTTATGTTGAAACAATACCTGTTGAGTGGGTAATAGATTACCATATGGTCACAATCTATAAATTTTATTAAGAAACTCATTAGCATAGTGAACCCATCTGCATATAAAACATCTCATAGGTGGTCATCTTTTCCATATAGTTTCTCCAGACTTGTTGGAATTTTCACTAGCCTTATTGGTGTTACCCATGCTAGAATCATTCCTTTTCCACTCTCTCCTAATTTCCTTTCCATTATTGTAGAATATTTTCCCCTTTTTCCTTGGAACATTTTGCACTAATTCCTCCTTCTTAGGAACTATCTTGTTAGGAACTTTCACATCTTTCTTTTTCTCTCTTCTTTCTTGACGAGTGGAACTAGCCCTAAGATTTTTCTCTTGCTTAATTGCTTTCTCATATACACGATGCATTGTTGTTGGACCATGCATATCCACTTCCCCTCCAATCTGACTATTGAGTCCCATTATAAATTTCCTAATATGGAAGCACTCATGCTTATGATATATAGGAACATAGCACAAAAGTTGGGTGAACTTCTCCCAGTATTCGTTGACCATCATGTTACCTTGTTTCAACCCTTGAAAATTTGAAAGTTTTTGGTCATAGTAAAGTTTTTGTAATCATATTTTGCAAAAAATATCCACAAATTCTCCCCATGTCAGCTTCCATGAGTTGATATTAAGTTCCAACTTCTTGTTCATCCACCAGTTAGAGGCTTCCCTTGCTAACTGATACGCACCCCATGCGACTTTAGTAATCTCATCATAGTTTTGTATTTCAAAATAATTTTCTATTTGAACAAGCCACACCTTAGCCTCATCACCTCCAACACTACCATCAAACTTAGGTGTAATAACCTTCTTCATGTCCCTGGAAAGTTCAAAAGCCACAAGCTTCTTATTCCTTTCCACATATGGCGTAGGTGATTTTTCCTTCTCATCATTATGGGTTTCATTATGCCCATGGGAAGAATTTTCTCCCTCATGCTCATTAACGGGTACTTCCTTTTCTACCCCATCCTTAACTCTTTCTTGTTCAAGGTTAGCCAACCTTGATGAGATTTTTTCAAGCCTAGCCTCTACTCCAGCGGATCCTTGTCCAACCTCTTGACTTCCACTGAGATTAGTTCATGTCCTCACCATCCTTATGTGATTGGTTTTTACCTGAATCTTTTACCCATGTTAGGCTAAACTATGTTATCAATTATCTTATGGAAAACATAGAAAAAAAGCATTCATATGCACACAAGAATTCCACATAATATTAAGCACACACTTCTTTTGATAAACACATAATTTTATTCATTTCTTGAGGATTTCAATATCCTTTTGATTACATGGAGTGACTATTCAGATAGTTGAGTGGAGAGTATCCTTCAGATTCACTCTCAAAGACATAACTTAAAGGAGTATAACCTATAGACAAAGACAATTGTTGTTCCCTATCTTTCTACTCATCTCTCATTTTTTCATACATATCCCAAAAGGGATAATAACCTTTGGATTTATCATCTAATACATAGTTACGAGAAGCAATGTCAATATGGTGTTCATCAACAATGTAATCTACATTTTTCATAGAAATTTGTTCATGAGACCATTTCTCATCGGGTAGTGTCCGTGGTACATATCCACCAGACTCGTTACTTGAAGAAATTTCTATTACTTCAACAAGTGGTAGAACTCAGAATCCCTAAAGATGAATGTCAGACTAACACTTTCTTTTGAAGGCATATCCCTGGAAAGTGGTAATGGCTCATACTTTTCTAGTGAGATGGTTGGTAGTTAATGTACATAGCCTCCATCTTCATCTTCCTCTTCACATCACTGATCTGAGAAAGTGTGTGACTAAAGTTTTCGGTGTCACTCAACCAAATAGCATTATCGTAGTTGGTTCCTTCTATGGTTCTAATGATGGCTTCTTTTTCCTTGGCCTTGAGGTAGTGCTCATTTTTTATTAGTAACTTTTGAGCCGCTAATCTGAGATGCACCATCCTAGCACAAGAATTCACAACATTAGATAATGTTGGATGGAAATAAGGATGAGATCATAGGTTCTACAGCTAAACCTGGTAGCTTTGATACCACATGTAACATACCAACCTTTCAATGAAGTAAAAATTTCTAATTTTACACCTTACGAGTAAATAAACAAAGTAACAAGCCATTGCAATAAAAAAAAATTATTTTATTTATTGATAATTTCCAATCAAGATGCATAATGTATTACAACTGAATTCCTTTTCATTTTATAAATTACATCCATGTAAGAAAGAATACATTTACAAACATAGCTCAATGAGATTTAGAACATATAGTTGTAAGATGGCCTACGATCCTTCCTTTCAAATCTTGGTTCTTCTGTCGCCTGGTGTGGAGGAGAAGCACACTCGAGTGCTTTTTCGCAAACCACACTCATAATGTGGTCCCCCACACATCTATCATTCGATAGATGGCCCTTCCCTTCGATGAAGAGATTGGTAGAGTGATCGAAAATGATAACCAACTGAACATAGTGTTGTGTCCTACATAACTAGAACTTGTAATCCCACAATCTCTATCTAGCATGTAATACTAGATCATGGTGAACTGACAGTGGAGCCAAAGGCCATCACACTACTTTGGCCAAAGTGTTTCATTCAGTATGTTCTACTAAGGGTCATCTATCACATACACTACTCAGGGCTGATTTGACTTAAGGCTATCTTAAGCTACACATAGGTATTTCTGTCAATGGAAAGCCCATCATCCCAGATAACCTACAGCCATATTAATCTACTTGGAATAAACCTACTTGACTAGTAAGTACAAAAGATAGGCATTGCCTTCCATGGATAGTCCATCATTCGAAAGATAACCTATATACTTGGATTACCCTACTTACTCATAAGTATTTAAAACTCCCTCCCATACTGGATTATCTCTCCTAAGAGAAAACACAATATTTCCTAGTTATGTAACGCCCCGCCATGGAACCCGAAAAACGTTATGTCATTCACATAAAACAACCGAATAATTTTTTTTTTGAATAGATTACATGTGACAACAACAACCATACATGTTTCAAGGCTCCACAACTACACTACTATGAATAACAACAATACAATACAATAGCCATATAATTAACTTACTCATGAGAAGTCATGACCAGATATACATATACAATAAGAGTTACATACAATAATTGAGATTGTGATAAACCTCAGAATAATACAAGTATCGATACAAAGAATATCATGTACATCATGAGTGTAATACAATAAGGAATAAGATGTAGAAAAGAAGACGTCCATGCCATGACTCACCAAAGGAACTAAGCTCTGCAACCACTAAGCAATCTGGTTCCAGCCAAGAAGACCTGTCATGAATAAAATACCTGTAGGGGACCCAATGGAGAATGTGGCATGTTCCTCCCAACCGTGTGGAGCTCGAAAGCCCACCCCCTGTGCTAGGAGATAGAACAGGTCCTCAAGTCATACAGACCACAAAAGTGACAACAAACAACACAAGGTCGACAATCATGATATCACAACTGACAAACTCCCAATACCTTAGTTAAGGTTTTCACATAAATACCAACTTCCAAGAGGTTACCCATGCAACCAATTTCAAATCCATCCCCTAATGGAAGCCACCCCTCCTAAGGTACAAATCCTCATAAAGATCACAACAAGAAGGAAATTATGCATGAAACATGAACTTATAATCAATCGATTCGATAAACAACCTTATTGACATAACATGCATGGTGAAGAAGACACCGTTACAAAAAGACTCCATGATCATAGAGCTGACATTAACATCAAAATCCCCAACGTGGATCATAACAAGCATGTTCTATATTCTCGTAATTGCGAACATAATCCATCACAATAACAACACTCTCCAAGCCTTTGGTGAAACAAGATACTAACAACCATCTCAAAACAAAGCAGGGATAACACCAAGCAAGAACACCACATAACCCAATCCACATATCATTATATAAGGAATCCAGTAAACATTACCATCCCAAATATTAAAACAAAAGACTAATAAGCCATGAGTACCTACTTACAATTATAATACTTTTTCCATACTACCTTATAAATCAATACAATGTATAATCATTATAAGAAATGAGGAAACACAAGGTAAAATTTGAGCAAGGATCACATTCCCAATTGAAAATCAGCAAAACATGCCTTAACTTAGTAACAAAGAACAAGACCTCGGGAATATCATAAACCAAGACCCTTCTATAATCAAGAAATAACTCAACATAGGGAAAGCATTTAATTAGAATTAACGAATTCTAAAAGAAGATTCTACATCATACGAGACAATCTCAATGCTTTAAATACATAGAACTAACAAACATAAGTATTCTCATAAACGATATTCTATAATTCACAATCTATAAAAGATTAAATCACCATCAATTATGTTTATTCCAACTCAAAAACCAATTTCATTAATACAATTAACCATATAAAAGATATTGACATATCAAGATTATCAACCATATTATAAATCAAATAATGATCATAATTAAATATATTAGTGCATCTATATTAGTGATTATAATATAAGTTACTAATATTTATTATAATCTATATTATAAATTAACATGGAGTTAATTTAAATAACAATATAAATTATAATTTCAAACCTATACTCCAAGTTTCGACGGTCTGATGTTTATAAACAATAACCAATAACCATTAATAAATTAATACAAACATCATCCTATTTAAGTCGAAGATAACACAAGTTAGACTACTGAGATATCAATGATGATCTCGTAGCATGCAAACACAATGCAAGAGGATCCACGATGCTAGGAAGTTTTAAAGATTAACATGACACAACTACCAGTTATTGACATCACAAGCATCAAGGCTTGGCTGACACCATGCAAGGAAGATACGTGGTGTCAGGAAGAAACTACAGAGAACAAACACTCAGCAAACGGTGACTACGAAGTAGACTTACCAATATCCATGACTCGGTCGACGCCATGCTAGGAGCTCAAGCAGCACAAGGTTTGTTAGAAGGTATCAAAATCTATGATCATGTCTGTCCAGCATGATCACAAGGCTGCAAAGCTTATATCAAACTTTTAACAGAAAAATTGCAGACTTGATTCTTTGCCTCTGAGGGTAAAGTTTGAGACGCTTACTATTTCAAATTTTATTGGACAAGGCTTTCCATGTAATTGATATCTTTTCTAGTGGAATATAAGATGAATTTGTTTCAAAAAGGAAAAGTTGATAGAGGAACCACAAACGCATTCAGAGAGAAATAAATTGTATCTCAGCAAAGGCAATCATACGCAGGGGACGGTCTTCAAATTCAAATAAATCTACTTAAAACATACTATTCAAGAAATATCGATTCCCATATCTGTTAAAATTATCTCAAGTAGATGATTTGCTACATCAAATAGATCATACAATGCACGTGCTTAATGAAAGACTCCTTTCGAAAAGATGACCTGCTGCATCGAGTGTACCATACAAGAATGCCCCAGACCAGTTCGCTATACATTTCAAAACAAAACCCAATGTTTGCAAACTTCAAATCCCAAGCCCTTAAGAAATCCATGGTCATTCTACTCAAATAAAATGAATGACAGGGATAAGTCAGCGCCATGCATGGTGAAATAGAGAGTTACGATGCATGCATAGAACATGCAGGATGATTACAGGAAATAGGAGAAGCTATGGTTGAGTGCGTGGGTATAATGAATGCAAATAAAAATGGAGTAGTAAAGGCAAGGTAAAAACAGAGACTAGTAATAAGGAAGCAAATGGTCTATCAACCCCTGTGGTCGAGAGAGTAACATGACAACAGTCTCCAATAAAAACAACTGGAATAAAGCATGGGGAAGCCCATGGCCGCAAGAAGAACAAAGAAATCCATTTATCAGAATCCAATAAGTATCGATATCTTGACAGAGATAAAAGAAAAGAGATATGATACATGCTCACAAAAGAGAGGTAAAGGAATTTGTTCAGATATAGAATTCTCGAAGAATGAAGCTATAACAAATGAAAGGAAGGGATTCAACATTTAATGAATCAGATATCACTGACAATTCTAACTTTCCATAATAGAGTTAACAATGTTTTCCTCTATATTATTTCGTAAACACAATCAATTATATGATATTATTTTTGTTTCTCAACCAATCATGCTATAATTGCAAATATTTAGAAACTAACATGTTTCATTTTTCTATGGTGTAATAGGGATTGAAGATGAAATCTTCATAGCAGATTTACATGTTCATAACAAATAAACTTTGGAATTTAACAAGAAAAGAACCTGAAAGCGTTTCCCTAAAAATGAAGAACGAACTCAACAAAACCCAGCAGAATTAAACTTTCTACTTTCCACAATTAGAACACAGTCTTTAACAAAGTTTGCAGCTTCTTTGATCAATTCCTCAAACCCAAAAATTCCAAAAAATATCTTTTGAAAACAATCTTTCTGCTTCCTACTGTTCGAATATCAAAAACTGTCCTCCCAAGAATGATCTTTTTCCAGATTATATCCTTTTTTCATTATTCCTAAATCTCAACTTCAAATTTTGTTTCAACATGCAACACATGCATTCAACTCAATAGACACAACATATTAACAAGATATTTTAACTTAAGATCACAACTCAAAGTTCTATTTTTGAAACGTAAAATTGAATAATGAAATCAATTTACAATTAAATGCTCTTTTCGAAACAAGATATTTTAATATTTTAATTTAATTACATAATAAACTAAAAATAGCTTCTTTAATTTAATTATATCATTAAATCATATAAAAAAACATTAATATTAATTAAACCATTATAATAATCCAAATTAACATAATATAAGCATTATAGACTCAATCATTAACAAATGACTACAAGCACGTGACGAACAAGTGACACAACAAGAAGGTAACGATAGATACTCGTTATTTTCAGAACGAAGGCTAAGGATAGAGGACAAGTCTATCTCCCATCGATAATTTCATTAGGTCATGGCACTCTCAAACTTGACAAGCAGGTGGAGTCGATGCCTGTACCTGAAAGCTGCGTAACACTGCACAATTAATCCAACATGTATAAATATGAAAACACACTGTGAAGAAGAGTCACGATATAGCAGGGCACTCACTAATGAGTACTGCTAAATCATCTTCTTCACCAACTGACGTAAACATCTAACTAATATAACATCATCATGTGTAAAACATAACAACATAGATAATCATCATAAAGTGTCATCTCATGAAGGTAAACATCGCATCAAATAATATAGTGTATCATCAAATGAGTTTCACAACCAGTCATGTAAATCATGACATAAAATATTGAAACAACATAATATAAAAGGTCTACCTGCTAACTATGTCACAAAATAGCTAAAATAAAAGTGTCATCAGGAGGGTCACTACAAGTTAAATCAATAACTTAGCTAAATACACCATATGTTATTTTCATGTTCCATCATACCTAGTATATAATACCTATGATAAACACCCATCTCCTACTATGGAGTACTTAAAAAGACAATATGAAAACAACATAATAGCTTCAACTTCCTTTTAAAAATAATCTAAATTATCTAATGCATATACTAGCAAGACATCTCAACCACATATGCAAGAGACATCATTCAAATTAAAATAACAAAGAAGAAGAGGTCCTCATGCCTATTATCGCTTATCCAACTAAAGATACCAATGCAGCCCTCTCTAACAACAATTAGCTTGCTAATAAGTTTCTCAAGAATGTTGCGAAGAACTCTATCTCACTTGTTGATAGCTTACTTCTCTCAAACTATAGCCTTCTTTCTAAATATAGCATCCTCACAAACTATATGAACTTACTTCCTTTCTCTCTCTCAATGCAAAGAAAAGTATGGCTAGAAAATATTTAATTATGAATTGCAAAAGATGTATTATCTTATGGAGGAATGCATCCCTCTCAAATTAAATGGTTCAACTATTTATAGAGCAACCAAGCAACCTAAAAGTCTATAGTTTAGGCATGTTAATGGACAACCAACTTCATGCAAAGAAACACATGAAACATATCAGAAAGGTGGCGACTTCACAAGCTAATACTCAACATAATTACCTACAAGTTGACTTGTTTAGTGACAACAATCTAAAGACTTATTCAATCAACATATGCATAATTCGAATTGTCACAATGAAAATACATCTACAACAACCTAGATTCTAAGGTGGCACCATTTCCATTATCATTTCCTTCATACTTGGTGCAGTTAAACTACCAAAATAATTAGTCAACTTCCATTTTATGACAAGTTTCCATCAATCCATTTAGTGGATGAATCGACTTGAACAATTAAATGTGTTAACAAAGTCAAAGTTGGTCTAACTAATGGCATCGACCAAGTCAAGCATATTATTGACAACAATACCATGTTATAAATCACGTGTCAAATAGTATGATAATCGGTTAACATAAACAATCATTACCTATTTAATCAGCTTCATTTGACATAGTCAATAATGATTATTATCGACCTCCATTCACATAGTCTCAATCGACTATAACAGCCTTTACATCTCGGCTTCTATTGAATAAGACATAGTCAAATTCTAATAGCATATATATTATGTTAAATATATATAATATATATAATATTATATATATCTATATATATATAAACATTATATATATTTACATATATATATGAGTACATGAAAGATAGTATATAATAAACACATTATATTGAATGTATGCATATATATATATATATATATCTATAAATTTATATGCCTCTATGTACATGTATGTGTAGGTATATCTATATCGATGCATCTATATGAGCGTGCCCATTCACCAACGTACGCATGTGTCGATATACATATACATATGGATATATATGTTCACATCTATTTCACATATATCCATTCACGATTACCATCATATTGATAAGTGTTTACGTGTGGTACATTTATACATATGCATATACGTATCGTTAGATCCCATTGACATGCATGTGCATATATATAAACATACTTCCACATACATCCCACTTGTCAATATAATCGTAATAGAACAAGAAAGATCTCAAAAGCTCAAATAGATAAACATCACCCAATAATGCATGTAGTTGTTAACAAGACTCTCAAATGCAGACATATCGGCTAAGGGGGTGATCCCACAATACTAGTTTACAATTTTTAGCCAAACTGGACACTGAACTGAATTTTTTTAACTAAATCTTCACTTTCGGGCACCTATAGTGGCTAAACCATGAAGAATTTGAAGATGATGCAAACTAGTGATTTGTGACATTTTTTCTATAGATTCTAGATATATTTAAAAAAAAAAAATTGAATCAAATTGCATTTCTTTCTCCATCTCCTTCGAAAACTAGTTTTTATCAATAAACACCATTTTTAAGGAGTGATGCTCACCGTATACAACATAACTTTTTTTCTATGAAGGATAATTTTTTTTTTTTTTTTTTTAATTTAGATTTATAACTACGATATCTAACAATTTAGACATAGGCAGACCGTATACAACATAACTTTTTTTGTATGTATCAAAATTCAATTTATTTTTTTACTGGATCAAGGACATCAATACCTAGCCCGAACATATTTTTCAAAATTTATTTTGATAATTTAATATTTTTCCACATGTGCAAAACAGAGAGCTTGATTTTTGGTGAAAAACCTATGTTTAATCAAACTTAAAAAACAAATACATAATAAAACCTAAACATATTAAAATTATATTCAATGGATAGCTCGTTCTGAGGACTACTATCATCCAGTTGGGTTTGTGAAGTCTCCTCCATTTTCATCCTCAACCCGAGCTTCAAAGGGAAATTTTTTGCAAAAAATTGGTGCAAGAGGGGGAGAGGAAGGGAGCAAACCCCTTGACCTTTCAAACAAAGGGGGGTTCGCTTGAAGTGGGGTTCGAGTGAACCCCCCTTTCTTCAAAATTTTCCTTTTTTAAAATTTGGGAAATGTGCAAAATGTGGGACCCATCATTTAAGAGGGTTCGCTCGAAGGGGGGTTCAAGCGAACACCCTTTGGGTTTGCGCAAACCCTAAGTTCATTCGAACCCCCCAAAATGCAAAAAAAAAATTATGGGGGCATTTTTTTCAATTTTCCTTCCTCAATGGAATTATAATCCAGTTTTGTGGGATCACCCAAGGATGACTTACCTACTACCCACAAACTAACTCAACTCAATCATTCTAATGTGATGTGTTTTTATGCTAAGATAGTTTACTTTTACTGGTTACTCGACCAATATCTTCTGTCAAGTGATACTTCCCCTCCGCCTCGAGGAATGGAACACATACCTGCATCGACTAATACATACACACGACAGTCAATTGTTCATAACATATGCAATATATATAAGCATTTCCAAAGTTAGAATAATAATAATTCAATAACCTTTTATTCACATATATGCAATATTTCACCATGAATAACATCAACTGAGGTAATATCAAATGAGACAACATCAAATGAGATAACATTCATATTGATAACAAGGTACAAGCATAATTTATTCATCTCCAGAATTCACATTACATTCATATTTACCCTATGTAGTAATAGTAAATAGTAACAACGCAACTGGGGTGTAACAGATTTAATTGTCCTGACTATCATGTATTGGATATATTGAAATGTGGTTACAAGTGTGTAGGTACATGCACATGGCCAATGGGATCAAAGGTAACCAAGTGTACCATGCATGTGTTAAGCCACGCTAAATCAACTATGGTCTGTTTGAAGGGACCATAGTCTCATATATGTTGTGTTTAATTTATGATGTGAGTATTGAATGTATGATAATGTGCTTAATTTTTAAAAGTTTATTAGGTCATAGATGGGGGTTTTGATGTTTGATTTACCCTTTCAATATTTCAAATTCGGATTCTTCTTTTTTTGGGTTTTGAAGAGGTGATAAAAGTCTTTAAATGGAGTTATTTAATCATTCTTCGACCCCTAGGATGCATACCTATGGGTTAGGAGTCAAATATTGTCCAAATATTGGAGATTAATCAAGGTATGGCCCTTCTTAATTGTAATTTAAGGAGGGTGGCTGATTTTGGGGAAGGGTTGGAGTGTTCCCTCCAAAATCTCATTAATGAGATTGGAGAGCTCTTATCAAGTGTTGAACACTCCTTGGCTCTTCACTTCCCCGTGAGTTCTCACACATGCATGAGAACTTGTGGGAGATCTATCCAAAGGGATGAATGTGAGAGTGACATTTGTCACCCCCTCATTCAAGGATTCGAATCCTTGTTAGTGTAAATATTTATTTACTACACTAGCATAAGTTAACTTAGGTTATTTTAACCTTAGGATGCATTTAATCTTTTTAGGGTTTCCTTGTTGTCACATGTTGTTAGATCAAGACACATGGAAACATCTTACTGCATCTTGCATCTCACCCTTTCCTATATAAGGAGGGTTATTATATCATTTGTATCATCCTTTTTTACCTCATCATTTGAGAGGTCTTAATATCAAGCAAGCTCATTCTTGCATATCCTCTTGTGGAAGATTTATCATTGTTTTTGCAGGTGTTCCTGGTTATTAATCTTATTCAAGATTTCTAACATGGTATCAGAGTCATTCCTGCAAGACTCTTCCCAAATCTGAGGATTGAGTTATGACTGTAAGATCTTCTCTGAGGTTGTCTCCATATTAGGTTTTCTCTGGAAGGTCACTTTCGGTGCATGTTGGAGGAAATTTGAGCTCATATTCGAGTCTAGGGCTGTCGAAAAAGTCAGAATCGACTTTTGTTTCACCAAAATCTGACATTTTATGCCAAAGTTATAAGGATCTGAAGTTTTGCAAGATTTGGAGATTGCAGACCTGCAGGAGCTTTTTTCACCTCAAATCGACCACCCCATCAGATCCAGAGAGCTTGAGAGACGAAGATCGACATATAACACACCCATATTTGGCGTCTGTTATTCGTGAGGCAAAAAAATTTTTACCCAGCAGGCCGTATGGCCCGCCAGGTACAGGGTACGATATATTTGCAAAAAAATTATATCAAATTTTTTCTGCATTTTTTTTCCCGTTCTGTGAAAAATTATTCAATTTTTTTTATTTTTCTATAGTTATGTGGAAAATCATAAAAAAAATTGTAAAAAAATAAATTAAATTTACAAAAAAAGGGGGGAGAAAAGTTTTTCGCCCTCCGCTGATGTCCGCCGACGACCGCCGTCCCATCTGCTGACTCCGGTCCCATCCCACCCACTGACTGCCGACCGCACATTCACTGCCGACCACCGACGCTGTCTTCCGCCCAGCCCCGATCACCTGGAGATTCGAGGGCTCCGCTAAGCTCCCAGCGGCGCCTCCACCTGGTTCCGACCGCCACCCATCGCCACCACAGCTCAGCTTCGCCGCCACCGATTTGGTGGCCCTTCTTTTTAAAAATTGCCAGCCTGCCTCCTGGTCATATCAACGACCAGGGGCTAATTTTTTTTAGCCCGGGGTGCTAAAATTTTGCACCTGTTTAGCCTACAGGCCCTAATAGGGCAGATTTTTTCAAAACGCCATATCTTTTCACCAGGGTATCAAAAATCAGCAAACGAAATACCGTCAGAAAGAGGATTTGGTCTACTTTCTAATGGTGACATCTATTTTGTGAAATCTTTCTTCCAAAAAATTCTACAGTCAACTGAAGTCAACCCTTCATTTTGGACATAAAGGCTCATATCTTCGCAACTGTTGATCAAAATTCAGTGATTCCAACAGCATCAGGAAGGTGATTCAAAGCTCTTTTCATCCATCTAGTCACTTTTATTAGTTTCAGCTCCAAGTACTCTTGCATTGGTTTTGTTCAAATTTGGTGCATTTGTTCAATAACTTGGATATCTTGAAGCTTGGGAAAAGGTCTTGTTTTGGGTGGCATCACTTCAGTTGCACATCAGCTATTTGGAAGTTTCTATTTGTTGTTGAAGGTCATTTTCTTTGCACTTTTGGAGAAATTTGTTTGTCCATTATGGGGCTTGCATATTATCCTTCTTCTCCATCAGAGACTATTGGTATCCCTTCACATTCAGTGATTCCTTGTCCCGAGTCATTGATTGAGGCTTCCATCATCATCATCATTCATTAGGACATATTTGAGGGGATATCTCTCCTATTTGATGACAGTCATTGCACTCCTATTGTCAAATCATCATAGTCTTTGGAGTTCGTTCAACATCTATTTCCGCATCGTCCTGATTTGTCACCTTCTACATTGATTGGGTATGTACCTGAGTGGATTGTGGCATCTTCATCTTCATCAGGCAAGGAGACACATGAGCATCTTTCAGAGACATCATTAGCATTCATATACATCCATCCTTCCTTCAATTCCTATCCGGAATGGGAAGCATCTCTACACTTGCACCTGGTTTTGTTTCTTCCGAAAGGGAGACAAGTTGTTTGTCGACATTAGATCATGTTTTGTCTACATACACTTACCCTTTTTTTGCAAGTGATCACATATTTTGTGGGGGGCTATATTGTCTCTCTATTTCCCTCCTATGGGGGGGGCATTGATTGTATTGTATCCATGTGATGATTGTTGTCCTTGGGGGGATAATGTGGAGTCCTCCAATCATCACCTTTTTGCATTTCATCTCCTTTTTTCGAAGAGGGGTTTTCCCCTTTTCTCCAATTAGTGGGAGATTAGTTAATTTTTCATCCTATGTACATGGGTACCTAATATGGCCATCAGCCGGGACCCATCATCATCATGCATAATCATTGCATTTTCTTTTCCTCCCTAAGTTGCACTTATGGGGGGGTGTTAGTGTAAATATTTATTTACTACACTAGCATAAGTTAACTTAGGTTATTTTATCCTTAGGGTGCATTTAATCTTTTTAGGGTTTCCTTGTTGTCACATGTTGTTAGATCAAGACACATGGCAACATCTTACTGCATCTTGTTCCTCACCCTTTCCTATATAAGGAGGGTTATTATATCATTTGAATCATCCCTTTTCCTCATCATTTTGAGAGGTCTTAATATCAAGCAAGCTCTTGCATATCCTCTTGTGGAAGATTCATCGTTGTTTTTGCAGGTGTTCCTGGTTATTAATCTTGTTCAAGATTTCTAACAGGGGTCTCAAAGGAAACTCAAAATGTCGAATTGAAAACATTATAGTGTTATCTAGATACATGGTATTATGTTTGATTGTGAATGTCTAAAATCTTTAAAGCCCATAATTATAATGATGTGGATAGCATGTTCTCTTATTCAAAACCTTGGCAATCTGCCTGCACTAGTACAAAATCTCGGATGTGGAGATTCTGCTCTCTTATTCAAAACCTTGGTTATCTGGTTGCACTAGAATGGGATTTTGCTACAGACTTTTTATGTCATCAAATGCACCTGAACTTGGTCTTGGACTCGTCCTTGTAATCCATTGTTTGTGCTTGGGTTTCAAGTGCAATACTCATTTTCTAGGTTAGAAGGCATCCCATAAAGAACAGTTGTACAAACTAAAATCACTTTCCTTCTGATCGCATAAAGAAAATTTGTATGATTCTTTTCCTATTGTTTTCTGTTGTAGTGAATTATTATTGGAAACTTATTTTCTTGTTAAGTCTAACTTAAGCTTCAAATAGATCTGTATAGTTATTAAGTAATATTAACCAACTGTTCCATTTTCTCTTAAGCACAGTCACTCCAAAATATACATTTGCTTTGCATGTCCAAAAAGACTGTGGTTGTTGGCATAAGAAGCTCTAGCATTTAGTTTTCATATATAGTTTAATACACTACAATAATTTTGTGAGATTTTGTTTCTTAAATCTTTTATCTTGGGCTCACCTAGTAAAATCTAGGTTATTCACATGCAGATTAGTTTATGTTGTAAAATCTAGGTTACTTGCATGCAGATTAATTATTGCATATTTAGATTGTCTATGATGTGCATCTCTTAGTTTGGAATTCAATAGCATGTTTTTTTCAATGAATAATCCTAAATAAGAGTTCACACACTAGCGTTTTTGGCTTGCATTCTTTTAGCAGGAAACAAAATCTTTTGTAGTTAGTAGCAAAGTTTCTATTCATTATCTTTTTACATTATCATATCAAAGATTTTATGCTCTATCATATACCGAGAAGGAGCAATTGTGTCTCTCATTAATCCTTTTAAGTAATTAAATCTAGTTTTGATATGAAAATGTATAGAAATTGCTTACAATTGAGTTTATATTTGTAGATATGAGATACTGCAGAGGAGATCTTATTTGTTTGGGATCGGAGGGTGTTCTTCGCATCAGCTTTGGTTGTTTTGTATCCTTTAAACGAAAAATTCCAATGCTATGGCAATGGATCGAGTCTTGTTTTTGAAAAAGGCATCTTATATTACTTTAGAGAAAAAATGAATTACACCAGTTGAGTATTGTAATTATTTTGAAAGTTTCACTTAATAGTTAAGGAAAGAAAGCACCTGGATGCGTATTTCAATTGCCAAAGATTTCACATATTTCCAAAACCACTCAAAAATGTTGCAACATCTTTTATGTTGAGGGAGTTATCTTCTTGAAAGGTAACTTTGCATCTTTTGGTCCAAAGTAAGCTGATTTCTGCTAATTGAATTGTGTGCATATGCTTTTGCAGTTGTCCATGACCATCCAAGAATCTTCTTGAAGTGGTCCTACCCAAGAGAGAGGCAGTAAAAAGGTAATCAAACTAAGCTTAACCAACCCCAAAACCCTCAATCTGTCTTACACTTCCAAAATATATTTTCAGTTGTCTTGTCTCTTCACAAGCAATGCGAAGGCATTCGCAATAACCGCCTTACTAGCTGTGCTTTGACAGTTGAACCTTGATGTATCTTTAGCCATTCTAACAACTTCAAGTAGGGTCTTGCTTACCAGATGATTGGGCACCCCTATTGCCATCCCAGTTCACGATCCTTAACCTACCTCTTCAATTTTGGGGAGAGGGATGATGAGAGTCAGCACATTGGGAAGGGTGAGTTGGGAGCAGTAGCATTAGATTGTCTCACTTTATTATATTAGATCTTTTCCTTAAATCTGGAGGGGGGTTTTAAGGTGCTCCACTTCAAATCTCTCTAATATGGTCCTACTTATTGTAATTGCAATATTAAGACAAGCTCTTAGGAATCAGCTTCAGAGTTCTTGTAAAATAGTTTTGTTTGGTGATGTTAAACTTGTGCTTTGATAAGTCCTCCGTAGACTGTTGTGGCTGCCTGATGTTATTCTGGTTTATTTTGGGATCAAAATTATTTTCTTAATCATTCCAATCTTATTAAATATAAAGGTGTGCAAAAAATTCATGATGCTAATTATAAGTTCTGATTAGAAATTTTTTTAGTCACTTAATTTTCATTATAGTTTTTACCTGATCTGAAAATGCAAGGACTGTCGTTATGTCATTGATGCTATCCTTAACAGTTTTGCAAGATATTTTACTTCATTATGTATATGACTACTGTGGGTGCCACTACAGTTAATGACCCAAGAGATGCATGGCATACTGGATTTTGGCCAGTAAAAAGTCTAATATGGATTTCTTGTCTTGTTGTACCCTTTTTCATACCTACATCAGTAACAAAGTTCTACGGTAAGTTAATTCATATTCTTTGGCATACTAGAAACAATGCTAGGTAGCTTTATGTTGTAATGTATAAGGTATTTTATAGGTTGGATGGTATTTTTCAAAAGGTCTTTTTGATTTTCAAATTTGATTATAATTGTGCATACATGCAAATTTAAAAGAAAGATGTTTATTGAATTTTTGATAAATGCAGGTGAAATTTCCAGATTTGGTGGTGGGTGAGTTTCTTATCTCTCAGATTTATTTTTTTAAGTATGATAGAAGCTGACCTTAGTGTGATATTTTTTTATGGTTATGTTTTTCATTTATTACCTTATCTACCAATTGAATATGTGTTTTTTCCATGTGGGTTAGAAATGTTCAAGTAAGCTATATTTATTATTAACCATGATTAAAAAAGTTTGAAAAGTCAAACCAATTCATTGTAGTAGACATTTCACATCACAATATTTGACTTTCTGTTTGACACAATTTCTTTCTTAAAAATGCACATCTTTCTTTCTTAGTCAACTAGAAAAGTAGAAATCATTCTTTTATTTTAATGTTTGTAGTTTTTTAAACATGAATAGCTGTAGAAGGAGTTGTTGAAGTCATATTTATGAATCAATTACTCCATATTATAGTGTAAAACCACAAATTGTTTCAATGCAAAAGATCAATATATGCTAGGCATATAAACATTTATATATTGAAGAATTGCATCATATATTTCAAAAAAATAAGAATATTTGCACGAGTTGAACTAGTAGGAACAGAAATCCGTTATCTTATAAAAGCAAGAAAATAACGTATCTTGTCTTGCTCCCCAACGGACATTTAATCAATGTCTTTAGAGAATCATTCTAGTTTAGTCTTAACTATCAAAGCCATGTCATGTTTGAAAGCCTTAAATTTCCTTAGATTGAATAGGGATGTCTCTTGAAAGTTTTCCCTTCACATAAATCTCCATTATAAAGTAATTGCACTTGTTTGAATGATTACCAAATAGATTAAAAATCGTCACTAATTATCCAAAAGTCCTCTAGGAGGAGATTTTCTAAGAAAGTGAACGAATTTAAAGAAAACAATATTCAACTTGATTTTTTTTTTAAATTCCATGTTGCACAGCATTTTTGGAAGATATGATCAAGTGTATGATGCTTCTCACATGTAGGACAAAAAGTTTGAAATATGTGCAGCGGATTCTATTTTTGGTCATAGAGTGTGATGTTACAACGACCATGCCATAACTATGTGTTTGATATAGGCTTTGGTTTTCCAAATCAGCTGGAATCATAATTGTTAGATCTTGTTTCATGATCCTTGACTCTCCATCACTTGTTTAAGTAGGAAACAATGACTATAATGCTTCTTGATTGATTATACATATGCTTTGCTTCATAACTATAAAAGGCCCATGGATTCCTCGATTTATAATCCCTCTTGTAGGGACTCAATCAGTTTGCATTTGCCACACTCAACACTTGTGCTTTGTCAAGGTCACGCCATTTGGCCATGGGCACAATTGTTGTTGTCTGTGATTCAAAGTGTAATACTCTACTATTCTACAGTTTAAGAAAGGAATCTAACTACTAGCTTTCAGCTGAAATGCAACTAACTTGTTTACAAACTAGGGTTCCCTTTGCAATTTGAATGTATAAGGAAAACAATTTTAATTAATTACATCATAATAAATTACTCAACTAACTTTCAGAATTTCAGTTTCAGCTGAAAAGGAAACAACTAACTGATTTCTCATAACTAAAAATACAAAAGAGCATTAACTAACTTATCTTTGCTTTCGTAATGAAAGAGCATTATGTACAGCTATGAAATAAACATGCTAAGTAAATATTTTCTGATAATTCAAAAAGAGAGAAGGGTTACAAGAAAATACAGTTTGGAAGCTGAAATACTTGAGCTTGACTTTGTCATCATGGGAAAAAGAAATATTATCAAGGGCTTTTCCGCCCATTTGAAGACCTACTGGCCTCTCATGTTTCTTCAACTAAAGAAACCCGTCCCTTCACGAGGATAATCAACAAGGATCAAATTATTATCATGCCTTTGAGCCTAGTGTCAAGGACCTATACCACTTGATCGATCCTTCACTATGGGTAACTCCCAACTAAAAAGAACACCTGACCAGGGGTATATCTAGTACTTGATAGTTGACAAATGATTACCCTAGCATCGTACCTTGGCCAAGGATTTTATTATTACTGGCACTCCTGTACCCGTCAGCACTCTAACCCTTGCTCGACTTGAGAAATCTTGGTTCAAGGTTTATATTTTCATAATTTGGTTTAGAACATTTTCCTTATTTTATGTTGTTTTCTTAAGCATTTAAGATAGAGACTAGGCTCTTTAAGTTGTTCCTTTATGCATATATAGAGAGAGAGAGAGATTTAACTCATTATCCTTTCACTTTTAAAGGATGATCTACTTATTCTAAACACATAAGAGAGATAGAAGGAGACTCGTCAACCTTAATGGTCTCTACAGAATAAATGGGCTTGGATTGAAGAGTGAAAATGTCACGACTCCACTTTAGATATTTTAGGAACATAAAACAAGAAGACTTCGGCTAAGACCAAGACGAAACAGGCAACAAATTTACAATGAAAAATTCAAACCAAATTCCAAGGTCGAAACTGATCAAGGAAGAGTATTTTGAATGCAAGAAAATCAAACTATATTGGCTCATAAAAGAAAGTGACTCCCATGACATGTTCTAGAAAATAGCAAGAACCGTTTACACGATGATTTCATCAAGACAAGATATACAACGAGTTTTACTTTTCAACATGATGATTTCAGAAAAAGCATAAAACTTTCTATGATAAGTTTTATCAATTATGGTTCTCATTACATGTCTGATCGATGTAGGTCTGAAGTTTAAAGAAGGAGCTCCTATTCTCTTCCTAATGGACAAAAACAAAAGTGACAATGTCGATACTGTCCCTACTAGCCAGAGGAAATTTAGAGACGACTCCCCAAAAATTAAGCGATTACAGAGAAACTGAAAGTTCAAACGCTTGACCAAGCTTCCTTGTATGACTCAACAGAGGAAATTGAACCATGAGCGCCACACAATGAAGTAGCCGACTGATAACGAGGAGATTGAGTGAATGATATATGACGAATTAAGTGCGGAAAAACATAATGAGGTTCCTCCAATGAGTGATTCTAAGTCTCAAAAGAATGCCAGTCGATTGTGAAGAAAACTGAGAAAGAACAAAGGAAGTAGAAGAATTTGCGAGAGAGAGCCAACGATAGATAAAAGAATCATTTTGAAACCACCATTCAAGATTCCAGTATCATGCGACTGCATGCCTACCTCTTGGCCGTTTCCCAAAGAGGCTCAATGGAAGTGTTACATCCTGAATTATGAGGTTACTATTTACTAGTGATATAAAAGGTAGAAATGAATGGAATGTGAAATCTGAAGATGCTTGCACCTTGTTATCAATATGTATGTTAGCTCATTTGACGTTGTTTCATTTGATGTTATTTCAATTGATGTAATTCATGGTAAATACTGCATATATGTGAATACCAGGATAATGAATCTTGCTTTAAACTTGATATGTTTGTATAAGTATTGCAAATGTTATGAACAAGTAACTGTCGTGGTTTTGTGGCAATGGATGCAGGATCAGGAACCATTCCTCCAGACAGAGGGGAGACATCACTCGGGAGAGGAACTTGGTCGAGTAACCGGTAAAGTTGATCAAGTTGAGCATACACACACCTCACTGAGGGTTTTGGGAACTGAGTCAGATTGAGTTGTCATAATAAGTCATCCTTAGGCTTAGGAGTTTTGGATTACTTCCTTATGCTTTGTGAAGTGGTGTTACTTGCTGACTGACTTACTGTTCTGTGAATCTTGAATGTGAAATGTGAACTGATAAGCTATATTGATGCCTGGAATTTACAGTTAAACGTATATATACATGTTTGTACAAACACGTGTATTAAGGGTACGCTGACTGGCCTGGAATACACGTATTTGGTTGATTAAGTACAAATATGTATAGATATATTTAAATGTAAATATATGAATGTGTTTATATATATATTAAATATTATATTTAATATATACGTTATTATAGTTTTACCAAGAATAAATATATAATATCTATAGTAACATTTAAATATAGATATATATATATATATATATTTAATTGGTAAATAAAACTATAATAAGTTGTATTTAATATAATGGAAAATATATATATAACATTTTAATTTATATTTTAAAATGACTTTGCCTTGGAAATAATTTAAATTGACTAGTATAGTCTTTTGGTAATAAAATGCATTTACCATGGGTAATAATAGTATTTTCGATTTCCTTTGACTATTGGAGAAATATGTTGGAAATATCATGTGAATTTAAAATGGAAAGATATAGTCTTTTGAAAGATTTAAATCAAATGCAATTTTAAAACTTTGGCTAAAAGCGAAAATCGCGATTTCCCTTCATACTAGAAAAACGCGAATTGGAGGAAATGGCCGAAATAATGAGTGAGATGAACCGCGCGCAACTCCTCTCACCCATAGACTAGGTCGTGGCTTGCTGGAGCTCCATTCGGGAAGTGTGTGAGGAGGTTGGGAGAGACGCCAGGTGGGACGCGGTTATTGCATTGACATTTTCGTTTGTGATTTATCCGCCACTGTTCATGAGTTGTGCCATTTTGGGGAAACGCCTGTAGGTGTTAGCCCTTCTTTGAATCAAATGAAAGTTTGAATTAGTTTCTGTATTGCTGGAAGTCGATTCATCTCTTATAAGCTATGTGTAAGTATGGAATTTCGCCACTTTTCTGTTTGAAAAATTCAAATAGCAGTTTTGTCATGTTTCATGCCTGCAAGAGTGGAAAATGGTTGGCTGAGGGCTCTATAAATAGCCGCCCAGTTCATTCATCAAGGATCACTTGCAAAACTCCGAATTTTCTTTTGTGAGAGCTGCAATTTGTCCCTGTTGTATTCAAACGAATTTCCTGTGAGAGCCATACCCTGTCATTACTATATTGCAATCATTTTGAGAGCCATAATCTATCTTTGCTGTGTTGCATTGTTGAGAGCCATATTCTATCTTTGCTGTGTTGCATTGTTGAGAGCCATATTTTATCCTTGCTGTATTGCATTTACCTGAGAGTCATACTCTACTCATGCTATGAAAAGTATCTGGAAAAGACTGAGAAGGATTGTGAAGGAAGAGCAAAAGCTACTGACTGAACTCATTCACAGCAAGGGAAACAGGCATGGGAATTTCTTATTGTTTTTCTTTCTTTTAATACTTGTGCTGAATCCAGGAATTAATCTAGATAAAGGATTGTTTGGCTTTTATTTGAAATTGAATGGCAAGAGGCAAGTGCTTGAATAGAATCATGTAGATGATATGTTAATGAACGCATTTACTTCTAAAGAAAGAGTAAAAGGGTAAATTTTCGTAAACCACATTGTAAATGTGTTAATGATTGCATTGACTTCTAGTGAAAGAATAAAAGGACATATTTATGTATTCACATGGTGTGTATTATCTCCATATGCGGAGAATATGTAGAAGTAAATACTAGATACTATGATTGAAATGAAAGTGGTGGTCTAGAAAAGTCTTTTTCAGCTTAAGTTATAGGGGTAACTGAGATAAGCTAAAAGTACTCTTAGGATAAAGATTTCTTGATTAGGAGGAATGGTATAAAGACCTTGTTGACTGCATTACATTTCCTGAATAAGTAGATTGTTTGAAGGTAGGTTGTCTGAAACAGGATATACCTCCCTTATGTAGCTATTGAAGTAGAATGTCTCAAGGTAGGTAATCTAAAACAGGATATACCTATCTTGTGTAAACCTCTTAGAAAAATGTTGTAGGTTAGTTTGGGATAAAAGATTATCCAAAAGTAAAGGACGATACCTATGCGTAGTGTAAGATAGTCTTAAATCAAATCGGCCCTGGATAGTGTATATGATAGATGACCTTCATTCGAAGTATTGAATGTGTAGAAACCCTTCGCAGGCTCTATCCGCTGTGTTGTTTGATGTGTTTTATTTTTTTGTTTAATATTCTGATTTTTTTGTGTTTTCAACGGGTTTTGACAAAGCAAAAACAATAATTGAAAACTAATCTATCTGAACTAAAATTCAAATTGATTGCAATATTGATCAAAGTCATTTATTCCCATATGACTGCTAATGTTTTGAAACATAGCGTATTGTTGATAAAAAAATACATAAAAAAACATTTGTACGAAATGATTAAAACCTGATTGTTTGTCTCCAGAATGCAACCACGTTGCTGATTGTTGATTGTTGATGAATGTTGATGAAGCTGCAAGTGCACTGTTCATGCGCACTGTTCACGCGCACTGTTCACTCGCACTATTCATGTGCACTATTCATGCGAACTATTCATGGCTGCAACTTTCTCTCCCTTGTTCTGTAAATAGAAGAATACTGAAAACGTACTGTTGGAGCACAATTAGAACCTCTATATGAGATTCTCTTTGAAGTATCAAATTCACCAGGTATTTCACTGGCTCAAATGATGAACACATAGAAGAACTACGTTCTTCAATGGTGAATACTGAAAACCCTTGTCCAGAGCTCAGAGCAAGAAGCAATAATCAATAACAATAACAATGGATGCTGAGAATGAGCTCTTAAGTCTCTTTTTATTCTTTCCTTAGGAGAGCTCAAACACCTTCCTGGCCAATGTGGGATAAAAGATTTATTCCCACATTAAATTATTCACTTAACGCACTTTACTATATTAAAGTGACTTTATTATTATAAAGTTACTTTATAACTTTATAATAATATTAAAATATTAAATAAATCACTTAAAGTCACTTAAATTTTAGTATCTCTTGATTTACTTGTCTGATTGCTAAGCCGTCTGAGCTAGGAGTCGAGAGACTAAATCCACATGTGACTAAACTGAGATTCTAAAAATAGCAGGGTGCTCCCATGACTTACTAAATATAGTAAGTCTAGCAAAAAGATGTCCGATTGACCCCGAACGAAAGCCAAGCAAAGAAACTCCGCTAATCGAGGCTGAGCCATGCCTCACAAGACCCCCTAATCTCCTCATTAGCCTACGGAGGTCACATAATAAGCTAACTCTACACTGCAAAGAGATGTCAACTAGAAGGGGACATGACAGAATGAGAATACTTTGGCCAAAGTAGTGGAAGGTACGACATCCACTTAGATGTGAGATAGTTGAGACTACACTGTCAGTTCATTGTGATC